>JANJGN010000542.1:75000-408907 GCA_026770705.1 Isurus oxyrinchus | reverse complement strand
GGTATCGTTGATGGGGAGGGTGAGTGGGGGGGGCGAGGGGGAGGGTGAGGGTGAGAGAGAGGTGGAGGTGGTTACAGGAATAGGGAGGGTTGTAAGGGCTGGAGGAGGTTACAGAGATAGGGAGGGGTGTAGCGGGCTGGAGAGGGTTATGGAGATAGGGAGGAGTGCAGGGGCTCGAGGAGGTTACAGAGATGGGGAGGGTTGTAGAGAGTGGAGCAATTTACGGAGATAAGGGGGTGTCAGGGCTGGAGGAGGTTACAGAGAGAGGGAGGCGTGTAGGTGGCTGGAGGAGCTTAGCAGAGATAGGGACGGTTGTGGGGATGGAGGAGGTTTCAGAGATGGGGAGATTTGTAGGGGCTGGAGGAGATTACTGAGATAGGGAGGGATGAAGGGGCTGGAGGAGGTTACAGAGATAGGGAGGGATGAAGGGGCTGGAGGAGGTAACAGAGATAGAGAGGGGTGAAGGGTCTGGAGGAGGTTACAGAGATAGGGAGTGATGTAATGAGTGGAGGAGGTTACAGAGATAGGGAGGGGTGTATGGGCTGGAGGAGGGTTCAGGGAGAGGGAGGTTTGTAGTGAGTGGAGGAAGTTACAGAGATAAGGAGTGTTGTAGGGAGTGGAGGAGTTTACAGAGATAGTGAGTATTGTAGGGAGTGGAGGAGTTTACAGAGATAGGGAGGGTTGTAGTGAGTGGAGGAGGTTACAGAGAAAGGGAGGATTGTAGGGGCTGGAGGAGGTTACAAAGATCAGGAGGGTTGTATTTGGCTGGAGGAGGTTACAGAGATAGGGAGCGGTGTAGGGGCTGGAGGTGGTTACATAGATAGGGAGGGATGTAGGACCTGGAGGAGGTTACAGAGATAAGGAGAGATGTAGGGGCTGGAGGTGGTTAAATAGATAGGGTGTGCAGCTGCTGGAGGAGGTTACAGGGATAGAGAGGTATTTAGGGGCTGGAGGAGATTACGGAGATAAGAAGGGGTGTAGGCGCTGGAAGAGGTTACTGAGATAGTGTGGGGTCTAGGGTCTGGAGGAGGTAACTGAGATAGGGAGGGTTGTCGGGGCTGGGAGAGGTTACAGAGATAGGGAGGGTTGTAGTGAGTGGAGGAGGATACAGAGTGAGTTGAGGAGTTTTCAGAGATAGGGCGGGTTGTAGTGAGTGGAGGATGTTACAGAGATGGGGGGTGTATCTTTTGGGGAGGTTAGAGAGATAGGGAAGGGTGCAGGGATTGGAGGAGGTTAGAGAGATGGGGAGGTGTGTAGGGGCTAGAGGAGGTTAGAGAGTAGGGAAGGGTGTAGGGCCTGGAGGAGGTTAGAGAAATAGGGAGGGGTGTAGGGCCTGGAGGAGGTTACAGAGATAAGGAGGGTTTTAGGGCCTGGAGGAGGTTACAGAGATAAGGAGGGTTTTAGGGCCTGGAGGAGGTTACAGAGATAGCGAAGCATGTAGGGGCTGGAGGAGATTACAGAGATAGGGAGGGGTGTATGGGCTGGAGAAGTTTACAGAGATAGGGATGGGTATAAGGTGTGGAGGAGGTTACAGAGATAGGGATGGGTATAAGGTCTGGAGGGGGTTACAGAGATGGGGAGGTTTCTGGCGGCTGGAGGAAGATACAGAGATTGGGATCATTGTAGGTGCTAGAGCAGTTTCAGAGATAGGGAGGTTTTTAGAGGCTGGAGGAGGTTATAGAGATAGGAAGGGGTTAAGGTGCTGGAGGATGTTATAGAGATAAGTAGGTTTGTAGCGGCTGGAGGAGTTTACAGAGATAGGGAGGGGTGTATGGGCTGGAGGAGGTTACATAGATAGGGAGGGGTGTAGGGGCTGGAGGAGGTTACAGAGATAGGGAGGTTTTTTGAGGCTGGAGAAGGTTACAGAGATAGGGAGTGTTGTAGGGAGTGGAGGAGGTTACAGAGATAGGGAGGGGTGTAGGGCCTGGAGTAGGTTACTGAGATAGGGAGTTTTGTAAGGGCGGGAGGAGGTTACAGAGTTAGGGAGATTTGTAGGCGCTGGAGGAGATGACAGAGATAGGGAGGGTTGTAGTGAGTGGAGGAGGTTACAAAGATGGGGGGGGTGTAGCATCTGGAGGAGGTTAGAGTTATAGAGAGGTGTGTTGGGGCTGCAGGAGGTCACAGAGATAGGGAGTGTTGTAGGACCTGGAGGAGGTTACAGAAATAGGGAGGGGTGCAGGTACTGGAGGAGGTTACAGAGATAGGGAGTGTTGTAGGGAGTGGAGGAGGTTACAGAGATAGGGGAGGGTTATGGTGAGTGGAGGAGGTTACAGATAGGGAGGGTTGCAGGGAGTGGAGGAGGTTACAGAGATAGGGAGGGTTATAGTGAGTGGAGGAGGTTACAGATAGGGAGGGTTGCAGGGAGTGGAGGAGGTTACAGAGATAGGAAGATTTGTAGGGACGCGAGGTGGTTACAGAGATTGGGAGGGGTTTAATGGCTGGAGGATGTTACAGAGATAAGGAGGGGTGTAGGGTCTGGAGGAGGTTAGAGAGATAGGGAGGGATGTAGAGGCTGGAGGAGGTTACAGAGATAAGGATGGTTTTAGGGCCTGGAGAGGTTAAAGAAATAGGGTGTTGTATTGTTGGAGAAGGTGAGAGAGATAGGGAGTGTTGTAGTGAGTGCAGGAGGTTACAGAGATTGGTTGGCTTGAAGAGGCCGGAGGAGGTTACGGAGATAGGGAGGCGTGTAGGGGCTGGAGGCGGTTACAGAGATAGGGAGGGTCGCAAAGGCTGGAGGAGGTTACAGAGTTAGGGAGGATTGTAGGGGCTGGAGCAGGTTACAGAAATAGGGAGGCTTGTAGTGAGTGGAGGAGGTTACATATATAGGGAGTGGTGTAGTGTCTGGAGGAGATTACAAAGATAGGGACGGGTGTAGGGGCTGGAGATGGTTACAGAGATAGGGAGGTTTGTAATGGCTGGAGGAGGTTACAGAGATAGGGTGGCTTGTAGTGAGTGGATGAGGTTACAGATTTAGGGAGGAGAGTAGCGGCTGGAGGAGGTTAGAGAGATTGAGAGGGTTGTAGGCTTTGGGGGACGTTACAGAGATAAAAAGTTTTGTGGGGACTTTAGTACATTACAAAGATAGGGAGGGTTGTACGGGCTGGTGGTGTTTACAGTGTTTGAAGTTTTGTAGGGCTGGAGGAGGTTACAGAGATAAGGAGGCTAGTAGTGATTGGAGGAGGTTACATATATAGGGAGTGGTGTAGTGTCTGGAGGATGTTACAAAGATAGGGACGGGTGTAGGGGCTGGAGATGGTTACAGAGATATGGATGGTTGTAGGGGTTGGAGGAGGTTACAGATTTAGGGAGGCGGTTACAGAGTTAAGAGGTTTATAATTAGTGGAGGTTACTGAGATAGGGTGGGTTGAAGGGAGTAGAGGAGGTTAAAGAGATAGGGATGAGTGTAAAGGCTGAAGAGGTTACAGAGGTTGGGAGGTTAGTAGGGAAAGGAGGGGGATACAGATTTAGGGAGGGCTGTAGGGGCTGGAGGAGGTTACAGAGATAGGGAAGGCTGAAGTTGCTGGAGGAGGTTAGAGAGATAGGGAGGGTTGTAGTGAGTGGAGGAGGATACTGAAATAGGGATGGGTGTAAGGGCTGGAGGAGGTTACAGAGATAGGGAGGAGTGTAGTGGCTGGAGGTGGTTACAGAGAGAGGGAGGGTTGTTTGGGCTGGAGGAGTTTACAGAGATAGGGTGGGTTGTGTGAATGGAGGAGGTTACAGAGATTGGGAGGGTTGAAGGGAGTGGAGGAGGTTACAGAGAAAGCACGGGGTGTAGGGGCTTGTGGAGTTCACAGAGATTGGGTGGGTTGTAGGGGCTGGAGGAGGTTACCGAGATAGTGAGGGATGTAAGGGCTGGAGGAGGTTTCAGAGATAGGGAAAGTTGTAGGGGCTGGAGGTGTTACAGAGATAGGGAGGGGTGTAGGGGCTGGAGGAGGTTACAGAAATAGGGATTGTTGTAGAGGCTGGAGGAGGTTACAGAGATAGGGAGGGTTGTAGGGTTTGGGGGATGCAACAGAGATTGGAATGATTGTAGGTGCTGTAGTACGTTACAGAGATAGGGAGGATTGTAGGGGCTGGAGGAATTTACAGAGATAGGGAGGTTGGTAGGTGCTGGAGGAGATTACAGAGTTAGGGATGGGTCTAGGCACTGGAGGAGATTACAGAGTTAGAGAGGGGTGTAGGGTCTTGAGGAGTTTACGGAGATAGGGATATTTGTACGGGCTGTAGTACTTTACAGAGATATGGAGAGTTGTAGGGACTGGAGGTGTTTACAGAAATAGGGAGGGTTGTAGGGGCTCAAGAAGGTTACAGAGATAGTGAGGGCTTGTAGTGAGTGGAGGAGGTTACAGATTTAGGGAGGGGTGTTGTGGCTAGTGCAGGTTACAAAGATAGGGAGGGCTGTAGGTGCTGGAGATGGTTAGAGAGAGTGGGTTGTAGAGGCTGGAGATGGTTAGAGAGAGTGGGTTGTAGAGGCTGGAGATGGTTAGAGAGAGTGGGTTGTAGAGGCTGGAGATGGTTACAGAGATAGGGTGGCTTGTAGTGAGTGGATGAGGTTACAGATTTAGGGAGGATAGTAGCGGCTGGAGGAAGTTAGAGAGATTGGGAGGGTTGTAGGCTTTGGGGGACGTTACAGAGATAAGAAGTTTTCTGGGGACTTTAGTACATTACAGAGATAGGGAGGGTTGTACGGGCTGGTGGTGTTTACAGTGTTTGGAGTGTAGTAGGGCTGGAGGAGGTTACAGAGATGGGGAGGAGTGTAGTGGCTAGAGGTGGTTACAGAGAGAGGGAGGGTTGTATGGGCTGGAGGAGTTTACAGAGATAGGGATGGTTGCAGTGAATGGAGGAGGTTACAGAGATTGGGAGGGTTGAAGGGAGTGGAGGAGGTTACAGAGAAAGCACGGGGTGTAGGGGCTTGTGGAGTTCACAGAGATAGGGAAAGTTGTAGAGGCTGGAGGTGTTACAGAGATAGGGAGTGGTGTAGGGGCTGGAGGAGGTTACAGAGATAGGGAGCGGTGTAGGGGCTGGAGGAGGTTACAGAGATAGGGAGTGTTGTAGCGGCCGGAGGAGGTTACAGAGATGGGGAGGTTTGTAGGGGCTGGAGGAAGTTACAGACATAGGGAAGATTGTAGGGGCTTTAGGAGATTACAGAGATACGGAGGGTTATAGTGAGTGGAGGAGGTTACAGAGATAGGGAGGGGTGTAGGGGCTGGAGGAGTTCACAGAGGTAGGGTCGGTTGTAGGGGCTGGAGGTGGCTCCAGAGATAGGGAGGGGTATAGGGGCTTGAGGTCGTTAAAGAGATAGGGAGGGGTGTAGGTGGCTGGAGGTATTTACAGACAAAGGGAGGGTTGTAGGGGCTGGAGGAGGTTACAGAGATAGGGAGGGGTGTAGCGGTTGAAGGCGGCTGCAGAGATAGTGTGGGTTGTCAGTGCTGGAGGAGGTTACAGAGATATGGAGGGGTGTAGGGGCTGGAGGAAGTTACAGAATAGGGAGGGGTGTAGGGGATGATGGATTTTACAGAGATAGGGACGTTTGTAGGGGCTTTTGGAGATTACAGAGATAGCGAGGTTTGTAGGGGCTGTATGAAGTTACAGAGATAGGGAGGGATGTAGGGGCTGGAGGATGTTACAGAGATATGGAGGGGTTTAGGTGTCTGGAGGAGGTGACCTAGATAGGGAGGGGTATACAGGGCTGGAGGAGGTACAGAGATAGTGAGGGGTGTAGGGGCTGGAGGAGGTTGCAGAGATAGGGAGGGTTGTAGGGGCTGGAGGATTTGACAGAGATAGGGAGTGGTGTAGGGGCTGGAGGAGGTTACAGAGTTAGAGAGGGTTGTAGGGGCTGGAGGAGGTTACAGAGATAGGGATATTTGTAGGGGCTGTAGTACATTACAGAGTTGGGGAGGGTTGTAGGGTCTGGAGGTGTTTACAGAGATAGGGAGGGTTGTAGGGGCTGGAGGAGGTTACAGAGATAGGGAGGCTTGTAGTGAGTGGAGGAGGTTACAGATTTAGGGAGGGGTGTTGTGGCTAGAGGATGTTACAAATATAGGGAGGGGGTGTAGGTGCTGGAGATGGTTAAAGAGATAGAGAGTGTTGTAGGGGCTGGAGGATGTTACAGAGATAGGGAGGTTTGTAGTGGCTGGAGGAGGTTACAGAGATAGGGAGGGGTGTAGGGGCTGGATGAGGTTACCGAGATAGGGAGGCTTGTAGTGAGTGGAGGAGGTTACATATTTATGGAGTGGTGTAGGGGCTGGAGGACGTTACAAAGATAAAGATGGGTGTAGGGGCTGGAGATGTTTACAGCGATAGGGATGGTTTGTAATGGTTTGAGGAGGTGAAAGAGATAGGGAGGGGATTAGAGGCCGGAGGAGGTTAGAGAGATGGGAATGGGTGCAGGGGCTGAAGGAGGTTAGAGATAGGGAGGGTTGTAGGGACTGGAGGGGGATACAGAGTTAGGGAGGGTTGTAGTGAGTGGAGGAGGTTACAGAGATTGGGAGGGTTGAAGGGAGTGGAGGAGGTTACAGAGAAAGCGCAATTTTTAGGGGCTTGTGGAGTTAACAGTGTTGGTTGGGTTGTAGCGGCTGGAGGAGGTTAGAATAACATACACTCCAATATTGCAGCACACCCTCAATTACTGACCCTCCAATAGTACAGCACACCCTCAATTACTGACCCTCCAATAGTACAGCACACCCTCAATTACTGACCCTTCAATAGTACAGCACACCCTCAATTACTGACCCTCCAATAGTACAGCACACCCTCAATTACTGACCCTCCAATAGTACAGCACACCCTCAATTACTGACACTCCAGTAGTACAGCACACCCTCAATTACTGAACGTCAATTAATGCAGCACATCCTCAATTACTGAACGTCCAATAGTGCAGCACACCCTCAGTTACTGACACACCTATACTGCAGAACACCCTCAATTACTGACTCTCCAATAGTGCAGCACATCCTCAGTTACATACACTCCAATAGTGCAGCACATCCTCAATTACATACACTCCAATAGTGCAGCACATCCTCAATTACATACACTCCAGTAATGCAGCACATCCTCCATTACTTACACTCCAATAGTGCTGCACCCTCAATTACTGACACTGCAATAATGCAGCACACATGCAATTACTGAACTTCCGACAGCACAGAACACCCTCAATTACTGACACTAAAATTGTGCAGCACACCATCAATTACTGACCATCCAATAGTGGAGCACACCCTCAATTATTGCACCACCAATAGACCAGCATACTGTCAATTGCTGACACTCCAATAGTGACGCACACACTAAATTACTGACAATCCAATGGTGCATCACACCTTCAATATCTGACACTACAATCGAGCAGAACACCCTCAATTACTGACCCATTAATAATGCAGCACACCCTCAAATAATGACACACCTATTGTGTAGCACACCCACAATTACTGATAATCCAGTGGTGCAGCCCACCCTCAATTAATTACACTCGAATAGTGCAGCACATCCTCAATTACTGACCCACCAATAGTGAGGCACTCCCTCAATTACTAACAATCCAGTGGTGCAGCACACCCTCAATCACTGACACTCCAATAGTGCTGCACACCCTCAATTACTGACCCACCAATAGTGCAGCACACGCTCAATTACTGACACACCTATAGTGCAGCACACCATCAATTACTGAACTTAAGACAGTGCAGAACACACTCAAATACTCACACATCTATAGTGCAACAAACCCTCAATTACTGACACTCCAACAGTGCAGAACTACCTCAATTACTTTCCTTCCAATGGTCCAGCACACCCTTAATTACTGACCTTCCAATAGTGCAGAACACCCTCAATTATTGACCGTTCAAAAGAGCAGCATACCGTCAATTATTGACACTCCAACAGTGCAGCACACCCACAATTACTTACACTCCAATAGTGCAGCACACCTTCAATTACTGACAAACCGGTTGCTCAGCATACACTCAATTACTGACACTCCAATAGTGCAGCACACCCTCAATTATTGAACCTTCAAAAGTGCAGCACAGTGTCGATTATTGCAGCACACCCTCAGTTACTTACACTCCAATAGTGCAGCACACCCTCAATTACTTACTCTCCAATAGTGCAGCACACCCTCAATTACTGATAATCCAGTAGTGTAGCAAGCTGTTACTGACACATCAATAGTGCAGCACACCCTCAATTACAGACACTCCAGTAGTGTATCAAGCTGTTACTGACACTCCAATAGTGCAGCACACCCTCAATTACTTACACTCCAACAGTGCAGCACACCCTCAATTATTGACCCTCCAATAGTGCAGCATATCCTCAATTACTGGAAAACCAATAGTGCTTCACAGCCTTAATTACTGATGCTCCAATACTGCAGCACGCACTCAATTACTGACCCTCCAATAGTGCAGCGCACACGCAATTACTGACAATCAAATAGTGCAGCACACCCTCAATTACTGACACTCCAATAGTGTAACACACCCTCAATTATTGACCCACCAATAGTGCAGCACACGCTCAATTACTGACACTCCAATAGTGTAGCACACCCTCAATTATTGACCCACCAATAGTGCAGTACACCCTCAATTACTAAAAGTCCACTAGTGCAGCACACCCTCAATTATTGACCTTCCAATAGTGCAGCACATGAGCAAATATTAACCCTTCAAAAGTGCTGCCTACCTTCAATTATTGACCCTCCTATAGTGCAGCATACTGTCAATTACTGACACTGTAATAGTGTAGCACCCCCTCAAATTCTGACACTCCAATAGTGCAGCATACCCTCAATTACTGACACTGCAATAGGGTAGCACCCCTCAATTACTGACACTCAATAGTGTAGCACACCCTCAATTACTGAGCCTCCAATAGTGCAGCACACACTCAATTACTGACACTCCAATAGTGAAGCACACCCTCAATTACTGAGCCTCCAATAGTGCAGCGCACACTCAATTACTGACCCTCCATTAGTGCAGCAAAAACTTAAATACTGACCCTCCTATAGTGCAGCACACCCTCAATTACTGACCCTCCAATCGTGCAGCACACTCTCAATTACTGATACTCAAACAGTGCAGAACCGCCTCAATTACTGACACTCCAATGGTGCAGCATACCCTCAATTACTGATACTCAAACAGTGCAGAACAGCCTCAATTACTGAAACTCCAATGGTGCAGCACACCCTCAATTACTGATACTCTAGTAGCGCAACAGACAGTCAAGTACTGACACTCCAATCGTGCAGCACACCCTCAATTACATACACTCGCATAGTGCAGCACACCCTCAATTACTTACACTCCAATAGTGCAGAACACCCTCAATTACTGACACGCCAACTGTGCAACACACCCTCAATTACTGACACTCGAATAAAGCAATACACGCTCAATTACCAACCCTCCAATCGTGCAGCTCACCGTCAATTACTGAGACTCCAACAGTGCAGAACAGCTTGAATTACTGACAGTCCAATAGTGCAGCACACCATCAATTAATGACACTCCAATAGTGCAGCACATCCTCAATTACTGACACTCCAATAGTGCAGCACACCCTCAATTAATGACACTCTACTAGTGCAGCTACACTCAATTGCTGACCCTCCAATAGTGCAGAACACCTTCAATTACTGAACTTCCGACAGTGCAGAACACCCTCAAATACTGACACTAAAATTGTGCAGCTCACCATCAATTACTGACAATCCAATAGTGCAGCACACCATCAATTACTGATAATGCAGTGGTGCAGCACACCCTCAATTACTGACACTCCAGTCGTGCATCGCATCCTCAATTACTTACACTCGAATAGTGCAGCACACCCTCAATTACTGACCCACCAATAGTGCAGCACACCCTCAATTACTGACACACCTATCCTGCAGCACAACCTCAATTACAGACAATCCAGTGGTGCAGCACACCCTCAATTACTGACACTGCAATAGTGCTGCACACACTCAATTACTGACCACCAATAGTGCAGCACACCCTCAATTACTGACACACCTATAGAGCAGCACACCCTCAATTACTTACACTCGAATAATGCAGCACACCCTCAATTACTGACACACCTATAGTGCAGCACACCCTCAATTACTGACACACCTATAGTGCAGCAAACCCTCAATTACTGACACTCCAATATTGCATAACTACCTCAATTACTTTCCTTCCAATAATCCAGCACACCCTCAAATATTGACCCTCCAACAGTGCAGCACCACCTCAATTACTGACACAACTATAGTGCAGAAAACCCTCAATTACTGACACTCCAACAGTGCAGCACAGCCCCAATTACTGACATACCAATATTGCACCACAAAGTCGATTACTTGCACACCAACAGTTCAGCACATCCTCAATTACTGACACTCCAATAGTGCAGCACACCCTCAATTAATGACACTCTACTAGTGCAGCAGACACTCAATTGCTGACCCTCCAATAGTGCAGCACACCTTCAATTACTGAACTTCCGACAGTTCTGAACACCCTCAAATACTGACACTAAATCTGTGCAGCTCACCATCAATTACTGACAATCCAATAGTGCAGCACACCATCAATTACTGATAATGCAGTGGTGCAGCACACCCTCAATTACTGACACTCCAATCGTGCATCGCATCCTCAATTACTTACACTCGAATAGTGCAGTACACCCTCAATTACTGACCCACCAATAGTGCAGCACACCCTCAATTACTGCCACACCTATCCTGCAGCACAACCTCAATTACAGACAATCCAGTGGTGCAGCACACCCTCAATTACTGACACTGCAATAGTGCTGCACACACTCAATTACTGACCCACCAATAGTGCAGCACACCCTCAATTACTGACACACCTATAGAGCAGCACACCCTCAATTACTTACACTCGAATAATGCAGCACACCCCTCAATTACTGACACACCTATAGTGCAGCACACCCTCAATTACTGACACACCTATAGTGCAGCAAACCCTCAATTACTGACACTCCAATATTGCATAACTACCTCAATTACTTTCCTTCCAATAATCCAGCACACCCTCAAATATTGACCCTCCAACAGTGCAGCACCACCTCAATTACTGACACAACTATAGTGCAGAAAACCCTCAATTACTGACACTCCAACAGTGTAGCACAGCCCCAATTACTGACATACCAATATTGCAGCACAAAGTCGATTACTTGCACACCTACAGTTCAGCACACCCTCAATTACTGACACTCCAATAGTGCAGCACACCCTCAATTACTGACCCACCAATAGTGTAGCACACCATCAATTATTGACCCACCAATAGTGCAGTACACCCTCAATTACTAAAAGTCCACTAGTGCAGCACACCCTCAATTATTGACCTTCCAATAGTGCAGCACATGTGCAAATATTAACCCTTCAAAAGTGCTGCCTACCTTCAATTATTGACCCTCCTATAGTGCAGCATACCGTCAATTACTGACAATCCAATAGTGCAGCGCACAATCAATTACTGACACACCTATAGTGCAGCACACCCTCAATTACTTACACTCGAATAGTGCAGCACACTCGCAATTACTGACACTTCAATAGGGCAGCACTCCCTCAATTACTGGCACTCCAATAGCGCAGTACACCTTCAATTACTGACACTCGAATAGTGCAGCACACTCTCAATTACTGACACACCTATAGTGCAGCACACACTTAATTACTCACACTCCAATAGTGAAGAACACCCTCAATTACTGAGCCTCCAATAGTGCAGCACACGCTCAATTACTGAGCCTCCAATAGTGCAGCACACACTCAATTACTGACACTCCAATAGTGAAGCACACCATCAATTACTGAGCCTCCAATAGTGCAGCACACACTCAATTACTGAGCCTCCAATAGTGAAGCACACCCTCAATTACTGAGCCTCCAATAGTGCAGCGCACACTCAATTACTGACCCTCCATTAGTGCAGCAAAAACTTAAATACTGACCCTCCTATAGTGCAGCACAACCTCAATTACTGATACTCAAACAGTGCAGCACACCCTCAATTACTGATACTCAAACAATGCAGAACTGCCTCAATTACTGACACTCCAATCGTGCAGCACACTCTCAATTACATACACTCGCATAGTGCAGCACACTCTCAATTACTGACCCTCCAATAGAGCAGCACACCCTCAGTTACTGACACAACTATAGTGCAGAACACCCTCAATTACTGACACGCCAACTTTGCAACACACCCTCAATTACTGACACTCGAATAAAGCAGCACACGCTCAATTACCAACCCTCCAATCGTGCAGCTCACCGTCAATAACTGAGACTCCAACAGTGCAGAACAGCTTGAATTACTGACAGTCCAATAGTGCAGCACACCATCAATTAATGACACTCCAATAGTGCAGCACACCCTCAATTAATGACACTCTACAAGTGCAGCAGACACTCAATTGCTGACCCTCCAATAGTGCAGAACACCTTCAATTACTGAACTTCCGACAGTGCAGAACACCCTCAAATACTGACACTAAAATTGTGCAGCTCACCATCAATTACTGACAATCCAATAGTGCAGCACACCATCAATTACTGATAATGCAGTGGTGCAGCACACCCTCAATTACTGACACTCCAATCGTGCATCGCATCCTCAATTACTTACACTCGAATAGTGCAGCACACCCTCAATTACTGACCCACCAATAGTGCAGCACACCCTCAATTACTGACACACCTATCCTGCAGCACAACCTCAATTACAGACAATCCAGTGGTGCAGCACACCCTCAATTACTGACACTGCAATAGTGCTGCACACACTCAATTACTGACCCACCAGTAGTGCAGCACACCCTCAATAACTGACACACCTATAGAGCAGCACACCCTCAATTACTTACACTCGAATAATGCAGCACACCCTCAATTACTGACACACCAATACTGCAGCACACCGTCAATTACTGACACTCTAATAGTGCAGCATGCCCTCAATGACTGTTCCTCCAATACTGCAGCACACCCTCAATTACTGACACTCCAATAGTGCAGCACACCCTCAATTATTGACATACCAATAGTGCTGCACATCTGCAATTATTGACCCCTCAAGAGTGCAGCATACCTTCAATTATAGACCCTCCAATAGTGCAGCATAACGTCAATTACTGACACTCCAATAGTGCAGCACACCCTCAATTACTGACACAACTATAGTGCAGCACACGCTCAATTACTGACCCTCCAATTGTGCAGCGCACACTCAGTTACTGACAATCCAATAGTGCAGCACACATTCAGTTACTGACCTTCCAGCAGTCCAGCATTCCCTTAATTATTGACACACCTATAGTGCAACACACCCTTAATTACTGACACTCCAATCGTGCATCGCACCCTCAATTATTGACACTCGAATAGTGCAGAACCCCCTCATTTACCGACCAACCAATAGTGCAACACACCCTCAATTACTGATAATCCAGTGGCGCAGCACCCGCTCAATTACTGACACTCCAATCGTGCATCGCACACTCATTTACTTACACTTGAATAGTGCAGCACACCCTCAATTACTGATAATCCAGTGGTGCAGCACACCCCCAATTACTGATACTCCAATCGTGCATCACACCCTCAATTACTGACACTCGAATGGTGCAGAACACGTTCAATTACTCACCCACCAATAGTGCAGCACACACTCAATTACTGACCCTCCAATAGAGCAGCACAGACTCAATTACCGACCCTCCAATAGTGCAGCACACAGTCAATTACTAACACTCCAATAGTGCAGCACCCTCAATTAATGACACTTCAATAATGCAGCACACCTTCAATTACTGAACTTCCGACAGTGCAGAACACCCTCAATCACTGACACTAAAATTGTGTAGCACACCCTCAATTGCTTATTCTCAAATAGTGCAGCACACCCTCAGTTACTGACCCTCCAATAGTGCAGCACACCCTCAATTACTGACCCTCCAGTAGTGCCACACACACTCAATTACTGACACTCCAATACTGCAGCACGCGCTCAATTACTGACCCTACAATTGTGCAGCACACCCTAAATTACTGATTCTCAAACAGTGCAGAACAGCCTCAATTACTTACACTACAATCGTGCAGCACAACCTCAATTACTTACACTCGAATAATGCAGCACACCCTCAATTACTGACACTCCAATAATGAAGCACACCCTCAATTACTGACACTCCAATCGTGCATCGCACCCTCAATTATTGACACTCGAATAGTGCAGAACCCCCTCATTTACCGACCAACCAATAGTGCAACACACCCTCAATTACTGATAATCCAGTGGCGCAGCACCCGCTCAATTACTGACACTCCAATCGTGCATCGCACACTCATTTACTTACACTTGAATAGTGCAGCACACCCTCGATTACTGATAATCCAGTGGTGCAGCACACCCCCAATTACTGATACTCCAATCGTGCATCACACCCTCAATTACTGACACTCGAATGGTGCAGAACACGTTCAATTACTCACCCACCAATAGTGCAGCACACACTCAATTACTGACCCTCCAATAGAGCAGCACAGACTCAATTACCGACCCTCCAATAGTGCAGCACACAGTCAATTACTAACACTCCAATAGTGCAGCACCCTCAATTAATGACACTTCAATAATGCAGCACACCTTCAATTACTGAACTTCCGACAGTGCAGAACACCCTCAATCACTGACACTAAAATTGTGTAGCACACCCTCAATTGCTTATTCTCAAATAGTGCAGCACACCCTCAGTTACTGACCCTCCAATAGTGCAGCACACCCTCAATTACTGACCCTCCAGTAGTGCCACACACACTCAATTACTGACACTCCAATACTGCAGCACGCGCTCAATTACTGACCCTACAATTGTGCAGCACACCCTAAATTACTGATTCTCAAACAGTGCAGAACAGCCTCAATTACTTACACTACAATCGTGCAGCACAACCTCAATTACTTACACTCGAATAATGCAGCACACCCTCAATTACTGACACTCCAATAATGAAGCACACCCTCAATTACTGACACTCCAATAGTGCAGCCACCTTCAACTACTGACACTCCAATAGTCCAGCACACACTCAATTACTGACCCTCCAATCATGCAGCACATCCTCAATTACAAACAATCGAATAGTGCAGCACACGCTCAATTACTGAACCTCCAATAGTGCAGCACACCCTCAATTACAGACACTCGAATAGAGCAGTCCACCCTCAATTACCGACCCTCCAATCGTGCAGATCACTGACAATTACTGAGACTCCAACAGTGCAGAACTGCCTCAATTACTGACACTCCAATAATGCAGCATACCATCAATTAATGACACTCCAATAGTGCAGCCAATCCTCAATTACTTACACTCCAATAGTTCAGCACACCCTCAATTAAAGACACTCTACTAGTGCAGCAGACACTCAATTGCTGACCCTCCAATAGTGCTGCACCCTCAAATAATGACACTTCAATAATGCAGCACACCTTCAATTACTGAACTTCCGACAGTGCAGAACACCCTCAATTACTGACACTAAAATTGTGCAGCTCACCATCAATTACTGATAATCTAACAGTGCAGCACACCATCAATTATTGAACCACCAATAGAACAGCATACCGTCAATTACTGACACTCCAATAGAGATGCACAACCTAAATTACTGACATTCCAATAGTGCAGAACACCCTCACTTACTGACACACTTATAGTGCAGCACACCCTCAATTACTGACACACTTATAGTGCAGAACACCCTCACTTACTGACCCACCAATATTGCAGCACACCCTCAATTATTGACACACTTATAGTGGGGCACAGACTCAATTACTGACCCTCGAATAGAGCAGCATACTGTCAATTACTGACACTCCAATAGTGAAACACACCCTCAAATACTGACACTTCAATCGTGCAGCGCAACCTCAATTACTGACCCTCCAATAGTGCAGCTCACTATCAATTAATGCCACTCCACTGGTGCAGCACATCTTCAATTACTTATACTCCAATAGTTCAGCACATCCTCAATTACTGACACTCTACTAGTGCAGCAGACACTCAGTTGCTGACCCTCCAATAGTGCTGCACCTTCAATTTTTAACACTTCAATCATGCAGCACACCTTCAATTACTGAACTTCCGACAGTGCAGAACACCCCCAATTACTGACACTAAAATTGTGCAGCACACCATCAATTACTGATAATCTAACAGTGCAGCACACCATCAATTATTGAACCACCAATAGACCAGCATACCGTCAATTACTGACACTCCAGTAGAGATGCACACCCTAAATTACTGACATTCCAATAGTGCAGCACACCATCAATTACTGACCCACCAATATTGCAGCACTCCCTCAATTACTGACCCTCCAATAGAGCAGCATACCGTCAATTACTGACACTCCAATAGTGAAGCACACCCTCAAATACTGACACTCCAATAGTAAAGCTCACCCTGAATTACTGACACTCCAATCGTGCAGCGCACCCTCAATTATTGACCCTCCAATAATGCAGCATATCGTCAATTACTGACCCTCCAATAATGCAGCATACCATCAATTACTGACACTCGAATAGTGAAGCACCTTCTCAATTACTTACACTCGAATAATGCAGCACATCCTCAATTACTGACACACCTATAGTGCAGCACACGCTCTATTACTTACACTTGAATAGTGCAGAACACCCTGAATTACTGACCCTCCAATAGTGCAGCATACCGTCTATTACTGACACTCCAATAGTGCAGCACACACTCAGTTACTGACCCTGCAACAGTGCAGCACACCCTCAATTATTGACACTCAATAGCACAGCAGACACTCAATTATTGACCCTCCAATAGTGCAGCACATCCTCAATTATTGACTCTCCAATAGTGCAGCACACCCTCAATTACTGATCCTCCAATCGTGCAGCACACCCTCAATTACATACAATCGAATAGTGCAGCACACCCTCAATTACTGACACTCCAATAGTGCAGCACACCCTCAATTACTGAAAATCCATTAGTGCAGCACACACTCAATTACTGACACTCCAATAGTTCAGCACATCTTCAATTAATGACACTCTACTAGTGCAGGAGACACTCAATTGCTGACCCTCCAATAGTGCTGCACCTTCAATTAATGACACTTCAATCATGCAGCACACCTTCAATTACTGAACCTCCGACAGTGCAGAACACCCTCAATCACTGACACTAAAATTGTGCAGCTCGCCATCAATTACTGATAATCTAACAGTGCAGCACACCATCAATTATTGAACCACCAATAGAACAGCATACCGTCAATTACTGACACTCCAGTAGAGACGCACAACCTAAATTACTGACACTCCAATTGTGCAGCACACCCTCAATATCAAACACACGAATAGTGCAGCACACCCTCAATTACTGAATGTACAATAGTGCAGCACACCCTCAATTACAGACACTCGATTAGAGCAGTCCACCCTCAATTACCGACCCTCCAATTGTGCAGCTCACCGTCAATTACTGAGACTCCAACAGTGCAGAACAGCCTCAATTACTGACACTCCAATAATGCAGCACACTATCAATTAATGACACTCCAATAGAGCAGCACATCCTCAATTACTTACACTCCAATAGTCAATTAATGACACTCTAATAGTGCAGCAGACAATCAATTGCTGACCCTCCAATAGTGCTGCACCCTCAATTAATGACACTTCAATAATGCAGCACACCTTCAATTACTGAACATCCGACAGTGCAGAACACCCTCAATCACTGACACTAAAATTGTGCAGCACACCATCAATTACTGATAATCTAACAGTGCAGCACACCATCAATTATTGAACCACCAATAGACCAGCATACCATCAATTACTGACACTTCAGTAGAGATGCACACCCTAAATTACTGACATTCCAATAGTGCAGAACACCATCAATTACTGACCCACCAATATTGCAGAACTCCCTCAATTACTGACACACTTATAGTGCAGCACAGACTCAATTACTGACCCTCCAATAGAGCAGCATACCGTCAATTACTGACACTCCAATAGTGAAGCATACCCTCAATTACTGACCCTCCAATAGTGCAGCATACCGTCAATTACTGACCCTCCAATAGTACTGCACACCCTCTATTACTTACACTCAAATAGTGCAGAACACCCTCAATTACTGACCCTCCAATAGTGCAGCATACCGTCAATTACTGACACTGCAATAGTGCAGCACACATTCAGTTACTGACAATCAAATAGTGCAGCACACACTCAATTACTGACACTCCAGTAGTGCAGCACACGCTCATTTGCTGACCCTCCAATAGTGCAGCACACCCTCAATTACTGACACTCAATAGCACAGCAGACACTCAATTACTGACTCTCCAATCATGCAGCACATCCTCAATTACTGACACTCCAATAGTGCAGCACACCCTCAATTACTGACACCCCAATAGTGCAGCACACACTCAATTACTGACACGACAATAGTGCAGCACACCCTCAATTACTGACACCCCAATAGTGCAGCACACACTCAATTACTGACCCTCTAAGTGCAGCGCACACGCAATTACTGACAATCAAATAGAGCAGCTCACCCTCAATTACTGACCCTCCAATAGTGCAGCACACCACCAATTAATGACACTCCAGTAGTGCAGCACACTCTCAATTACTTACACTCGAATAGTGCAGAACAACCTCAATTACTGACCCTCCAATAGTGCAGCATACCGTCAATTACTGACATTCCAATAGTACAGCACACACTCAGTTACTGACCCTCCTATTGTGCAGCACACCCTCAATTACTGATAATCCAGTGGTGCAGCACACCCTCAATTAATGACACTCCAATCGTGCATCACACCCTCAATTACTTACACTCGAATGGTGCAGAACACTCTCAATTACTGATCCACCAATAGTGCAGCACACCCTCAATTACTGACACACCTATAGTGCAGCACCCTCAATTATTGACACTCCAATAGTGCAGCACACACTCAATTACTGACACTTCAATAGTGCAGCACCCTCAATTAATGACACTTCAATAATGCAGCACACCTTCAATTACTGAACTTCCGGCAGTGCAGAACACCATCAATTACTGACACTAAAATTGTGCGCCGCACCCTATTTTACTGATTCTCAAACAGTGCAGAACAGCCTCAATTACTTACACTCCAATAGTGCAGCACACCCTCAATTACTGACACTCAATAGCACAGCATGCACTCAATGACAGACCCTCCAATCGTGCAGCGCATCCTCAATTATTGACCCTCCAATAGTGCAGTATACCATAAATTACTGACACTCCAATAGTGCAGCATGGCCACAATTACTGGCACTCCAATAGTACAGCACACCCTCAATTACTTACACTCGAATAATGCAGTACACCATCAATTACTGACACACCTATAGTGCAGCACACACTCATTTACTTACACTCGAATAGTGCAGAACACCCTCAATTACTGACCCACCAATAGTGCAGCACACCCTCAATTACTGACACAACTATAGTGCAGCACACGCTCAATTACTGACCTTCCAATAGTGCAGCACACACTCAGTTACTGACCCTCCAATAATCCAGCATTCCCTCAATTACTGACACAACTATAGTGCAGCACACCCTGAATTACTGATAATCCAGTGGTGAAGCACACTCTCAATTACTGACACTCCAATAGTGCATCGCACCCTCAATTACTTACACTTGGATAGTTTAGAACACCCTCAATTACTGACACACCTATAGTGCTGCATACACTCAATTAGTGACACACATATCGTGCAGCACACATTCAATTACTGACACTCAATAGCACAGCAGACACTCAATTACTGACTCTCCAATCATGCAGCACATCCTCAATTATTGACTCTCCAATAGTGAAGCACACCCACAATTACTGATAATCCAATGGTGCAGCACACCCACCATTACTTGCACTCGAATAATGCAGGAAAAACTCAATTACTGACACATCCTCAATTACTGACACACACTCAAATAGTGCAGAACACCCTCAATTACTGACCCTCCAATAGTGCAGCATACCGTCAATTACTGACATTCCAATAGTGATGAACAACCTAAATTACTGACCGTAAAATGGTGCAGCACACCCTCAATTACTGGCACTCCAATAGTGCAGCACACTGTCAATTACTGACACACAACAGTGCAGCACACCCTCAATTACTGACACTCCAATAGTGCAGCACACCCTCAATTACTGACCCTCCAATAGTGCAGCACACTAACAATTAATGACACTCTACCAGTGCAGCAGACACTCAATTGCTGACCCTCCAATAGTGCTGCATCCTCAATTAATGACACTTCAGTAATGCAGCACACCCTCAATTACTGACAATCCAAAAGTGCAGCACACCCTCAATTGATGACCCTCCAATAGTGCAGCACACCCTCAATTACCGATCCTCCAATAGTGCAGCACACCCTCAATTACCGATCCTCCAATCGTGCAGCACAGCATCAATTACTGACACTTCAATACTGAAGGAAACCCTCAATTACTGACACTCCAATTGTGCAGCACACCCTCAATTACTGACACTCCAATTGTGCAGCACACCCTCAATTACTGACACTCGAATAGTGCAGCACACCCTCAATTACCGATCCTCCAATAGTGCAGCACACCCTCAATTACTGAAACTCCAATAGTGCAGCATACCCTCAGTCACTGACACACCTATAGTGCAGCACACCCTCAATTACTGACACTCCAATAGTGCAGAACACCCTCAATTACTGACACTCCAATTGTGCACACACCCTCCATAACTTACACTCGAATAGAGCAGCACATGCTCAATTACTGACCCTCCAATCGTGCAGCTCACCATTAATTACTGAGACTCCAACAATGCAGCACACCCTCAATTACTGACACTGCAATAGTTTTGCACCCTCAATTACTGACACTTCAATAGTGCAGTACACCTTCAATTACTGAACTTCCGACAGTGCAAAACAGCCTCAATTACTGGCACTAAAATAGTGCAGCACACCCTCAATTATTGAAGCACCAATAGACCAGCATACCGTCACTTATTGACACTCCAATAGTGACGCACACCCTTAATTACTTCTACTCGAATAGTGCAGCACACCCCCAATTACTGACCAACCGATAGTGCAGCACACTGTCAATTACTGACACACCTATAGTGCAGCAAACCCTCAATTACTTACGCTCCAATAGTGCAGCACACCACCAATTATTGACCCTTCAATAGTGCAGCATACGTCAATTACTGACACTCCAACAGTGTAGTACACCGTCAATTACTGACACTCCAATAGTGCAGCACACCCTCAAATGCGGACTCTCTAGTAGTGCAGCGCACACTCAATTACTGACACTCCAATAGTGCAGCCCACCCTCAATTACTGGCATTCCAATAGTACAGCACACACTCAATTACTTATCGTCCAATAGGGCTGCAGACCGTCAACTGCTGACCCTCCAATAGGCCAGCACACCTTTAAATACTGACCTTCCGACAGTGCAGAATACCGTAAATTACTGACACTCCAATAGTGCAGCACAGCCTCAATTACTGACACTCCAATAGTGCAGCACACCCTCAATTACTGACACTCCAATAGTGCAGCACACCCTTAATTACTGACATTCCAATAGTGCAGCACGCCCTCAATTACTGACACTCCAATAGTGCAGCACACCCTCAATTACTGACACTCCAATAGTGCAGCACACCCTTAATTACTGACATTCCAATAGTGCAGCACGCCCTCAATTACCGATCCTCCAATCGTGCAGCACATCCACAATTACTCACATTCCGAGAGTGCAGAACAGCCTCAATTACTGACACTCCAATAGTGAAGGAAACCTTTAATTACTGACACTTCAATACTGCAGCACACCCTCCTTTACTTACACTTCAATAGTACACCTACAGTTCAGCACACCCCCAATTACTGACATTCCAATAGTGCTGCACACCCTCAATTACTGACACGCTAGTAGCGCAGCAGACACTCAATTACTGACCCTCTAATAGTGCAGCAGACACTTAATTATTGACCCTCCAAAAGTGCAGCATACCGTCAATTACTGACACTCCAGTAGTGCAGCACACCCTCAATTACTGACACTACAATAATGCAGCACAACATCAATTACTGATCCTCCAATATTGCTGCACACCTTCAATTACTGACCTTCCGACAGTGCAGAACACCCTAAATTACTGACACTCCAATTGTGCAGCACACCCTCTATTACTGACACTCCAATTGTGCAGCACACCCTCTATTACTGACATTCCAATAGTGCTGTACACCCTCAATTACTGACACTCCAATAGTGCAGCACACCCTCAATTACTGACACTCCAATAGTGCAGCACACCCTCAATTACTGACACTCCAATAGTGCAGCACACCCTCAATTACTGAAACTCCAATACTGCAACATACCGTTAATTACTGAAACTCCAAAAGTGCAGCACACCCTCAATTACTGACACTCGAATAGTGCAGCACACCCTCAATTTCTGAAATTCCAATAGTGCAGCACACCCTCAATTACTGAAACTCCAATAGTGCAGCACACCCTCAATTACTGACCCTCCAATAGAGCAGCATACCGTCAATTACTGACACTCCAATAGTGAAACACACCCTCAAATACTGACACTCCAATCGTGCAGCGCATCCTCAATTATTGACCCTCCAATAGTGCAGCATATCGTCAATTACTGACCCTCCAATAATGCAGCATACCGTCAATTACTGACATTCGAATAGTGAAGCACACCCTCAATTACTGACCCTCCAATAGTGCAGCATACCGTCAATTACTGACACTCCAATAGTGCAGAACACACTCAATTACTGACCCTCCAATAGTGCAGCATACCGTCAATTACTGACATTCCAATAGTGAAGCACACCCTCAATTACTTACACTTGAATAATGCAGCACATCCTCAATTACTGACACACCTATAAGGCAGCACACCCTCTATTAATTACACTGGAATAGTGCAGAACACACTCAATTACTGACCCTCCAATAGTGCAGCATACCGTCAATTACTGACACTCCAATAGTGCAGCTCACTATCAATTAATGCCACTCCAATGGTGCAGCGCATCCTCAATTACTTACACTGCAATAGTTCAGCACATTGTCAATTAATGACACTCTACTAGTGCAGCAGACACTCAATTGCTGACCCTCCAATAGTGCTGCACCTTCAATTAATGACACTTCAATAATGCAGCACACCTTCAATTACTGAACTTCCGACAGTGCAGAACACCCTCAATTACTGACACTAAAATTGTGCAGCTCACCATCAATTACTGATAATCTAACAGTGCAGCACACCATCAATTATTGAACCACCAATAGAACAGCATACCGGCAATTACTGACACACCAATAGAGACGCACAAGCTAAGTTACTGACATTCCAATGGTGCAGAACACCCTCACTTACTGACACACTTATAATGCGGCACAGACTCAATTACTGACCCTCCAATAGAGCAGCATACCGTCAATTACTGACACTCCAATAGTGAAGCACACCCTCAAATACTGACACTCCAATAGTAAAGCTCACCCTGAATTACTGACACTCCAATCGTGCAGCGCACCCTCAATTATTGACCCTCCAATAATGCAGCATATCGTCAATTACTGACCCTCCAATAATGCAGCATACCGTCAATTACTGACACTCGAATAGTGAAGCACCTTCTCAATTACTTACACTCGAATAATGCAGCACATCCTCAATTACTGACACACCTATAGTGCAGCACACGCTCTATTACCTACACTTGAATAGTGCAGAACACCCTGAATTACTGACCCTCCAATAGTGCAGCATACCGTCTATTACTGACACTCCAATAGTGAAGCACACCCTCAAATACTGACACTCCAATAGTGCAGCACACCCTCAATTACTGACCCTCCAATAGTGCAGCACACTAACAATTAATGACACTCTACCAGTGCAGCAGACACTCAATTGCTGACCCTCCAATAGTGCTGCATCCTCAATTAATGACACTTCAGTAATGCAGCACACCCTCAATTACTGACAATCCAAAAGTGCAGCACACCCTCAATTGATGACCCTCCAATAGTGCAGCAAACCCTCAATTACCGATCCTCCAATCGTGCAGCACAGCATCAATTATTGACACTTCAATACTGAAGGAAACCCTCAATTACTGACACTCCAATTGTGCAGCACACCCTCAATTACTGACACTCCAATTGTGCAGCACACCCTCAATTACTGACACTCGAATAGTGCAGCACACCCTCAATTACCGATCCTCCAATAGTGCAGCACACCCTCAATTACTGAAACTCCAATAGTGCAGCATACCCTCAGTCACTGACACACCTATAGTGCAGCACACCCTCAATTACTGACACTCCAATAGTGCAGAACAACCTCAATTACTGACACTCGAATAGTGCAGCCCACCCTCAATTACCGATCCTCCAATAGTGCAGCACACCCTCAATTACTGAAACTCCAATAGTGCAGCATACCCTCAGTCACTGACACACCTATAGTGCAGCACACCCTCAATTACTGACACTCCAATTGTGCACACACCCTCCATAACTTACACTCGAATAGAGCAGCACATGCTCAATTACTGACCCTCCAATCATGCAGCTCACCATCAATTACTGAGACTCCAACAATGCAGCACACCCTCAATTACTGACACTGCAATAGTTTTGCACCCTCAATTACTGACACTTCAATAGTGCAGTACACCTTCAATTACTGAACTTCCGACAGTGCAAAACAGCCTCAATTACTGGCACTAAAATAGTGCAGCACACCCTCAATTATTGAAGCACCAATAGACCAGCATACCGTCACTTATTGACACTCCAATAGTGACGCACACCCTTAATTACTTCTACTCGAATAGTGCAGCACACCCCCAATTACTGACCAACCGATAGTGCAGCACACTGTCAATTACTGACACACCTATAGTGCAGCAAACCCTCAATTACTTACGCTCCAATAGTGCAGCACACCACCAATAATTGACCCTTCAATAGTGCAGCATACGTCAATTACTGACACTCCAATAGTGTAGTACACCGTCAATTACTGACACTCCAATAGTGCAGCACACCCTCAAATGCGGACTCTCTAGTAGTGCAGCGCACACTCAATTACTGACACTCCAATAGTGCAGCCCACCCTCAATTACTGGCATTCCAATAGTACAGCACACACTCAATTACTTATCGTCCAATAGGGCTGCAGACCGTCAACTGCTGACCCTCCAATAGGCCAGCACACCTTTAAATACTGACCTTCCGACAGTGCAGAATACCGTAAATTACTGACACTCCAATAGTGCAGCACAGCCTCAATTACTGACACTCCAATAGTGCAGCACACCCTCAATTACTGACACTCCAATAGTGCAGCACACCCTTAATTACTGACATTCCAATAGTGCAGCACGCCCTCAATTACTGACACTCCAATAGTGCAGCACACCCTCAATTACTGACACTCCAATAGTGCAGCACACCCTTAATTACTGACATTCCAATAGTGCAGCACGCCCTCAATTACCGATCCTCCAATCGTGCAGCACATCCACAATTACTCACATTCCGAGAGTGCAGAACAGCCTCAATTACTGACACTCCAATAGTGAAGGAAACCTTTAATTACTGACACTTCAATACTGCAGCACACCCTCCTTTACTTACACTTCAATAGTACACCTACAGTTCAGCACACCCCCAATTACTGACATTCCAATAGTGCTGCACACCCTCAATTACTGACACGCTAGTAGCGCAGCAGACACTCAATTACTGACCCTCTAATAGTGCAGCAGACACTTAATTATTGACCCTCCAAAAGTGCAGCATACCGTCAATTACTGACACTCCAGTAGTGCAGCACACCCTCAATTACTGACACTACAATAATGCAGCACAACATCAATTACTGATCCTCCAATATTGCTGCACACCTTCAATTACTGACCTTCCGACAGTGCAGAACACCCTAAATTACTGACACTCCAATTGTGCAGCACACCCTCTATTACTGACACTCCAATTGTGCAGCACACCCTCTATTACTGACATTCCAATAGTGCTGTACACCCTCAATTACTGACACTCCAATAGTGCAGCACACCCTCAATTACTGACACTCCAATAGTGCAGCACACCCTCAATTACTGACACTCCAATAGTGCAGCACACCCTCAATTACTGAAACTCCAATACTGCAACATACCGTTAATTACTGAAACTCCAAAAGTGCAGCACACCCTCAATTACTGACACTCGAATAGTGCAGCACACCCTCAATTTCTGAAATTCCAATAGTGCAGCACACCCTCAATTACTGAAACTCCAATAGTGCAGCACACCCTCAATTACTGACCCTCCAATAGAGCAGCATACCGTCAATTACTGACACTCCAATAGTGAAACACACCCTCAAATACTGACACTCCAATCGTGCAGCGCATCCTCAATTATTGACCCTCCAATAGTGCAGCATATCGTCAATTACTGACCCTCCAATAATGCAGCATACCGTCAATTACTGACATTCGAATAGTGAAGCACACCCTCAATTACTGACCCTCCAATAGTGCAGCATACCGTCAATTACTGACACTCCAATAGTGCAGAACACACTCAATTACTGACCCTCCAATAGTGCAGCATACCGTCAATTACTGACATTCCAATAGTGAAGCACACCCTCAATTACTTACACTTGAATAATGCAGCACATCCTCAATTACTGACACACCTATAAGGCAGCACACCCTCTATTAATTACACTGGAATAGTGCAGAACACACTCAATTACTGACCCTCCAATAGTGCAGCATACCGTCAATTACTGACACTCCAATAGTGCAGCTCACTATCAATTAATGCCACTCCAATGGTGCAGCGCATCCTCAATTACTTACACTGCAATAGTTCAGCACATTGTCAATTAATGACACTCTACTAGTGCAGCAGACACTCAATTGCTGACCCTCCAATAGTGCTGCACCTTCAATTAATGACACTTCAATAATGCAGCACACCTTCAATTACTGAACTTCCGACAGTGCAGAACACCCTCAATTACTGACACTAAAATTGTGCAGCTCACCATCAATTACTGATAATCTAACAGTGCAGCACACCATCAATTATTGAACCACCAATAGAACAGCATACCGTCAATTACTGACACTCGAATAGTGCAGCACACCCTCAATTACCGATCCTACAATAGTGCAGCACACCCTCAATTACTGAAACTCCAATAGTGCAGCATACCCTCAGTCACTGACACACCTATAGTGCAGCACACCCTCAATTACTGACACTCCAATAGTGCAGAACACCCTCAATTACTGACACTCGAATAGTGCAGCCCACCCTCAATTACCGATCCTCCAATAGTGCAGCACACCCTCAATTACTGAAACTCCAATAGTGCAGCATACCCTCAGTCACTGACACACCTATAGTGCAGCACACCCTCAATTACTGACACTCCAATTGTGCACACACCCTCCATAACTTACACTCGAATAGAGCAGCACATGCTCAATTACTGACCCTCCAATCGTGCAGCTCACCATCAATTACTGAGACTCCAACAATGCAGCACACCCTCAATTACTGACACTGCAATAGTTTTGCACCCTCAATTACTGACACTTCAATAGTGCAGTACACCTTCAATTACTGAACTTCCGACAGTGCAAAACAGCCTCAATTACTGGCACTAAAATAGTGCAGCACACCCTCAATTATTGAAGCACCAATAGACCAGCATACCGTCACTTATTGACACTCCAATAGTGACGCACACCCTTAATTACTTCTACTCGAATAGTGCAGCACACCCCCAATTACTGACCAACCGATAGTGCAGCACACTGTCAATTACTGACACACCTATAGTGCAGCAAACCCTCAATTACTTACGCTCCAATAGTGCAGCACACCACCAATTATTGACCCTTCAATAGTGCAGCATACGTCAATTACTGACACTCCAATAGTGTAGTACACCGTCAATTACTGACACTCCAATAGTGCAGCACACCCTCAAATGCGGACTCTCTAGTAGTGCAGCGCACACTCAATTACTGACACTCCAATAGTGCAGCCCACCCTCAATTACTGGCATTCCAATAGTACAGCACACACTCAATTACTTATCGTCCAATAGGGCTGCAGACCGTCAACTGCTGACCCTCCAATAGGCCAGCACACCTTTAAATACTGACCTTCCGACAGTGCAGAATACCGTAAATTACTGACACTCCAATAGTGCAGCACAGCCTCAATTACTGACACTCCAATAGTGCAGCACACCCTCAATTACTGACACTCCAATAGTGCAGCACACCCTTAATTACTGACATTCCAATAGTGCAGCACGCCCTCAATTACTGACACTCCAATAGTGCAGCACACCCTCAATTACTGACACTCCAATAGTGCAGCACACCCTTAATTACTGACATTCCAATAGTGCAGCACGCCCTCAATTACCGATCCTCCAGTCGTGCAGCACATCCACAATTACTCACATTCCGAGAGTGCAGAACAGCCTCAATTACTGACACTCCAATAGTGAAGGAAACCTTTAATTACTGACACTTCAATACTGCAGCACACCCTCCTTTATTTACACTTCAATAGTACACCTACAGTTCAGCACACCCCCAATTACTGACATTCCAATAGTGCTGCACACCCTCAATTACTGACACACCAATAGTGCAGCAGACACTCAATTACTGACCCTCTAATAGTGCAGCAGACACTTAATTATTGACCCTCCAAAAGTGCAGCATACCGTCAATTACTGACACTCCAGTAGTGCAGCACACCCTCAATTACTGACACTACAATAATGCAGCACAACATCAATTACTGATCCTCCAATATTGCTGCACACCTTCAATTACTGACCTTCCGACAGTGCAGAACACCCTAAATTACTGACACTCCAATTGTGCAGCACACCCTCTATTACTGACATTCCAATAGTGCTGTACACCCTCAATTACTGACACTCCAATAGTGCAGCACACCCTCAATTACTGACACTCCAATAGTGCAGCACACCCTTAATTACTGAAACTCCAATACTGCAACATACCGTTAATTACTGAAACTCCAAAAGTGCAGCACACCCTCAATTACTGACACTCGAATAGTGCAGCACACCTTCAATTTATGAAATTCCAATAGTGCAGCACACCCTCAATTACTGAAACTCCAATAGTGCAATACACCCTCAATTACTGATCCTCCAATACTGCAGCACACCCTCAATTACTGACACTCCAATAGTGCAGCACACCCTCAATTACTGAAACTCCAATACTGCAACATACCGTTAATTACTGAAACTCCAAAAGTGCAGCACACCCTCAATTACTGACACTCGAATAGTGCAGCACACCTTCAATTTATGAAATTCCAATAGTGCAGCACACCCTCAATTACTGAAACTCCAATAGTGCAATACACCCTCAATTACTGATCCTCCAATACTGCAGCACACCCTCAATTACTGAAACTCCAATACTGCAACATACCGTTAATTACTGAAACTTCAATAGTGCAGCACACCCTCAATTACTGACACTCGAATAGTGCAGCACACCCTCAATTTCTGAAATTCCAATAGTGCAACACACCCTCAATTACTGAAACTCCAATACTGCAACATACCGTTAATTACTGAAACTCCAATAGTGCAGCACACCCTCAATTACTGACACTGGAATAGTGCAGCACACCCTCAAATTCTGACACTGCAATAGTGCAGCACACCCTCAATTACTGAAACTCCAATAGTGCAACACACCTTCAATTACTGAAACTCCAATAGTGCAGCAAACCCTCAATTACTGACCTTCAAATAGTGCAGGACACACTCAATTACTGACACTCCAATAGTGCAACACACCCTCAATTACTGACCCACCCATAGTGCAGCACACTCTCAATTACTGACACTTCAATAGTGCAGCACACCCTCAATTACTGACACTTCAATATTGCAGCACACCCTCAATTACTGACCCTCCAATAGTGCAGCATACCCTCTATTACTTACACTCCAATAGAGCAGAACACCGAAATTTACTGATACATTTATAGAGCAGCAGATCCTCAATTACCGAACCTCCAAACGTGCAGCACACCCTCAATTACTGATACTCAAAAAGTGCAGAACAGCTTCAATTTCTGACACTCCAATCGTGCAGCACAGCCTCAATTACTGACACTCCAATCGTGCAGCACACCCTCAATTACTGACATTCCAACAGTGCAGCACACCCTCAATTACTGACACTCCAACAGTGCAGCACACCCTCAATTACTGAAACTTCAATAGTGCAGCACACCCTCAATTACTGACCCTCCAATAGTGCAGCATACCGTCAATTACTGACACTTGAATAGTGCACACCATGCATTACTGACACTCCAATAGTGCAGCATACTATCAATTACTGACACTGCAATAGTGTAGCACCCGCTCAATTAGTGACACTCGAATAGTGCAGCACACACTCAATTACTGACCCCATGTAGTGCAGCACACCCTCAATTACTGACCCTCCAATAGTGCAGCATACCGTCAATTACTGACACTCCAATAGTGCAGCATACTATCAATTACTGACACTGCAATAGTGTAGCACCCGCTCAATTAGTGACACTCGAATAGTGCAGCACACACTCAATTACTGACCCCATGTAGTGCAGGACACCCTCAATTACTGTACTTTCAATAGTCCAGCACACCCTCAATTAATGACCCTCCAATAGTGCAGCACACCCTCAATTACTGCCACACCTATAGTGCAGCACACCCTGAATTACTGACCCTCCAATAGTGCAGCACACCCTCAATTACTTGCACACCTCTAGTGCAGCACACCCTCAATTACTGACAATCCAAAATTGCAGCACACACTCAATTGATGACTCTTCAATAATGCAGCACAGTCTCATTTACTGATCCTCCAATAGTGCAGCACACCCTCAATTACTGACAATCCAATAGTGCAGCACACCATCAATTACTGAAACTCCAATAGTGCAGCACACGCTCAAACACTGACCCTCTAATAGTGCATCAGACCATCAATTACTGACCTTCTGACATTGCGGAACACCCTCAATTACAGACCATCCACTAGTGCAGCACTCCCTCAATTACTGACACTCCAACAGTATAGCACGGTCTCAATTACTGACACTCCAATAGTGCAGCACACCCTCAATTACTGACACTCCAATAGTGCAGCACAGCCTTAATTACTGACAAGCCTATAGTGCAGCACATCCTCAATTACCGACCTTCCAACGTGCAGCAAACCCTCAATTACTGACACTCCAACAGTGCAGCACCCCCTCAATTACTTGCACTGCAATATTGCAGCACCCCCCCCATTTATTGACACTATAGTAGCAGAGCAGACTCTCAATTACTGACACTCCAATAGTACAGCACAACTCAATTTTTACCCTCCAATAAAGCAGCATGCCCTCAATTACTTACAATGCAATAGTGCAGCATTCCCTCAATTACTGACCTGCCAACAGTGCAGAACACCCTGAATTACCAACCCTCCAATCATGCAGCACACCCTCAATTACTGACACTCCAACAGTGCAACACAGCCTCAATTACTGACACTTCAATACTGAAGATAACCCTCAATTTTTGAACCACCAATAGTGCAGCACACCCTCAATTACTTACACTGCAATTTTGCAGCATACCCCCATTTATTGACACTATAGTAGCAGAGCAGACACTCAATTACTGACACTCCAATAGTACAGCACACCTCAATTTTTACCCTCCAATAAAACAGTACGCCCTCAATTACTTACAATGCAATAGTGCAGCACACCCTCAATTACTGACACTCTAAAAGTGCAGCACAGCCTCAATTACTGATCCTCCAATACTGCAGCGCACAGTCAATTACTGACATGCCAATAGTGCAGCACACCCTCAATTACTGACCCTTGAATAGTGCAGCATACCGTCAATTACTGATCCTCCAATAGTGCAGCACACACTCAATTACTTATCGTCCAATAGGGCTGCAGACCGTCAACTACTGACCCTCCAATAGGCCAGCACACCTTTAAATACTGACCTTCCGACAGTGCAGAATACCGTAAATTACTGACACTACAATAATTCAGCACAGCCTCAATTACTGACACTCCAATAGTGCAGCACACCCTCAAATGCGGACTCTCTAGTAGTGCAGCGCACACTCAATTACTGACACTCCAATAGTGCAGCCCACCCTCAATTACTGGCATTCCAATAGTACAGCACACACTCAATTACTTCTCGTCCAATAGGGCTGCAGACCGTCAACTGCTGACCCTCCAATAGGCCAGCACACCTTTAAATACTGACCTTCCGACAGTGCAGAATACCGTAAATTACTGACACTCCAATAGTGCAGCACAGCCTCAATTACTGACACTCCAATAGTGCAGCACACCCTCAATTACTGACACTCCAATAGTGCAGCACACCCTTAATTACTGACATTCCAATAGTGCAGCACGCCCTCAATTACTGACACTCCAATAGTGCAGCACACCCTCAATTACTGACACTCCAATAGTGCAGCACACCCTTAATTACTGACATTCCAATAGTGCAGCACGCCCTCAATTACCGATCCTCCAATCGTGCAGCACATCCACAATTACTCACATTCCGAGAGTGCAGAACAGCCTCAATTACTGACACTCCAATAGTGAAGGAAACCTTTAATTACTGACACTTCAATACTGCAGCACACCCTCCTTTACTTACACTTCAATAGTACACCTACAGTTCAGCACACCCCCAATTACTGACATTCCAATAGTGCTGCACACCCTCAATTACTGACACGCTAGTAGCGCAGCAGACACTCAATTACTGACCCTCTAATAGTGCAGCAGACACTTAATTATTGACCCTCCAAAAGTGCAGCATACCGTCAATTACTGACACTCCAGTAGTGCAGCACACCCTCAATTACTGACACTACAATAATGCAGCACAACATCAATTACTGATCCTCCAATATTGCTGCACACCTTCAATTACTGACCTTCCGACAGTGCAGAACACCCTAAATTACTGACACTCCAATTGTGCAGCACACCCTCTATTACTGACACTCCAATTGTGCAGCACACCCTCTATTACTGACATTCCAATAGTGCTGTACACCCTCAATTACTGACACTCCAATAGTGCAGCACACCCTCAATTACTGACACTCCAATAGTGCAGCACACCCTCAATTACTGAAACTCCAATACTGCAACATACCGTTAATTACTGAAACTCCAATAGTGCAACACACCCTCAATTACTGAAACTCCAATACTGCAACATACCGTTAATTACTGAAACTCCAATAGTGCAGCACACCCTCAATTACTGACACTCGAATAGTGCAGCACACCCTCAATTTCTGAAATTCCAATAGTGCAGTACACCCTCAATTACTGAAACTCCAATAGTGCAGCACACCCTCAATTACTGAAACTCTAATAGTGCAGCAAACCCTCAATAACTGACCTTCAAATTGTGCAGGACACACTCAATTACTGACACTCCAATAGTGCAACACACCCTCAATTACTGAACCTCCAATAGTGCAGAACACCCTCAATCACTGACACTAAAATTGTGTAGCACACCCTCAATTGCTTATTCTCGAATAGTGCAGCACACCCTCAGTTACTGACCCTCCAATAGTGCAGCACACCCTCAATTACTGACCCTCCAGTAGTGCCGCACACACTCAATTACTGACACTCCAATACTGCAGCACGCGCTCAATTACTGACCCTACAATTGTGCTGCACACCCTAAATTACTGATTCTCAAACAGTGCAGAACAGCCTCAATTACTTACACTACAATCGTGCAGCACACCCTCAATTACTTACACTCGAATAATGCAGCACACCCTCAATTACTGACATTCCAATAGTGCAGCCACCTTCAACTACTGACACTCCAATAGTCCAGCACACACTCAATTACTGACCCTCCAATCATGCAGCACATCCTCAATTACAAACAATCGAATAGTGCAGCACACGCTCAATTACTGAACCTCCAATAGTGCAGCACACCCTCAATTACAGACACTCGAATAGAGCAGTCCACCCTCAATTACCGACCCTCCAATCGTGCAGATCACTGACAATTACTGAGACTCCAACAGTGCAGAACTGCCTCAATTACTGACACTCCAATAATGCAGCACACCTTCAATTACTGAACTTCCGACAGTGCAGAACACCCTCAATTACTGACACTAAAATTGTGCAGCTCACCATCAATTACTGATAATCTAACAGTGCAGCACACCATCAATTATTGAACCACCAATAGAACAGCATACCGTCAATTACTGACACTCCAATAGAGACGCACAACCTAAATTACTGACATTCCAATAGTGCAGAACACCCTCACTTACTGACCCACCAATATTGCAGCACACCCTCAATTACTGACACACTTATAGTGGGGCACAGACTCAATTACTGACCCTCCAATAGAGCAGCATACCGTCAATTACTGACACTCCAATAGTGAAACACACCCTCAAATACTGACACTCCAATCGTGCAGCGCATCCTCAATTATTGACCCTCCAATAGTGCAGCATATCGTCAATTACTGACCCTCCAATAATGCAGCATACCGTCAATTACTGACATTCCAATAGTGAAGCACACCCTCAATTACTTACACTTGAATAATGCAGCACATCCTCAATTACTGACACACCTATAAGGCAGCACACCCTCTATTAATTACACTGGAATAGTGCAGAACACACTCAATTACTGACCCTCCAATAGTGCAGCATACCGTCAATTACTGACACTCCAATAGTGCAGCTCACTATCAATTAATGCCACTCCAATGGTGCAGCGCATCCTCAATTACTTACACTGCAATAGTTCAGCACATTGTCAATTAATGACACTCTACTAGTGCAGCAGACACTCAATTGCTGACCCTCCAATAGTGCTGCACCTTCAATTAATGACACTTCAATAATGCAGCACACCTTCAATTACTGAACTTCCGACAGTGCAGAACACCCTCAATTACTGACACTAAAATTGTGCAGCTCACCATCAATTACTGATAATCTAACAGTGCAGCACACCATCAATTATTGAACCACCAATAGAACAGCATACCGTCAATTACTGACACTCGAATAGTGCAGCACACCCTCAATTACCGATCCTCCAATAGTGCAGCACACCCTCAATTACTGAAACTCCAATAGTGCAGCATACCCTCAGTCACTGACACACCTATAGTGCAGCACACCCTCAATTACTGACACTCCAATAGTGCAGAACGCCCTCAATTACTGACACTCGAATAGTGCAGCCCACCCTCAATTACCGATCCTCCAATAGTGCAGCACACCCTCAATTACTGAAACTCCAATAGTGCAGCATACCCTCAGTCACTGACACACCTATAGTGCAGCACACCCTCAATTACTGACACTCCAATTGTGCACACACCCTCCATAACTTACACTCGAATAGAGCAGCACATGCTCAATTACTGACCCTCCAATCGTGCAGCTCACCATCAATTACTGAGACTCCAACAATGCAGCACACCCTCAATTACTGACACTGCAATAGTTTTGCACCCTCAATTACTGACACTTCAATAGTGCAGTACACCTTCAATTACTGAACTTCCGACAGTGCAAAACAGCCTCAATTACTGGCACTAAAATAGTGCAGCACACCCTCAATTATTGAAGCACCAATAGACCAGCATACCGTCACTTATTGACACTCCAATAGTGACGCACACCCTTAATTACTTCTACTCGAATAGTGCAGCACACCCCCAATTACTGACCAACCGATAGTGCAGCACACTGTCAATTACTGACACACCTATAGTGCAGCAAACCCTCAATTACTTACGCTCCAATAGTGCAGCACACCACCAATTATTGACCCTTCAATAGTGCAGCATACGTCAATTACTGACACTCCAATAGTGTAGTACACCGTCAATTACTGACACTCCAATAGTGCAGCACACCCTCAAATGCGGACTCTCTAGTAGTGCAGCGCACACTCAATTACTGACACTCCAATAGTGCAGCCCACCCTCAATTACTGGCATTCCAATAGTACAGCACACACTCAATTACTTCTCGTCCAATAGGGCTGCAGACCGTCAACTGCTGACCCTCCAATAGGCCAGCACACCTTTAAATACTGACCTTCCGACAGTGCAGAATACCGTAAATTACTGACACTCCAATAGTGCAGCACAGCCTCAATTACTGACACTCCAATAGTGCAGCACACCCTCAATTACTGACACTCCAATAGTGCAGCACACCCTTAATTACTGACATTCCAATAGTGCAGCACGCCCTCAATTACTGACACTCCAATAGTGCAGCACACCCTCAATTACTGACATTCCAATAGTGCAGCACGCCCTCAATTACCGATCCTCCAATCGTGCAGCACATCCACAATTACTCACATTCCGAGAGTGCAGAACAGCCTCAATTACTGACACTCCAATAGTGAAGGAAACCTTTAATTACTGACACTTCAATACTGCAGCACACCCTCCTTTACTTACACTTCAATAGTACACCTACAGTTCAGCACACCCCCAATTACTGACATTCCAATAGTGCTGCACACCCTCAATTACTGACACGCTAGTAGCGCAGCAGACACTCAATTACTGACCCTCTAATAGTGCAGCAGACACTTAATTATTGACCCTCCAAAAGTGCAGCATACCGTCAATTACTGACACTCCAGTAGTGCAGCACACCCTCAATTACTGACACTACAATAATGCAGCACAACATCAATTACTGATCCTCCAATATTGCTGCACACCTTCAATTACTGACCTTCCGACAGTGCAGAACACCCTAAATTACTGACACTCCAATTGTGCAGCACACCCTCTATTACTGACACTCCAATTGTGCAGCACACCCTCTATTACTGACATTCCAATAGTGCTGTACACCCTCAATTACTGACACTCCAATAGTGCAGCACACCCTCAATTACTGACACTCCAATAGTGCAGCACACCCTCAATTACTGAAACTCCAATACTGCAACATACCGTTAATTACTGAAACTCCAAAAGTGCAGCACACCCTCAATTACTGACACTCGAATAGTGCAGCACACCCTCAATTTCTGAAATTCCAATAGTGCAGCACACCCTCAATTACTGAAACTCCAATAGTGCAACACACCCTCAATTACTGAAACTCCAATACTGCAACATACCGTTAATTACTGAAACTCCAATAGTGCAGCACACCCTCAATTACTGACACTCGAATAGTGCAGCACACCCTCAATTTCTGAAATTCCAATAGTGCAGTACACCCTCAATTACTGAAACTCCAATAGTGCAGCACACCCTCAATTACTGAAACTCTAATAGTGCAGCAAACCCTCAATAACTGACCTTCAAATTGTGCAGGACACACTCAATTACTGACACTCCAATAGTGCAACACACCCTCAATTACTGAACCTCCAATAGTGCAGAACACCCTCAATCACTGACACTAAAATTGTGTAGCACACCCTCAATTGCTTATTCTCGAATAGTGCAGCACACCCTCAGTTACTGACCCTCCAATAGTGCAGCACACCCTCAATTACTGAAACTCCAGTAGTGCCGCACACACTCAATTACTGACACTCCAATACTGCAGCACGCGCTCAATTACTGACCCTACAATTGTGCTGCACACCCTAAATTACTGATTCTCAAACAGTGCAGAACAGCCTCAATTACTTACACTACAATCGTGCAGCACACCCTCAATTACTTACACTCGAATAATGCAGCACACCCTCAATTACTGACATTCCAATAGTGCAGCCACCTTCAACTACTGACACTCCAATAGTCCAGCACACACTCAATTACTGACCCTCCAATCATGCAGCACATCCTCAATTACAAACAATCGAATAGTGCAGCACACGCTCAATTACTGAACCTCCAATAGTGCAGCACATCCTCAATTACAGACACTCGAATAGAGCAGTCCACCCTCAATTACCGACCCTCCAATCGTGCAGATCACTGACAATTACTGAGACTCCAACAGTGCAGAACTGCCTCAATTACTGACACTCCAATAATGCAGCACACCTTCAATTACTGAACTTCCGACAGTGCAGAACACCCTCAATTACTGACACTAAAATTGTGCAGCTCACCATCAATTACTGATAATCTAACAGTGCAGCACACCATCAATTATTGAACCACCAATAGAACAGCATACCGTCAATTACTGACACTCCAATAGAGATGCACAACCTAAATTACTGACATTCCAATAGTGCAGAACACCCTCACTTACTGACCCACCAATATTGCAGCACACCCTCAATTACTGACACACTTATAGTGGGGCACAGACTCAATTACTGACCCTCCAATAGAGCAGCATACCGTCAATTACTGACACTCCAATAGTGAAACACACCCTCAAATACTGACACTCCAATCGTGCAGCGCATCCTCAATTATTGACCCTCCAATAGTGCAGCATATCGTCAATTACTGACCCTCCAATAATGCAGCATACCGTCAATTACTGACATTCCAATAGTGAAGCACACCCTCAATTACTTACACTTGAATAATGCAGCACATCCTCAATTACTGACACACCTATAAGGCAGCACACCCTCTATTAATTACACTGGAATAGTGCAGAACACACTCAATTACTGACCCTCCAATAGTGCAGCATACCGTCAATTACTGACACTCCAATAGTGCAGCTCACTATCAATTAATGCCACTCCAATGGTGCAGCGCATCCTCAATTACTTACACTGCAATAGTTCAGCACATTGTCAATTAATGACACTCTACTAGTGCAGCAGACACTCAATTGCTGACCCTCCAATAGTGCTGCACCTTCAATTAATGACACTTCAATAATGCAGCACACCTTCAATTACTGAACTTCCGACAGTGCAGAACACCCTCAATTACTGACACTAAAATTGTGCAGCTCACCATCAATTACTGATAATCTAACAGTGCAGCACACCATCAATTATTGAACCACCAATAGAACAGCATACCGTCAATTACTGACACTCGAATAGTGCAGCACACCCTCAATTACCGATCCTCCAATAGTGCAGCACACCCTCAATTACTGAAACTCCAATAGTGCAGCATACCCTCAGTCACTGACACACCTATAGTGCAGCACACCCTCAATTACTGACACTCCAATAGTGCAGAACACCCTCAATTACTGACACTCGAATAGTGCAGCCCACCCTCAATTACCGATCCTCCAATAGTGCAGCACACCCTCAATTACTGAAACTCCAATAGTGCAGCATACCCTCAGTCACTGACACACCTATAGTGCAGCACACCCTCAATTACTGACACTCCAATTGTGCACACACCCTCCATAACTTACACTCGAATAGAGCAGCACATGCTCAATTACTGACCCTCCAATCGTGCAGCTCACCATCAATTACTGAGACTCCAACAATGCAGCACACCCTCAATTACTGACACTGCAATAGTTTTGCACCCTCAATTACTGACACTTCAATAGTGCAGTACACCTTCAATTACTGAACTTCCGACAGTGCAAAACAGCCTCAATTACTGGCACTAAAATAGTGCAGCACACCCTCAATTATTGAAGCACCAATAGACCAGCATACCGTCACTTATTGACACTCCAATAGTGACGCACACCCTTAATTACTTCTACTCGAATAGTGCAGCACACCCCCAATTACTGACCAACCGATAGTGCAGCACACTGTCAATTACTGACACACCTATAGTGCAGCAAACACTCAATTACTTACGCTCCAATAGTGCAGCACACCACCAATTATTGACCCTTCAATAGTGCAGCATACGTCAATTACTGACACTCCAATAGTGTAGTACACCGTCAATTACTGACACTCCAATAGTGCAGCACACCCTCAAATGCGGACTCTCTAGTAGTGCAGCGCACACTCAATTACTGACACTCCAATAGTGCAGCCCACCCTCAATTACTGGCATTCCAATAGTACAGCACACACTCAATTACTTATCGTCCAATAGGGCTGCAGACCGTCAACTGCTGACCCTCCAATAGGCCAGCACACCTTTAAATACTGACCTTCCGACAGTGCAGAATACCGTAAATTACTGACACTCCAATAGTGCAGCACAGCCTCAATTACTGACACTCCAATAGTGCAGCACACCCTCAATTACTGACACTCCAATAGTGCAGCACACCCTTAATTACTGACATTCCAATAGTGCAGCACGCCCTCAATTACTGACACTCCAATAGTGCAGCACACCCTCAATTACTGACACTCCAATAGTGCAGCACACCCTTAATTACTGACATTCCAATAGTGCAGCACGCCCTCAATTACCGATCCTCCAGTCGTGCAGCACATCCACAATTACTCACATTCCGAGAGTGCAGAACAGCCTCAATTACTGACACTCCAATAGTGAAGGAAACCTTTAATTACTGACACTTCAATACTGCAGCACACCCTCCTTTATTTACACTTCAATAGTACACCTACAGTTCAGCACACCCCCAATTACTGACATTCCAATAGTGCTGCACACCCTCAATTACTGACACACCAATAGTGCAGCAGACACTCAATTACTGACCCTCTAATAGTGCAGCAGACACTTAATTATTGACCCTCCAAAAGTGCAGCATACCGTCAATTACTGACACTCCAGTAGTGCAGCACACCCTCAATTACTGACACTACAATAATGCAGCACAACATCAATTACTGATCCTCCAATATTGCTGCACACCTTCAATTACTGACCTTCCGACAGTGCAGAACACCCTAAATTACTGACACTCCAATTGTGCAGCACACCCTCTATTACTGACATTCCAATAGTGCTGTACACCCTCAATTACTGACACTCCAATAGTGCAGCACACCCTCAATTACTGACACTCCAATAGTGCAGCACACCCTTAATTACTGAAACTCCAATACTGCAACATACCGTTAATTACTGAAACTCCAAAAGTGCAGCACACCCTCAATTACTGACACTCGAATAGTGCAGCACACCTTCAATTTATGAAATTCCAATAGTGCAGCACACCCTCAATTACTGAAACTCCAATAGTGCAATACACCCTCAATTACTGATCCTCCAATACTGCAGCACACCCTCAATTACTGACACTCCAATAGTGCAGCACACCCTCAATTACTGAAACTCCAATACTGCAACATACCGTTAATTACTGAAACTCCAAAAGTGCAGCACACCCTCAATTACTGACACTCGAATAGTGCAGCACACCTTCAATTTATGAAATTCCAATAGTGCAGCACACCCTCAATTACTGAAACTCCAATAGTGCAATACACCCTCAATTACTGATCCTCCAATACTGCAGCACACCCTCAATTACTGAAACTCCAATACTGCAACATACCGTTAATTACTGAAACTTCAATAGTGCAGCACACCCTCAATTACTGACACTCGAATAGTGCAGCACACCCTCAATTTCTGAAATTCCAATAGTGCAACACACCCTCAATTACTGAAACTCCAATACTGCAACATACCGTTAATTACTGAAACTCCAATAGTGCAGCACACCCTCAATTACTGACACTGGAATAGTGCAGCACACCCTCAAATTCTGACACTGCAATAGTGCAGCACACCCTCAATTACTGAAACTCCAATAGTGCAACACACCTTCAATTACTGAAACTCCAATAGTGCAGCAAACCCTCAATTACTGACCTTCAAATAGTGCAGGACACACTCAATTACTGACACTCCAATAGTGCAACACACCCTCAATTACTGACCCACCCATAGTGCAGCACACTCTCAATTACTGACACTTCAATAGTGCAGCACACCCTCAATTACTGACACTTCAATATTGCAGCACACCCTCAATTACTGACCCTCCAATAGTGCAGCATACCCTCTATTACTTACACTCCAATAGAGCAGAACACCGAAATTTACTGATACATTTATAGAGCAGCAGATCCTCAATTACCGAACCTCCAAACGTGCAGCACACCCTCAATTACTGATACTCAAAAAGTGCAGAACAGCTTCAATTTCTGACACTCCAATCGTGCAGCACAGCCTCAATTACTGACACTCCAATCGTGCAGCACACCCTCAATTACTGACATTCCAACAGTGCAGCACACCCTCAATTACTGACACTCCAACAGTGCAGCACACCCTCAATTACTGAAACTTCAATAGTGCAGCACACCCTCAATTACTGACCCTCCAATAGTGCAGCATACCGTCAATTACTGACACTTGAATAGTGCACACCATGCATTACTGACACTCCAATAGTGCAGCATACTATCAATTACTGACACTGCAATAGTGTAGCACCCGCTCAATTAGTGACACTCGAATAGTGCAGCACACACTCAATTACTGACCCCATGTAGTGCAGCACACCCTCAATTACTGACCCTCCAATAGTGCAGCATACCGTCAATTACTGACACTCCAATAGTGCAGCATACTATCAATTACTGACACTGCAATAGTGTAGCACCCGCTCAATTAGTGACACTCGAATAGTGCAGCACACACTCAATTACTGACCCCATGTAGTGCAGGACACCCTCAATTACTGTACTTTCAATAGTCCAGCACACCCTCAATTAATGACCCTCCAATAGTGCAGCACACCCTCAATTACTGCCACACCTATAGTGCAGCACACCCTGAATTACTGACCCTCCAATAGTGCAGCACACCCTCAATTACTTGCACACCTCTAGTGCAGCACACCCTCAATTACTGACAATCCAAAATTGCAGCACACACTCAATTGATGACTCTTCAATAATGCAGCACAGTCTCATTTACTGATCCTCCAATAGTGCAGCACACCCTCAATTACTGACAATCCAATAGTGCAGCACACCATCAATTACTGAAACTCCAATAGTGCAGCACACGCTCAAACACTGACCCTCTAATAGTGCATCAGACCATCAATTACTGACCTTCTGACATTGCGGAACACCCTCAATTACAGACCATCCACTAGTGCAGCACTCCCTCAATTACTGACACTCCAACAGTATAGCACGGTCTCAATTACTGACACTCCAATAGTGCAGCACACCCTCAATTACTGACACTCCAATAGTGCAGCACAGCCTTAATTACTGACAAGCCTATAGTGCAGCACATCCTCAATTACCGACCTTCCAACGTGCAGCAAACCCTCAATTACTGACACTCCAACAGTGCAGCACCCCCTCAATTACTTGCACTGCAATATTGCAGCACCCCCCCCCATTTATTGACACTATAGTAGCAGAGCAGACTCTCAATTACTGACACTCCAATAGTACAGCACAACTCAATTTTTACCCTCCAATAAAGCAGCATGCCCTCAATTACTTACAATGCAATAGTGCAGCATTCCCTCAATTACTGACCTGCCAACAGTGCAGAACACCCTGAATTACCAACCCTCCAATCATGCAGCACACCCTCAATTACTGACACTCCAACAGTGCAACACAGCCTCAATTACTGACACTTCAATACTGAAGATAATCCTCAATTTTTGAACCACCAATAGTGCAGCACACCCTCAATTACTTACACTGCAATTTTGCAGCATACCCCCATTTATTGACACTATAGTAGCAGAGCAGACACTCAATTACTGACACTCCAATAGTACAGCACACCTCAATTTTTACCCTCCAATAAAACAGTACGCCCTCAATTACTTACAATGCAATAGTGCAGCACACCCTCAATTACTGACACTCTAAAAGTGCAGCACAGCCTCAATTACTGATCCTCCAATACTGCAGCGCACAGTCAATTACTGACATGCCAATAGTGCAGCACACCCTCAATTACTGACCCTTGAATAGTGCAGCATACCATCAATTACTGATCCTCCAATAGTGCAGCACACACTCAATTACTTATCGTCCAATAGGGCTGCAGACCGTCAACTACTGACCCTCCAATAGGCCAGCACACCTTTAAATACTGACCTTCCGACAGTGCAGAATACCGTAAATTACTGACACTACAATAATTCAGCACAGCCTCAATTACTGACACTCCAATAGTGCAGCACACCCTCAATTACTGACACTCCAATAGTGCAGCACGCCCTCAGTTACCAATCCTCCAATCGTGCAGCACATCCACAATTACTCACATTCCGAGAGTGCAGAACAGCCTCAATTACTGACACTCCAATAGTGAAGGAAACCTTTAATTACTGACACTCCAATACTGCAGCACACCCTCCTTTACTTACACTTTAATAGTACACCTACAGTTCAGCACACCCCCAATTACTGACATTCCAATAGTGCTGCACACCCTCAATTGCTTACACTCGAATAGTGCAGCACACCCAAAATTACTGACACACCAATAGTGCAGCACACCCTCAATTACTGACATGCTAGTAGTGCAGCAGACCCTTAATTATTGACCCTCCAAAAGTGCAGCATACCGTCAATTGCTGACACTCCAGTAGTGCAGCACCCCCTCAATTACTGACACTACAATAATGCAGCACAACTTCAATTACTGATCCTCCAATATTGCTGCACACCTTCAATTACTGACCTTCCGACAGTGCAGAACACCCACAATTACTGACAAACCAATTGTGCAGCACACCCTCAATTACTGACCCTCCAACAGTGCAGCACACCCTCAAATGCGGACTCTCTAGTAGTGCAGCACACCCTCAATTACTGACCCTCCAACAGTGCAGCACAGCCTCCTGCACACCCACCACCCCTCCTGCCACCTCCCCCTCCACCCACCCACCCATCCCTCCACCCAACCCCCAACTCATGTCATGAATTTGTTTCCTAACTGGATCATCCGGGGTGTCGGGACAACGGATCTCTCTCTCTCTATCTCTCTCTGACTCAGATGAACTGGGACCTAATCACTATTTTCTGTTTACGGCTCTCCCAGAGTTGTTTCCTAATGGACGGCAGATACGGTTACTTCACTTGGGTCAATGATCACGTTACTGGGTGAGGACATGTTACTCCAGCTCCCAAATACGGTGAGTCATTGCAGCGCTTGCTAGACAGATTTCACACCACCCCCTCGCTGTCATGGGCTCTTCTCAAAGCATAGTCACTCCCTTGCTCAGCCTCGCCCTCCATCTACCTCCTCCTTGTGGGCTCTTGCCATACGCAAAATGGCTGCCACCAGCTTCCCTACATAACGACAGTCGCTGCGCTCCCAAAGAGTGCCTGCCCGTGCCTTGGGAGGTGGCCGGTGACGTTTAGCGGGCTGGTTACAGCTCCCCCGACCCCCGTCCTGTCTCTCTCCCCCTCCCTCCGGATATAGACTCCAGATCTCCTACCACCCCCAATCCCTCCCTCTGCCAGTCGCCGCCCAGCAACGCATCAGCTGGCTGACCCGGCTCCCTTTGTGGGATCTTGCTCTGCACAGTCTGGCTGGCCGACAAGCGGCCGGGGTGAGGGTGAGGTTGGTTTTGGGCAGACGTTTTTTTTAACCCCTTCACCATCGCCACTTTTTAAGGAATAAAAAATAAACTGCAACACAGGTTTTGGTCGATACCCGATCGCTGTTTTGTGGGATCTTGCTGTGCTTTTCTGACCCGTGCCCCCCCCCCTCCGCCCTTCCCCTCGGAGGGTGATGTGGATTATCCCATTTTGAAGAAGAGCTGGGGTTGGATGGGTGCTGGGGAAATTGCCCCCCCCCCCCACCTTGGGTGTCCAGTTGGGGGTTGGGGGGGGCGGTGGGGGTTGGGCCGAAATGGACCTGAAAATAGTAACGGCGATCCCCACTCATTATCAACATTGCTGTTTGTGGGAGCTTGCTGTGCGCCAACGGTCGGTGTCACGTTTCCTGCACAGGCAGTGGGAATGTGGCAGGAAACTCCCTCACTGGCTGGAAAGCGCTTGGTGAGGGGATGCGAGCTGGCTTGACACGGTGGCCTGTTTTGGTTTGCAGACCACTGTTAAAGACGCCCTGTTGAAGTGCTCAGCCTCTCAGGCGGCGCCGGGCCCCGCTGTCCTGCCAGAGTTCGATACCAGTGGCGTTAGGATCCAGAGCCAGCGCAGGATTTTCATCATCATGGCGGGCGACCCAGCAGGGGATGACTTGCGGAGAACCCGAGCAGGTAACGTCCACCACTTCTCCCGCCGTTCTACATCAGCTCACCCCCGTCCTCCTGCCTGGGCCCTGGCTCTGTGCTGGCTGCTCCTGTCCTGGCACACGGGCCCTGTTGGCTGGAAGGAAGAGGAGCCGGCGGCGATGGTTCTCACGGATTGTCAAGCGGGAAGCGGCTCTCCCCGATGGTCTCCCTACCTTCCACACTCTGTAAACATCAGCTTGATCAAATCTCTGCTGTCCTCATATCCTAACCTGTAATTGTGTCCTGTATCTTCTCCCCGGCGTCCCCACCTCAGACCCCACCCCACCCGACCGCCCCTTCCCGGTTGCCTGATCTACATCGACTTCTGCATCAGCAACAATGGTTTCAAATCCCTCCGTGACCTCACCCCTCCCTATCTCTTTAACGTCCTCCAGCCCCTACACCCCTTCCTTTCTCTGTAACCTCCTCCAGCCCCTACACCCCTCCTTTCTCTGTAACCTCCTCCAGCCCCAACACCCCTCCTTATCTCTGTAACCTCCTCCAGCCCCTACACCCCTCCCTATCTCTGTAACCTCCTCCAGCCCCTACACCCCTCCTTATCTCTGTAACCTCCTCCAGCCCCTACACCCCTCCCTATCTCTGTAACCTCCTCCAGCCCCTACACCCCTCCCTATCTCTGTAACCTCCTCCAGCCCCTACACCCCTCCCTATCTCTGTAACTCCCTCCCTATCTCTGTAACCTCCTCCAGCCCCTACAGCCCTCCCTATCTCTGTAACCTCCTCCAGCCCCTACACCCCTCCCTATCTCTGTAACTTCCTCCAGCTCCTCCACCCCTCCCTATCTCTGTAGCCTCCTCCAGCCCCTACACCCTTCCCTATCTCTGTAACCTCCTACAGCTCCTCCACCCCTCCCTATCTCTGTAACCTCCTCCAGCCCCTGCACCCCTCCCTATCCCTGTAACCACCTCCAAACTTTACAGCCCTCCCTATCTCTTTTACCTCCTCCAGACCTTACACCCCTCCCTATCTCTGTAACCTCCTCCAGCCCCTACACCCCTCCCTATCTCTGTAACCTCCTCCAGCCCCAACACCCACTCCCTATCTCTGTAACCTCCCTTAGCCCCTACACCCCTCCCTATCTCTGTAACCTCCTCCAGCCCCTACACCCACTCCCTATCTCTGTAACCTCCCTTAGCCCCTACACCCCTCCCTATCTCTGTAACCTCCTCCAGCCCCTACAACCCTCCCTATCTCTGTAACCTCCTCCAGCCCCTACAACCCTCCGAGATCTTTGTGCTCCTCCAATTCCAGCCTCTTGTGCATCCCCAGATTCCCATCGCTCCACCATTGGTGGCCGTGCCTTCAGTTGCCTGGGCCATCAGATCTCGAATTCCCTCCCTAGACCTCTCCACCTCCCTCTCTCTTTCTGTAAGACGCTGCCTAAAACAGACCTCTTTGACCGAGCTTCTTATCTCTAATATCTCCCTATGTGGCTCGGGGATGGTGGGGGAGGGTGAGTGAGGGAAGGAAGGTTGAGGATAAAGGAGGGTGAGGGGAACAGAGGAGGAGGGAAGGGGGGATGAAGGAGGGATGAGGGACGGAGAGTGAAGGGGAGGTTGAGTGAGGGAGGGGAGGATGTGAAGGAGTGGGAGGGAGGGATGGGGACAAAGGAGGGTAAGGGGGACAGAGGGGGAGGGAAGGGGATGAAGGAGGGAGGGGGAGGGATGGAGATGGAGGGACAGAGGGATGGAGGGGAGGGTGAGTGAGGGAGTTGGAGGGATGGAGAGATGTGGACGAAGAAAGGTGAGGGAAAGGGGACAAAGGAGGGAGGGGAGGGTGAATGAAGGGGAGGGAAAGAGGGAGAGGAGGATGGAGTGGGTGAGTGAGGGAGGGAGAAGGAGGGATACATAAGGAGTGGAAGAGGTGATGTAGGGGGAGTGATGGAGGGATGCAGACAGAGGGAGGTGGAGGGGAGGGTGAGTGAAAGGGATGGAGGAAGTTGGAAAGAGAGGGAAGTGGGATGGAGGGGTAAGATGAGTGAGGGAGTGTCGGGGATGGAGGGAGGGGGGCGAAGGGTGAGGGAGGGAAAGTGAAGGAGAGGGAGGCATTCGGAGAGGGAGGGGATGATGTAGGGGGAGGGAGGGTGGGAAGGCAGTGGAGGAGGGTGAGGGGTGCAGAGGGGTGAAGGATTAATTAAACGTCACTCCTGTTTCCCATTGAAATAGCCTCATGCAGCAAGACCCCCACCAGCGAGGAAATCCAGGAACTGGGGGAGGCCAACGCACTCTGGACGCCAAAGCAGCTCACGTGGATGTCGACGGAGACCTTTGAGGACACGATTGATGTGCTGGCTTCAATCCGCAGCGTCTCAGACGAGCAGCGCGTTGCTCTGATGGACAAGGCAGTGGAGGTAACACCCACCGCGTGAGATTAAAGCAGGCGAGGAGTCCGGGCTGGATGTGGGTTCAGAGGGGTGACCCACATCATCTGTTTCGTCTGTGATCTTGGTTGGGGGGTAAATATTGGCCCCAGGGCAGGAGAGGTTCTCTGCACTATCTTCTTCCAATAGCAGTCGGGGAGGCAGGGGAAGTGGGGGGCGGGGGTTATTTTACATAACCGCCTGAGAGAGCAGACGACACCTCTGGCTGTGCGGCACACCCTCACTACTGGCACTGGGAGAATTGAGTCCAGATTTTGTCCTCAGGACCCTGCAGTCAGACTCAAACCTTCTGTGGCTCAGAGGGAAGGGAGCAGCTTGCTGTACCCAGAGCCACGGCAGTGTTAAGGGTGCGTAGCCAAAGGTTAAATGATGCCTCGCTGTGAGGGTTGCCAGCTTGACTCGTCCGTCTGTTTGTGTGTTGCAGGCATGGGGAGCAACATCCAGTTTCACCCAGGAAGAAATTGCCAATCTGCAATCCCTCGTCAGCATGCTCCGTGTGAGTGAGGTAAAGTCACTGGATCTCAGTTCCATTGATAATCTGGAAAGCATGGCCGTCTGCCCAACATGGACCCAAGAGAAGGTAACTGCACTCAGGCCCTCTGAGCATGGTCAAACACCAACTCCCACTCCAACAACACCTATGACCTACTATAATATCCCAAGCTGCTTCATGGGAATGATTAGCAAACACATTTTAACTTGGAGCTCAGGGCCCCTGGAGCTGAAGGCACGGCCGCCAATGTTGGAGCGATGGGAATTGGGGGATGGACAAGAGGCCGGAATTGGAGGAACGCACAAATCTCGAGGGTGGTAGGGGCTGGAGGAGGTTACAGAGATAGAGAGGGGTGTAGAGTCTGGAGGAGGGTACAGAGAAAGGGAGGGATGTAGCAGCTGGAGGAGGTTACAGAGATACGGAGGGGTGTTGGGGCTGGAGGAGGTTACAGAAATAGGGAGAGGTGTTGGGGCTGGAGGAGGTTACAGAAATAGGGAGCGATGAGAGGCTGGAGGGGGTTACAGAGATAGGGAGGGATGGGAGGCTGGTGCGGTTTACAGAGATGGGGAGGGAGTTAAGGAGATGGGGTGCTGAGAGGCTGGAGGAGGTTACAGAGATAGGGAAGGGTGTAGGGACTGGAGGAGGTTACAGAGATAGGGAGGGGTGAGAGGCTGGAGGAGGTTACAGAGTTAGGGAGGGGTGTAGGGGCTGGAGGAGTTTACAGAGATAGGGAAGGGTGTAAGGGCTGGCGAAGTTTACAGAGATAGGGAGGGGCGTAGGGGCTGGAGTAGGTTACAGAGATAGGGAAGGGTGTAGGGGCTGGAGGAGGTTAGAGATTTGGGGAGGGGTTTAGGTGCTGGAGGAGGTTACAGAGTTAGGGAGGGGTGTAAGGGTTGGAGCAGGTTACAGAGATAGGGAGCTGCGTAGGTGTTGGATGAGGTTACAGAGATAGGGAGGGGTATAGGGGCTGGTGGAGGTTACAGAGATAGGGCTGGGTTTAGGGGCTGGAGGAGGTTACATAGATAGGGGGGTTGTAGGGGCTGGTGGAGGTTACAGAGATAGGGAGGGGTTTAGGGGCTGTAGGATTTTACAGAGATAGGGAGGGGTGTATGGGCTGGAGGATGTTACAGAGATAGGGAGGGGTCTAGGGACTGGAGCAGGTTACAGAGTTAGGGAGGGGTGCGAGGCTGGAGGAGGTTACAGAGTTAGGGAGAGTTTAGGAGCCGGAGGAGGTAACAGCGAAAGGGAGGGCTGTAGGGGCTGGAGGCGGTTACAGAGATAGGGAGAGAGTTGCAGAGATTGGAAGTTACAGAGATAGGGAGGGAGTTACAGAGAAAAGGAGGTGTGTAGGGCTGGAGGAGGTTACAGAAATAGGGAGGGGTGTAGGGGCCTGAGGAGGTTACAGAGATAGGGAGGGGTGTAGGGGCTGGAGGAGGTTACAGAGATAGGGAGGGAGTTACAGAGATAGGGAGCGGTGAGAGGCTGGAGAGCGTTACAGAGATAGGGAGGGGTGTTGGAGCTGGTGGAGGTTACAAAGATAGGGGTGGGGGGAGGGGCTGGAGGAGGTTACAAAGATAGGGAGGAATGAGAGGCTGGAGGGTTTTACAGAGATATCGAGGGAGTTATAGTGATAATGAGCGGTGTAGGTCTGGAGGAGGTTACAGATAGTGATGGGTGTACGGGCATGAGGAGGTTACAGAGATAGGGAGGGGTGTAGCGACTGGAGGAGTTTACAGAGATAGGGAGGGGTGAGAGGCTGGAGGAGGTTACAGAGTTAGGGAAGGGTGTAAGGGCTGGCGAAGTTTACAGAGATAGGGAGGGGCGTAGGGGCTGGAGGAGGTTAGAGATTTGGAGGGGTTTAGGTGCTGGAGGAGGTTACAGAGTTAGGGAGGGGTGTAAGTGTTGGAGCAGGTTACAGAGATAGGGAGCTGCGTAGGGGCTGGAGAAGGTTACAGAGGTAGGGAGGGGTGTAGGGGTTGGAGCAGATTACAGAGATAGGGAGAGGTGTAGGGGCTGGAGGATGTTACAGAGATAGGGAGGGGTGTAGGGACTGGAGCCGGTTACAGATTTAGGGAGGGGTGCGAGGCTGGAGGAGGTTACAGAGTTAGGGAGAGTTTAGGAGCCGGAGGAGGTAACAGCAAAAGGGAGGGGTGTAGGGGCTGGAGGGGGTTACAGAGATAGGGAGGGAGTTACAGAGATAAGGAGGTGTGTAGGGCTGGAGGAGGTTACAGAAATAGGGAGGGGTGTAGGGGCCTGAGGAGGTTACAGAGATAGGGAGTGGTGAGAGGCTGGAGGAGGTTACAGAAATGGGGGGTGAGTTACAGAGATGGGGAGGGGTGATTGGCTGGAGGAGTTTACACAGATAGGGCGGGATGTTGGGGCTGGAGGGGGTTAGAGAGATAGGGAGGTGTGCAGGGATTGGAGGAGGTTATAAGTATAAGGAGGATTGTCGGGCTGGAGAATGTTACAGAGATAGGGGGAGATGTAGGGGCTGGAGGAAGTTACAGAGATAGGGAGGGTTGTAGGGGCTGGAGGAGTTTCCTGAGATAGGGAGCGATGAGAGGCTGGAGGATGTTACAGAGATGCAGAGGGGTGTAGGGGTTGGAGGAGGTTGCAGAGATAGGGAGGGGTCTAGGGACTGGAGGAGGTTACAGAGACAGGGAGAGGAGTAGGAGCCAGAGGAGGTTACAAAGATAGGGAGGGGTGTAGGGTTTGGAGGTGGTTATAGAGATAGGTAGGGGTGAGAGGTTGGAGGTGGTTACAGAGATAGGGAGAGGAGTAGTAGCCGGAAAAGGTTACAGAGATAGGGAGGGGTGTAGGGGCTGGAGGAGGTTACAGACATAGGGAGGGGTGTAGGGATTGGAGGAGGTTACAGAGATAGGGAGGGGTGTAGGGACTGGAGATGGTTACAGAGATAGGGAGGGGTGCGAGGCTGGAGGAGTTTACAGAGTTAGGGAGAGTTTAGGAGCCGGAGGAGGTTAGCGCGAAAGGGAGGGGTGTAGGGGCCTGAGGAGGTTACAGAGATAGGGAGGGGTGTAGGGGCTGGAGGAGGTTACAGAGATAGGGAAGGAGTTACAGAGATAAGGAGGTGTGTAGGTTTGGAAGAGGATTCAGAGATAGAGTAGGAGTTACAGAGATAGGGAGCGGTGAGAGGCTGGAGAGAGCTACAGAGATCGGGAGGGGTGTTGGAGCTGGTGGAGGTTACAAAGATAGGGGTGGGGGGAGGGGATGGAGGAGGTTACAGAGATAGGGCGGGAGTTACAGAGATAGGGAGCGGTGAGAGGCTGGAGAGCGTTACAGAGATAGGGAGGGGTGTTGGAGCTGGTGGAGGTTACAAAGATAGGGGTGGGGGGAGGGGCTGGAGGAGGTTACAAAGATAGGGAGGAATGAGAGGCTGGAGGGTGTTACAGAGATATCGAGGGAGTTATAGTGATAATGAGCGGTGTAGGTCTGGAGGAGGTTACAGATAGTGATGGGTGTACGGGCATGAGGAGGTTACAGAGATAGGGAGGGGTGAAGGGGCTGGAGGAAGTTACAGAGATAGGGAGGGGTGTAGGAGCTGGAGGATGTTACAGAGATAAGGAGGGTTGTAGGGATTGGAGGAGGTTACAGAGATAGGGAGTGGTGTAGGGACTGGAGGATTTTACAGTGATAGGGAGGGGTTAGAGGCTGGAGGAGGTTAAAGAGTTACGGAGAGGTGTAGGAGCCGGAGGAGCTTACTGAGATAGGGAGGGTTGTAGGGGCTGGATGGGGTTACAGAGATAGGAATTTACAGAGATAGGGAGGGAGTTACAGAGATAAGGAGGGGTGCAGGGCTGGAGGAGGTTACAGAGATAGGGAGGGGTGTAGTGCTGGAGGAGGTTACAGAGTTCGGGAGGGTGTTACAGAGATAGGGACAGGTGAGAGGCTGGAGAGCGTTACAGAGATAGGGAGGGGTGTAGGAGCTGGAGGATGTTACAGAGATAGGGAGAAGTGTAGGGATTGGAGGAGGTCACAGAGATAGGGAGGGGTGAGAGGCTGGAGGAGGTTACAGAGTTAGGGAGGGGTGTAGGGGCTGGAGGAATTTACAGAGATAGGGAAGGGTGTAAGGGCTGGCGAAGTTTACAGAGATAGGGAGGGGCGTAGGGGCTGGAGTAGGTTACAGAGATAGGGAGGGGTGTAGGGGCTGGAGGAGGTTAGAGATTTGGGGAGGGGTTTAGGTGCTGGAGGAGGTTACAGAGTAAGGGAGGGGTGTAAGGGTTGGAGCAGGTTACAGAGATAGGGAGCTGCGTAGGGGCTGGAGAAGGTTACAGTGATAGGGAGGGGTGTACGGGCTGGAGCAGGTTACAGAGATAGGCAGGGACGTAGGTGTTGGATGAGGTTACAGAGAGAGGGAGGGGTATAGGGGCTGGAGGAGGTTACAGAGATAGGGCTGGGTTTAGGGGCTGGAGGAGGTTACATAGATAGGGGGGTTGTAGGGGCTGGTGGAGGTTACAGAGATAGGGAGGGGTTTAGGGGCTGTAGGATTTTACAGAGATAGGGAGGGGTGTATGGGCTGGAGGATGTTACAGAGATAGGGAGGGGTCTAGGGACTGGAGCAGGTTACAGAGTTAGGGAGGGGTGCGAGGCTGGAGGAGGTTACAGAGTTAGGGAGAGTTTAGGAGCCGGAGGAGGTAACAGCGAAAGGGAGGGCTGTAGGGGCTGGAGGCGGTTACAGAGATAGGGAGAGAGTTGCAGAGATTGGAAGTTACAGAGATAGGGAGGGAGTTACAGAGATAAGGAGGTGTGTAGGGCTGGAGGAGGTTACAGAAATAGGGAGGGGTGTAGGGGCCTGAGGAGGTTACAGAGATAGGGAGGGGTGTAGGGGCTGGAGGAGGTTACAGAGATAGGGAGGGAGTTACAGAGATAGGGAGCGGTGAGAGGTTGGAGAGCGTTACAGAGATAGGGAGGTGTGTTGGAGCTGGGGGAGGTTACAGAGATAGGGAGGGGTGTATTGGCTGGAGGAGGTTACAAAGATAGGGGTGGGGGGAGGGGCTGGTGGAGGTTACTGAGATAGGGAGGAATGAGAGGCTGGAGGGTGTTACAGAGATAGAGTGGGAGTTATAGTGATAATGAGCGGTGTAGGTCTGGAGGAGGTTAAAGATAGTGATGTGTGTACGGGCTTGTGGAGGTTACAGAGATAGGGAGGGGTGTAGGGGCTGGATGAAGTTACAGAGATAGGGAGAGTTGTAGGCGCTGGAGGAGGTTACAGAGATAGGGAGGGGTGTAGGGATTGGAGGAGGTGACAGAGATAGGGAGGGGTGTAGGGACTGGAGCTGGTTACAGAGATAGGGAGGGGTGCGAGGCTGGAGGAGGTTACAGAGTTAGGGAGAGTTTAGGAGCTGGAGGAGGTTACCGCGAAAGGGAGGGGTGTAGGGGCCTGAGGAGGTTACAGAGATAGGGAGGGGTGTAGGGGCTGGAGGAGGTTACAGAGATAGGGAAGGAGTTACAGAGATAAGGAGGTGTGTAGGTTTGGAAGAGGATTCAGAGATAGGGCGGGAGTTACAGAGATAGGGAGCGGTGAGAGGCTGGAGAGCGTTACAGAGATAGGGAGGGGTGTTGGAGCTGGTGGAGGTTACAAAGATAGGGAGGGGTGTTGGAGCTGGTGGAGGTTACAAAGATAGGTGTGGGGGGAGGGGCTGGAGGAGGTTACAAAGGTAGGTGTGGGGGGAGGGACTGGTGGAGGTTACAGAAATAGGGAGGAATGAGAGGCTGGAGGGTGTTACAGAGATATCGAGGGAGTTATAGTGATAATGAGTGGTGTAGGTCTGGAGGAGGTTACAGATAGTGATGGGTGTACGGGCATGAGGAGGTTACAGAGATAGGGAGGGGTGAAGGGGCTGGAGGAAGTTACAGAGATAGAGAGGGGTGTAGGAGCTGGAGGATGTTACAGAGATAGGGAGAAGTGTAGGGATTGGAGGAGGTCACAGAGATAGGGAGGGGTGTAGGGACTGGAGGAGTTTACAGAGATAGGGAGGGGTGAGAGGCTGGAGGAGGTTACAGAGTTAGGGAGGGGTGTAGGGGCTGGAGGAGTTTACAGAGATAGGGAAGGGTGTAAGGGCTGGCGAAGTTTACAGAGATAGGGAGGGGCGTAGGGGCTGGAGTAGGTTACAGAGATAGGGAGGGGTGTAGGGGCTGGAGGAGGTTAGAGATTTGGGGAGGGGTTTAGGTGCTGGAGGAGGTTACAGAGTTAGGGAGGGTGTAAGGGTTGGAGCAGGTTACAAAGATAGGGAGCTGCGTAGGGGCTGGAGAAGGTTACAGTGATAGGGAGGGGTGTAGGGGCTGGAGCAGGTTACAGAGATAGGCAGGGACGTAGGTGTTGGATGAGGTTACAGAGATAGGGAGGGGTGTAGGGGCTGGAGGAGGTTACAGAGATAGGGCTGGGTGTAGGGGCTGGAGGAGGTTTCATAGATAGGGGGGGTTGTAGGGGCTGGTGGAGGTTACAGAGATAGGGAGGGGTTTAGGGGCTGTAGGATTTTACAGAGATAGGGAGGGGTTTTCGGATTGGAGGAGGTTACAGAGATAGGGAGGGGTGTAGGGACTGGAGATGGTTACAGAGTTAGGGAGGGGTGCGAGGCTGGAGGAGGTTACAGAGTTAGGGAGAGTTTAGGAGCCGGAGGAGGTTAGCGCGAAAGGGAGGGGTGTAGGGGCCTGAGGAGGTTACAGAGATAGGGAGGGGTGTAGGGGCTGGAGGAGGTTACAGAGATAGGGAAGGAGTTACAGAGATAAGGAGGTGTGTAGGTTTGGAAGAGGATTCAGAGATAGGGCGGGAGTTACAGAGATAGGGAGCGGTGAGAGGCTGGAGAGCGTTACAGAGATAGGGAGGGGTGTTGGAGCTGGTGGAGGTTACAAAGATAGGGGTGGGGGGAGGGGCTGGAGGAGGTTACAAAGATAGGTGTGGGGGGAGGGGCTGGTGGAGGTTACAGAGATAGGGAGGAATGAGAGGCTGGAGGGTGTTACCGAGATATCGAGGGAGTTATAGTGATAATGAGCGGTGTAGGTCTGGAGGAGGTTACAGATAGTGATGGGTGTACGGGCATGAGGAGGTTACAGAGATAGGGAGGGGTGAAGGGGCTGGAGGAAGTTACAGAGATAGGGAGGGGTGTAGGAGCTGGAGGATGTTACAGAGATAGGGAGGGTTGTAGGGATTGGAGGAGGTTATAGAGATAGGGAGGCGTGTAGGGACTGGAGGATTTTACAGTGATAGGGAGGGGTTAGAGGCTGGAGGAGGTTAAAGAGTTACGGAGAGGTGTAGGAGCCAGAGGAGCTTACTGAGATAGGGAGGGTTGTAGGGGCTGGATGGGGTTACAGAGATAGGAATTTACAGAGATAGGGAGGGAGTTACAGAGATAAGGAGGGGTGCAGGGCTGGAGGAGGTTACAGAGATAGGGAGGGGTGTAGTGGCTGCAGGAGGCTACAGAGATAGAGATGGATGTAGGGGCTGGACGAGGTTACAGAAATAGGGAGGGGTGGAGTGGCTGGAGGAGGTTAGAGATTTAGTGAGGGGTCTAGGGGCTGGAGGAGGTTACAGAGTTAGGGAGGTTGTAGGGGCTGGAGGAGGTTACAGAGATAGCGAGGGTTATAGGTGCCGGAGGATGTTACAGAGATAGGGAGGGGTGTAGTGTCTGGAGGAGGTTACAGAGATACGGAGGTGTGAATGGGTTGGAGGAGGTGACAGATATAGGGAAGTGATGTATGGTTTGAAGGAGGTTACATAGATAGGGAGGTGTGTAGTGGTTGGAGGAGGTTACAGAGATAGGGAGGGGTGTAGGGGCTGGGGGAGGTTACAGCATTAGGGAGGGGTGTAGTGGTTGGAGGAGGTTACAGAGATAGGGAGGGGTGTAGTGGTTGGAGGAGGTTACAGAGATAGGGAGGGGTGTAGGGCCTGGCGAAGCTTACAGAGATAGGGAGTTGTGTAGGGCTGGAGGTGGTTAGAGAGATAGGGAGGAATGAGAGGCTGGAGGGTGTTACAGAGATATTGAGGGAGTTATAGTGATAATGAGCAGTGTAGGTCTGGAGGAGGTTGATGATTTTGAGGGGTGTATGGGCATGAGGAGGTTACAGAGATAGGGAGGGGTGTAGTGGCTGGAGGATGTTACAGAGATAGGGAGGGGTGTAGGGGCCGAAGGAGGTTACTGAGATAGGGAGGGTCGTAGGAGCCGGAGGAGATTACACAGGCAGGGAGGGGTGTAGGGGCTGGAAGAGGTTACAGAGATAGGGAGGGGTGTAGGGGCTGGAGGAGGTTACAGAGATAGGGAACGGTGAGAGGCTGGAGGAGGTTACAGAAATGGGGGGGAGTGACAGAGATGGGGAGTGGAGATAGGCTGGAGGAGGTTACAGAGATAGGGCTGGATGTTGGGGATGGAGGGGGTTACAGAGATAGGGAGGTGTGCAGTGTTTGGAGGAGGTTACAAGGATAAGGAGGAATGTAAGGCTGGAGGAGGTTACGGAGATAGGGGGAGGTGTAGGGGCTGGAGGAATTACTGAGCTAGGGAGGGTTGTCAGGGCTCAAGGAGTTTACTGAGATAGGGGGCGATGAGAGGCTGGAGGATGTTACAGAGATGCAGAGGTGTGTAGGGGTTGGAGGAGGTTGCAGAGTCAGGGAGAGGAGTAGGAGGTTACAAAGTTCGGGAGGGGTGAAGGGGTTGGAGGTGGTTATAGAGATAGGTAGGGGAGAGAGGCTGGAGGAGGTTACAGAGATAGGGAGAGGAGTAGGCGCCGGAGGAGGTTACAAAGATAGGGAGGGGTGTAGGGGCTGGAGGAGGTTACAGACAAAGGGAGGGGTGTAGGGATTTGAGGAGGTTACAGAGATAGGGAGTGGTGTAGGGGGTCTAGGAGGTTACAGAGATAGGGAGGGGTGTAGGGACTGGAGCAGGTTACAGAGATAGGGAGTGGTGCGAGGCTGGAGGAGGTTACAGAGTTAGGGAGAGTTTAGGAGCCGGAGGAGGTTACAGCGAAAGGGAGGGGTGGAGGGGCTGGAGGGGGTTACAGAGATAGGGAGGGAGTTACAGAGATAGGAAGTTACAGAGAAAGCGAGGGAGTTACAGAGATAAGGAGTGGTGTAGGGCTGGAGGAGGTTACAGAGATAGGGAGGGGTGTAGGGGCCTGAGGAGGTTACAGAGATAGGGAGGGGTGTAGGGGCTGGAGGAGGTTACAGAGATAGGGATGGATTTACAGAGATAGGGAGGGGTGTAGGGGCTGGAGGAGGTTACAGAGATAGGGATGGATTTACAGAGATAGGGAGGGGTGTAGGGGCTGGCGAAGCTTTCAGATTTAGGGAGGGGTGTAGGGGTTGGAGCAGGTTACAGAGATAGAGAAGGGCCTAGGGGCTGGAGGAGGTTACAGAGATAGGGAGGGGTGTAGGGCTGGAGGAGGTTACAGAGATAGGGAGTGTGTTACAGAGATAGGGATGGGTGAGAGGCTGGAGACCGTTACAGAGATAGGGAGGGGTGTAGGAGCTGGAGGATGTTACAGAGATAGGGAGGGTCTAGGGATTGGAGGAGGTTACAGAGATAGGGAGGGGTGTAGGGACTGGAGCATTTTAGAGATAGGGAGGGGTGCGAGGCTGGAGCGGGTTACAGAGATAGGGAGGGAGTTACAGAGATTGGAAGTTACAGTGATTGGGAGGTTGTTACAGAGATAAGGAGGGGTGTAGGGCTGGAGGCGGTTACAGAAATAGGGAGGGGTGTAGGGGCATGAGGAGGTTACAGAGATAGGGAGGGGTGTAGGGGCTGGAGGAGGTTACAGAGATAGGGAGGGTGTTACAGAGATAAGGAGAGGTGTAGGTCTGGAAGAGGATACAGAGATAGGGCGGGAGTTACAGAGATAGGAAGCGTTGAGAGGCTGGAGAGCTTTCCAGAGATAGGGAGGTGTGTTGGAGCTGGAGGATGTTACAGAGATAGGGAGGGGTGTATGGGCTGGAGGAGGTTACAAAGTTAGGGATGGGGAGAGCTGCTGGTGGATGTTACAGAGTTAGGGAGGAATGAAAGGCTGGAGGGTGATACAGAGATAGTGTGGGAGTTATAGTGATAATGAGCAGTGTAGGTCTGGAGGAGGTTACAGATAATGATGGGTGTACGGGCATGAGGCGATTATTGAGATAGGGAGGGGTGTATGGGCTGGAGGAAGTTACAGAGATAGGGAGGGTTGTAGGGGCTGGAGGGTGTTACAGAGTTAGGGAGGGGTTTAGGGGCTGGAGGAGGTTACAGAGATAGGGAGGGGTGTAGGGGCTGGAGGAGGTTACAGAGATAGGGAGGGGTGTAGGGGCTGGCGAAGCTTACAGAGATAGGGAGGGGTGTAGGGCTGGAGGAGGTTACAGAGATAGGGAGGTTGTAGGGTCTGGAGGAGGTTACAGAGTTAGGGAGGGGTATAGAGGCTGGAGCAGGTTTCAGAGATAGGGAGGTGTGTAGGGGTAGGCGGCGGTTATAGAGATTGGGAGGTGTGCAGGTGTTGGAGGAGTTACAGAGATAGGTAGGAATGAGAGGCTGGAGGGTGTTACAGAGATAGTGAGGGAGTTATAGTGATAATGAGCGGTGTAGGTCTGGAGGAGGTTACAGATATTGAGGGGTGTACGGGCAGAGGAGGTTACAGAGATAGGGAGGGGTGTAGTGGCTGGAGGAGGTTACAGAGATAGGGAGGGGTGTAGGGGCTGGAGGAGGTTACAGATATTGAGGGGTGTACGGGCATGAGGAGGTTATAGAGATAGGTAGGGGTGAGAGGTTGGAGGTGGTTACAGAGATAGGGAGAGGAATAGGAGCCGGAAAAGGTTACAAAGATAGGGAGGGGTGTAGGGGCTGGAGGAGGTTACAGACATAGGGAGGGGTTTTGGGATTGGAGGAGGTTACAGAGATAGGGAGGGGTGTAGGGACTGGAGCTGGTTACAGAGATAGGGAGGGGTGCGAGGCTGGAGGAGGTTACAGAGTTAGGGAGAGTTTAGGAGCCGGAGGAGGTTACAGCGAAAGGGAGGGGTGTAGGGGCTGGATGGGGTTACAGAGATAGGGAGGGAGTTACAGAGATAAGGAGGGGTGTAGGGGCTGGAGGAGGTTACAGAGATAGGGAGGGGTGTATGGCCCGAAGGAGGTTACAGAGATAGGGAGGGGCGTAGGAGCCGGAGGAGATTACACAGGCAGGGAGGGGTGTAGGGGCTGGAGGAGGTGACAGAGATAGGGAGCGGTGAGAGGCTGGAGGAGGTTACAGAAATGGGGGGGGATTGACAGAGATGGGGAGTGGTGATAGGCTGGAGGAGGTTACAGAGATAGGGCTGGATGTAGGGGATGGAGGGGGTTACAGGCATAGGGAGTTGTGCAGTGTTTGGAGGAGGTTACAAGGATAAGGAGGAGTGTAGGGCTGGAGGATGTTACGGAGATAGGGAGGGTTGTAGGGGCTGGAGGAGTTTACTGAGATAGGGAGTGATGAGAGGCTGGAGGATGATGCAGAGGGGTGTAGGGGTTGGAGAAGGTTGCAGAGATAGGGAGGGGTCTAGGGACTGGAGGAGGTTACAGAGACAGGGAGAGGAGTAGGAGCCAGAGGAGGTTACAAAGATAGGGAGGGGTATATGGCCCGAAGGAGGTTACAGAGATAGGGAGGGGCGTAGGAGCCGGAGGAGATTACACAGGCAGGGAGGGGTGTAGGGGCCAGAGGAGGTTACAGAGATAGGGTTATAGAGATAGGTAGGGGAGAGATCCTGGAGGAGGTTACAGAGATAGGGAGAGGAGTAGGCGCCGGAAAAGGTTACAAAGATAGGGAGGGGTGTAGGGGCTGGAGGAGGTTACAGACATAGGGAGGGGTGTAGTGATTGGAGGAGGTTACAGAGATAGGGAGGGGTGCGAGGCTGGAGGAGGTTACAGAGTTAGGGAGAGTTTAGGAGCCGGAGGAGGTTACAGCGAAAGGGAGGGGTGTAGGGGCTGGAGGGGGTTACAGAGATAGGGAGGGAGTTACAGAAATAGGAAGTTACAGAGATAGGGAGGGAGTTACAGAGATAAGGAGGGGTGTAGTGCTGGAGGAGGTTACAGAGATAGGGAGGGGTGTAGGGGCCTGAGGAGGTTACAGAGATAGGGAGGGGTGTAGGGGCTGGAGGAGGTTACAGAGATAGGGAGGGAGTTACAGAGATAAGGAGGTGTGTAGGTCTGGAAGAGGATACAGAGATAGGACGGGAGTTACAGAGATAATGAGCTTTGAGAGGCTGGAGAGCGTTACAGAGATTGGGAGGGGTGTAAGAGCTGGAGGAGGTTACAGAGATATGGAGGGGTATATTGGCTGGAGGAGGTTACAAAGATAGGGGTGACGGGAGGGGCTGGTGGAGGTTACAGAGTTAAGGAGGGACTTACAGAGATAGGAATTTACAGAGATAGGGAGGGAGTTACAGAGATAAGGAGGGGTGCAGGGCTGGAGGAGGTTACAGAGATAGGGAGGGATGTAGTGGCTGCAGGAGGCTACAGAGATAGAGAGGGGTTTAGGGGCTGGAGGAATTTACAGAGATAGGGAAGGGTATACGGGCTGGTGAAGGTTACAGAGATAGGGATGGGCGTAGGTGCTGGAGGAGGTTACAGAAATAGGGAGGGGTATAGGGGCTGGAGGAGGTTAGAGATTTAGTGAGGGGTGTAGGGGTTGGAGGAGGTTACAGAGTTAGGGAGGGGTATAGGGGCCAGAGGATGTTACAGAGATAGGGAGGGGTGTAGTGGCTGGAGGAGGTTACAGAGATACGGAGGTGTGAATGGGTTGGAGGAGGTTACAGATATAGGGAATTGTGTATGGTTTGGTGGAGGTTACATAGATCGGGAGGTGTGAGGTGGTTGGAGGAGGTTACAGAGATAGGGAGGGGTGTAGGAGCCGGAGGAGCTTACAGAGATAGGGAGAGGTGAAGGGGCTGGAGGAGGATTAGAGTTAGGGAGGGGTGTACGGGCATGAGGAGGTTACAGAGATAGGAAGGGGTGTAGATGCTGCCGGGTGTTACAGAGATATGGAGGGGTGTATGGGCTCTAGGAGGTTACAGAGATAGGGAAGGGTGTAGGGACTGGAGGAGATTTCAGAGATAGGGAGGTGAGTACCGGCTGGAGAAGCTTACAGAGATCGGGAGGGGTGTAAGGGTTGGAGCAGGTTACAGATATCGGGAGGGATGTAGCGCTGGAGGAGGTTACAGAGATAGGGAGGGGTGTAGGGGCTGGAGCAGGTTACAGAGATAGGGAGGGGTGTAGGGGCTGGAGGAGGTTACAGAGATAGGGAGGGGTGTAGGGCCTGGAGCAGGTTACAGATATATGGAGGGGTGTAGGGGCTGGAGGAAGTTACAGAGATAGGGAGGGGTGCAGGGTCTGGAGGAATTTACAGAGACAGGGAGGGTTGTCGGGGCTGGAGGAGGTTACAGAGATAGGGATGGGTTTAGGGGCTGGAGGAGGTTACAGAGTTAGGGAGGGTTGTAGAGGCTGGTGGATGTTACAGGGATAGGGAGGGGTTCAGGGGGCTGTAGGATTTTACCGAGATAGGGTGGGGTGTATGGGCCGGAGGAGGTTACAGAGATAGGGAGGGGTGTAGGGGTTGGAGAATGTTACAGAGATAGGGCGGGGCGTAGAGGCTGGAGGAGGTTACAGTGATAGGGAGGAGTGTAGGGGCTGGAGGAGTTTACAGAGATAGGGAGGTTGTAGGGTCTGGAGGAGGTTACAGAGTTAGGGAGCGGTATAGGGGCCGGAGCAGGTTTCAGAGATAGGGAGGGGTGTAGGGTTAGGAGGCGGTTATAGAGATAGGAAGGTGTGTAGGGGTTGGAGGAGGTGACAGAGATAGGGAAGTGTGTAGGGGCTGGAGGAGATTACAGAGATAGGGAGGAATGAGAGGCTGGAGGCTGTTACAGAGATAGTGAGGGAGTTATAGTGATAATGAGTGGTGTAGGTCTGGAGGAGTTTACAGTTAGTGAGGGGTGTACGGGCATGTGGAGGTTACAGAGATTGGGACGGGTGTAGTGGCTGGAAGAGGTTACAGAGATAGGGAGGTGTGTAGGGCCTGGAGGAGGTTACAGAGATAGGGAGCGGTGAGAGGCTGGAGGAGGTTACAGAGATTGGGGGGGAGTTACAGAGATGGGGTGTGATAGGCTGGAGGAGGTTACAGAGATATGGCGGAATGTTGGGGGTGGAGGAGGTTACAGAGATAGGGAGATGTGCAGGGTTTGGAGGAGGTTACAAGGATAAGGAGGAGTGTAGGGCTGGAGCATGGTACAGAGATAGGGGGAGGTGTAGGGGCTGGTGAAGTTACAGAGATAGGGAGGGTTGTAGGGGCTGGAGGAGTTTACTGAGATAGGGAGAGGAGTAGGAGCCAGAGGAGTTTACAAAGATAGGGAGGGGTGTAGGTGTTGGAGGTGGTTATAGAGATAGGTAGGGGTGAGAGGCTGGAGGAGGTTATAGAGATAGGTAGGGGTGAGAGGCTGGAGGAGGTTACAGAGATAGGGAGAGGAGTAGGAGCCGGAGGAGGTTACAGAGATAGGGAGGGGTGTAGGGATTGGAGCAGGTTACAGACATAGGGAGGGGTGCGAGGCTGGAGGAGGTTACAGAGTTAGGGTGAGTTTAGGAGCCGGAGGAGGTGAAAGCGAAAGGGAGGGTTGTTGGGGCTGGAGGGGGTTACAGAGATTGGGAGGGAGTTACACAGATAGGAATTTACAGAGATAGGGAGGGAGTTACAGAGATAAGGAGGGGTGTAGGGCTTGCGAAGCTTACAGATTTAGGGAGGGGTTTAGGGGTTGGAGCAGGTTACAGAGATAGGCAGGGGCGTAGTGGCTGGAGGAGGTTACAGAGATAGGGAGGTGTGTAGGGCTGGAGGAAGTTACAGAGATAGGGAGGGAGTTACAGCGATAGGGACGGGTGAGAGGCTGGAGAGCGTTACCGAGATAGGGAGGGGTGTAGGAGCTGGAGGAGTTTACAGAGATAGGGAGGTTGTAGGGTCTGGAGGAGGTTACAGAGTTAGGGAGCGGTATAGGGGCCGGAGCAGGTTTCAGAGATAGGGAGGGGTGTAGGGTTAGGAGGCGGTTATAGAGATAGGAAGGTGTGTAGGGGTTGGAGGAGGTGACAGAGATAGGGAAGTGTGTAGGGGCTGGAGGAGATTACAGAGATAGGGAGGGGTGTAGGAGCTGGAGGATGTTACAGAGATAGGGTGGGGTGTAGGGATTGGAGGAGGTTACAGAGATAGGGAGGGGTGTAGGGACTGGAGGATGTTACAGAGATAGGGAGGGGTGTAGGGACTGGAGCAGGTTACAGAGTTAGGGAGGAGTGCGAGGCTGGAGGAGGTTACATAGTTAGGGAGAGTTTAGGAGCCAGAGGATGTTACAGCGAAAGGGAGGGTTGTAGGGGCTGGAGGGGTTTACAGAGATAGGGAGGGAGTTACAGAGATAAGGAGGGGTGTAGGGTTGGAGGAGGTTACAGAAATAGGGAGGGGTGTAGGGGCCTGAGGAGGTTACAGAGATAGGGAGGGGTCTAGGGGCTGGAGGAGGTTAAAGAGATAGGGAGGGCGTTACAGAGATAAGGAGGGGTGTAGGTCTGGAAGAGGATACAGAGATAGGGCGGGAGTTTCAGATATAGGTAGCGGTGAGAGGCTGGAGAGCGTTACAGAGATAGGGAGGGGTGTTGGAGCTGGAGGAGGTTACAAAGATAGGGGTGGTGAGATGGTCTGGTGGGGGTTACAGAGATAGGGAGGAATGAGAGGCTGGAGGGTGTTACAGAGATAGTGAGGGAGTTATAGTTATAATGAGCGGTGTAGCTCTGGAGGAGTTTACAGATAGTGAGGGGTTTACGGGCATGAGGAGATTACAGAGATAGGGCGTGGTGTAGGGGCTGGAGGAGGTTACAGAGATAGGTAGGGTCTGGTGAAGCTTAGAGAGATAGGGAGAGGTGAAGGGGCTGGAGGAGGTTAGAGATAGGGAGGGGTGTACGGGCGTGAGGAGGTTACAGAGATAGGGAGGGTTGTAGATGCTGCCGGGGATTACAGAGATATGAAGGGGTGTAGGGGCTCTAGGAGGTTACAGAGATAGGGAGGGGTGTAGGGACTGGAGGAGATTACAGAGATAGGGAGGGGTGTAGGGACTGGAGGAGATTACAGAGATAGGGAGGGGAGTACCAGCTGGAGAAGCTTACAGAGATCGGGAGGGGTGTAAGGGTTGGAGCAGGTTACAGAGATATGGAGGGGCGTAGGTGCTGGACGGAGGTTACAGAGATAGGGAGGGGTGTCGGGGCTGGAGCAGGTTACAGAGATAGGGAGGGGCGTAGGGGCTGGAGGAAGTTACAAAGATAGGGAGGGTTGTAGGGGCTGGAGGAGGTTACAGACATAGGGATGGGTGTAGGGGCTGGAGGATGTTACAGAGATAGGGAGGGGCGTAGGGGCTGGAGGAGGTTACAGAGATAGGGAGGGGTGTAGGGGCTGGAGGAGATTATACAGACAGGGAGGGATGTCGGGGCTGGAAGTGGTTACAGAGATAGGGAGGGTGGTAGGGGTAGGATGCGGTTATAGAGATAGGGAGGGGTGTAGGAGCTGGAGGAGATTATACAGACAGGGAGGGATGTAGGGGCTGGAAGAGGTTATAGAGATAGGGAGGGATGTAGGGACTGGAGCAGGTTACAGAGATAGGGAGGGGTGCGAGTCTGGAGGAGGTTACAGAGTTAGGGAGAGTTTAGGAGCCAGAGGAGGTTACAGCGAAAGGGAGGGGTGTAGGGGCTGGAGGGGGTTACAGATATAGGGAGAGGGTTTCAGAGATAGGGAGGGAGTTAGAGATAGGAAGTTACAGAGATAGGGAGGGAGTTACAGAGATAAGGAGGGGTGTAGGGCTGGAGGAGGTTACAGAGATAGGGAGGGGCGTAGGGGCTGGAGGAGGTTACAGAGATAGGGAGGGGTGTAGGGCTGGAGGATGTTACAGTGATAGGGAGTGGTGTAGGGATTGGAGGAGGTTACAGAGATAGGGAGGGGCGTAGGGACTGGAGGATGTTACAAAGATAGGGAGGGGTGTAGGGATTGGAGGAGGTTACAGAGATAGGGAGGGGTGAGAGGCTGGAGGAGGTTACAGAGTTAGGGAGAGGTGTAGGAGCTGGTGGAGCTTACTGAGATAGGGAGGTTTGTAGGTGCTGGATGGGGATACAGAGATAGGTAGTTACAGAGATAGGGAGGGAGTTACAGAGATAAGGAGGGGTGTAGGGCTGGAGGAGGTTACAGAGATAGGGAGGGGTGTAGTGGCTGGCGAAGGTTACAGAGATAGGGAAGGATGTAGGGGCTCGAGGAGATTACACAGACAGGGAGGGATGTAATGGCTGGAAGAGGTTACAGAGATAGGGACGGGTGTAGGGGCTGGAGGAGGTTACAGAGATAGGGACCGGTGAGAGGCAGGAGGAGGTTACAGAGATCGGGGGGGAGTTACAGAGATGGGGAGGGGTGATAGGCTGGAGGAGGCTACAGAGATAGGGCGGGATGTAGGGGCTGGAGGGGGTTACAGAGATAGGGAGGTGTGCATTGTTTGGAGGAGGTTACAAGGATAAGGAGGAGTGTAGGGCTGGAGGATGTTACAGAGATAGGGGGAGGTGCAGGGGCTGGAGGAAGTTACAGAGATAGGGAGGGTTGTAGGGGCTGGAGGAGTTTACTGAGATAGGGAGCGATGAGAGGCTGGAGGATGTTACAGAGATCCAGAGGGGTGTAGGGGTTGGAGCAGGTTGCAGAGATAGGTAGGGGTCTCGGGACTGGAGGAGGTTACAGAGACAGGGAGAGGAGTAGGAGCCAGAGGAGGTTACAAAGATAGGGAGGGGTGTAGGGGTTGGAGGTGGTTATAGAGATAGGTAGGGTTGAGAGGCTGGAGGAGGTTACAGAGATAGGGAGAGGAGTAGGAGCCGGAGGAGGTTACAAAGATAGGGAGGGGTGTCGGGGCTGGATGTTTTTACAGACATAGGGAGGAGTGTAGGGTTTGGAGGAGGTTACAGAGATAGGGAGAGGTGTAGGGACTGGAGCAGGTTACAGAGTTAGGGAGGGGTGCGAGGCTGGAGGAGGTTACAGAGTTAGGGAGAGTTTAGGAGCCGGATGAGGTTTCAGCGAAAGGGAGGGGTGTTGTGGCTGGAGGGGGTTACAGAGATAGGGATGGGTGTATGGGCTGGAGGAGGTTACAAAGTTAGGGGTGGGGGGAGGGGCTGGATGGAGGTTACAGAGACAGGGATGAATGAGAGGCTGGAGAGTCTTATAGAGATAGTGAAGGAGTTATAGTGATAATGAGCGGTGTCGGTCTGGAGGAGGTTACAGATAGTGCTGGGTGTACGGGCATGAGGAGATTACAGAGAGAGGGAGGGGTGAAGGGGCTGGAGGAAGTTACAGAGATAGGGAGGGTTGTAGGGGCTGGAGGAGGTTACAGAGATAGGGAGGGGAGTATGGATGGAGGAGTTTACAGAGATAGGGAGGGGTGAAAGGCTCGAGGAGGTTACAGAGTTAGGGAGAGTTGTTGGACCCGAAGGAGGTTACTGAGAAAGGGAGGGTTGTAGGGGCTGGATGGGGTTACAGAGATAGGTAGTTACTGAGATAGGGAGGGAGTTACAGAGATAAGGTGGGGTGTAGGGCTGGAGGAGGTTACAGAGATAGGGAGGGGTGTAGTGGCTGGCGAAGTTTACAGAGATAGGGAGGGGTGTAGGGGCTGGAGGAGATTACACAGACAGGGAGGGGTGTAGTGGCTGGAAGAGGTTACAGAGATTGGGAGGGGTGTAGGGGTTGGAGGAGGTTACAGAGATAGGGAGCGGTGAGAGGCTGGAGGAGGATACAGAAATGGGGGGTGAGTTACAGAGATGGGGAGGGTTGATAGGCTGGAGGAGGTTACACAGACAGGGCGGAATGTAGGGGCTGGAGGGGGTTACAGAGATAGGGAGTTGTGCTGGGTTTGGAGGAGGTTACAAGGATAAGGAGGATTGTAGGGCTGGAGGATGTTACAGAGATAGGGGGAGGTGTTGGGGCTGGAGGAAGTTACAGAGATAGGGAGGGTTGTAGGGGCTGGAGGAGTTTACTGAGATAGGGAGCGATGAGAGGCTGGAGAACGTTACAGAGATGCAGAGGGGTGTAGGGGTTGGAGGAGGTTGCAGAGATAGGGAGGGGTCTAGGGACTGGAGGAGGTTACAGAGACAGGGAGAGGAGTAGGAGCCAGAGGAGGTTACAAAGATAGGGAGGGGTGTAGGGGCTGGAGTAGGATACAGAGATAGGGAGCGGTGAGAGGCTGGAGGTGGTTACAGAGATGGGGGGGTAGTTACAGAGATGTGGGGGTGATAGGGTGGAGGAGGTTACAGAGATCGGGCGGGATGTAGGGGCTGTAGGATGTTACAGAGATAGTGAGGTGTGCAGGGTTTGGAGGAGGTTACAAGGATAAGGAGGAGTGTAGGGCTGGAGGATGTTACAGAGATAGGGGGAGGTGTAGAGGCTGGAGGAATTTACAGAGATAGGGAGGGTTGTAGGGGCTGGAGGAGTTTACTGAGATAGGGAGCAATGAGAGGCTGGAGGAGATTACAGAGATAGGGAGGGGTGTAGTGGTTGGAGGAGGTTACAGAGATAGGGAGTGGTGTAGGGCTGGAGGAGGTTAAGGAGTTCGGGAGGGAGTTACAGAGATAGGGACGGGTGAGAGGCTGGGGAGCGTTACAGAGATAGGGTGATGTGTAGGAGCTGGAGGATGTTACAGAGACAGGGAGGGGTGTAGTGATTGGAGGAGGTTACAGAGATAGGGAGGGGTGTAGGGACTGGAGGAGGTTACAGAGCTAGGGAGGGGGTGAGAGGCTGGAGGAGGTTACAGATTTACGGAGAGGTGTAGGAGCCGGAGGAGGTTACTGAGATAGGGCGGGTTGTAGGGTCTGGATGGGGTTACAGAGATAGGAAGTTAGAGATAGGGAGGGAGTTACAGAGATAAGGAGGGGTGCATGGCTGCAGGAGGGTACAGAGTTAGGGAGGGGTGTATGGGCTGGAGGCGTTTACAGAGATAGGGAAGTATGTACGGGCTGGCGAAGGTTACAGAGATAGGGAGGTGTGTAGGAGCTGGAGGAGGTTACAGAGATAGGGAGGGGTGTACGGGCTGGCGAAGGTTACAAAGATAGGGAGGGGCGTAGGGGCTGGAGGAGGTTACAGAGATAGGGAGGGATGTAGGGGCTGGAGGAGGTTTGAGATTGAGTTAGGGGTGTAGGGGCTGGAGGAAGTTACAGTGTTAGGGAGTTTGTAGGGTTTGGAGGAGGTTACAGAGTTAGGGAGGGGTGTAGGGGCCGGAGGATGTTACAGAGATAGGGAGGTGTGTAGGGGTTGGAGAAGGTTACAGAGATAGGGAGGGGTGTAGGAGGCGGAGGAAAGACAGAGATAGGGAGAGGTGAAGGGGCTGAAGGAGTTTAGAGATAGGGAGGGGTGTACGGGCATGAGGAGGTTACAGAGATAGGGAGGGGTATAGATGCTGTCGTGGGTTACAGAGTTATGGAGGGGTGTAGGGACTCTAGGAGGTTACAGAGATGGGGAGCGGCGTAGGGACTGGAGGAGGTTACAGAGATAGGGAGGGGTGTAGGGGCTGGAGGAGGTTACAGAGATAGGGAGGGGTGTAGGGGCTGGAGGAGATTACAGAGATAGGGAGGGGTGTACCGGCTGGAGGAGGTTACAGAGATAGGGAGGGGTGTAGGGGCTGGAGCAGGTTACAGAGATAGGGAGGGGCGTAGGGGCTGGAGGAGGTTACAGAGATAGGGAGCAGTGTAGGGGCTGGAGCAGGTTACAGAGAAATGAGGGGTGTAGGGGCGGGAGGAGGTTACAGAGATAGGGAGGTTGTAGGGTCTGGAGGAGGTTACAGAGTTATGGAGGTGTTTAGGGGCCAGATCAGGTTACAGAGATAGGGAAGTGTGTAGGGCTGGAGGAGGTTACAGAGATAGGGAGGTGTGTATGGGCTGGAGGAGGTTACAGGGATAGTGAGGAATGAGAGGCTGGAGGGTGTTACAGAGATAGTGAGGGAGTTATAGTGATAATGAGCGGTTTAGGTCTGGAGGAGGTTACAGATAGTGAGGGGTGTACGGGCATGAGGAGGTTACAGAGATAGGGAGGGATGTAGGGGCTGGAGGAAGTTACAGAGATAGGGAAGGTTGTAGTGGCTGGAGGAGGTTACAGAGATAGGGAGGGGTTTAGGAGCCGGAGGAGGTTACACAGACAGGCAGGGGTGTAGGGGCTGGAAGAGGTTACAGAGATAGGGAGAGATGTTGGGGCTGGAGGAGGTCACAGAGATAGGGCGCAGTGAGAGGCTGGAGGAGGTTACAGAGATTGGGGGGGTGTTACAGTGATGGTGGGGTGATAGGCTGGAGGAGGTTAAAGAGATAGGGAGGGGTGTAGGTGTTGGAGGAGGTTACAGAGATAGTGAGGTGTGCAGGGTTTGGAGGAGGTTACAAGTATAAGGAGGAGTGTAGGGCGGGAGGATGTTACAGAGATAGGGGGAGGTGTAGGGGCTGCAGGAATTTACACAGTTAGGGAGGGTTGTAGGGGCTGGAGGAGTTTACTAAGATAGGGAGCGATGAGAGGCTGGAGGAAGTTACAGAGATTCAGACGGGTGTAGGTGGAGGAGTTTACAGAGATAGGGAGGGGTCTAGGGACTGGAGGAGGTTACAGAGACAGGGAGAGGAGTAAGAGCCAGAGGAGGTTACAAAGATAGGGAGGGGTGTAGGGTGTGGAGGTTGTTATATAGATAGGTAGGGGTGAGAGGCTGGAGGAGGTTATAGGGATAGGTAGGGGTGAGTGGCTGGAGGGGGTTACAGAGTTAGGGAGATTTTAGGAGCCGGAGGAGGTTACAGCAAAAGGGAGGGGTGTAGGGGCTGGAGGGGGTTACAGAGATAGGGAGGAAGTTACAGAGATAGGAAGTTACAGAGATAGGGAGGAGGTTACAGAGATAGGGAGGGGTGGAGGGGCTGGAGGAGGTTACAGAGATAGGGAGGGGTGTAGGGGCTGGAGGAGGTTACAGAGATAGGGAGGGGTGTAGGGGCTGCCGAAGCTTACAGAGATATTGAGGGTTGTAGGGGTTGGAGCAGGTTACAGAGATAGGGAGGGGCGTAGGGGCTGGAGGAGGTTTCAAGAGATAGGGAGGGGTGTAGGGCTGGAGGAGGTTACAGAGATAGGGAGGGAGTTACAGAGATAGGGACGGGTGAGAGGCTGGAGAGCGTTACAGAGATAGGGAGGGGTGTATGAGCAGGCGGATGTTACAGAGATAGGGAGGGGTGTAGGTCTGGAGGAGGTTACAAAGATAGGGAGGGGTGTAGGGGTTGGAGCAGGTTACAGAGATAGGGAGGGGCGTAGGTGCTGGAGGAGGTTACAGAGATAGGGAGGGGTGTAGGGGCTGGAGTAGGTTACAGAGTGAGTGAAGGGTGTAGGGGCTGGAGGAGGTTACAGAGATAGGGAAGGGTGTGGGGGTTGGAGGAGGTTACAGAGGTAAGAAGGGGTCTAGGGACTGGTGGAGGGTACAGAGATCGGGAGGGGTGTACGGTGCCGCACACCCTCAAATGCGGACTCTCTAGTAGTGCAGCACACCCCCAATTATTGACCCTCCAAAAGTGCGGCATACCGTCAATTACTGACACTGCAATAGTGTAGCTCACCCTCAATTACTGACACTCCAATCATGCAGCACACCCTCAATTACTGACACTGCAATAGTGTAGCACCCCCTCAATTACTGACACTCCAATCATGCAGCACACCCTCAATTACTGACACTGCAATAGTGTAGCACCCCCTCAATTACAGACACTCAAATTGTGCAGAATACTGTAAATTACTGACACTCCAATAGTGCAGTACACCCTCAATAACTGACACTCCGATAGTGCAGCACACCCCCAATTATTGACCCTCCAATAGCGCCGCATACCGTCAATTACTGACACTGCAATAGGGTAGCACCCCTCAATTACTGACACTCAATAGTGCAGCACACCCTCAATTACTGACACTCCAATCGTGCAGCACACCCTCAATTACTGACACTCGAATAGTGCAGCACACCCTCAATTACTGACCCTCCAATAGTGCAGCACACCCTCAATTACTGATACCATGTAGTGCAGAACACACTGAATTACTGTACTTCCAATAGTCCAGCACACCCTCAATGACCCTCCAATAGTGCAGCACACCCTCAATCACTGCCACACCTATCGTGCAGCAAACCCTGTATTACTGCCCCTGCAATAGTGCAGCACACCCTCAATTACTTGCACACCTCGAGTGCAGCACCCCCTCAATCACTGACATTCCAAAAGTGCAGCACACCCTCAACTGATGACTCTTCAATAATGCAGCACAGTCTCATTTACTGATCCTCCAATAGTGCAGCACACCCTCAAACACTGACCCTCTAATAGTGCATCAGACCTTCAATTACTGACCTTCCGACATTGCGGAACACCCTCAATTACAGACCATCCACTAGTGCAGCACTCCCTCAATTAATGACACTCCAACAGTGCAGCACAGCATCAATTACTGACACTTCAATATTGAAGGTAACCCTCAATTACTGAACCTCCAATAGTGCAGCAAACCTTCAATTACTGACCATCCAATCGTGCAGCACACACTCAATTACTGACCCTCCAATAGTGCAGCACACCCTCAATTTCTGACCCTCCAGTAGTGCAGCACACCCTGAATTACTGACACTCCAACAGTGCAGCACACCCTCAATTACTGACACTACAACAGTGCAGCACAGTCTCGATTACTAATTAACCAATAGTGCACCAGCCTCAATTACTGACTATCCAACAGTGCAGCACAGCCACAATTACTGAACTCCAATAGTGAAGCTCACCCTCAATTACTGACCCTCCAATACTGCAGCACACCCTCAATTACTGACCCTCCAATAGTGCAGCACACCCTCAATTACTTACACACCAATAGAGCAGCACACCCTCAATTACTGACACTCCAATAGAGCAGCATCCTCAATTACTGACATGCAAGTAGCGAAGCAGACACTCAGTTACTGACACTCCAATATTGAAGCACACCGTCAATTCCTGACAATCCATTAGTGCAGCACACCCTCAATTACTGACACTCCAACGGTATAGCACGGTCTCAATTACTGACACTCCAACAGTATAGCACGGTCTCAATTACTGACACTCCAACAGTATAGCACGGTCTCAATTACTGACACTCCAATAGTGCAGCACACCCTCAATTACTGACACACCTATTGTGCAGCATATCCTAAATTATTTACAATCCAATACTGCAGCACACCCACAATTACCGACGACCAATCATGCAGCACACCCTCAATTACTGACATGCAAGTAGTGCAGCAGACACTCAGTTACTTTTGCTCCAATATTGAAGCACACTGTCAATTCCTGACAATCCATTAGTGCAGCCGGAGGAGGTTCCAGATATAAGGAGGGTTTAGGATCTGGAGGAGATTACAGAGACAGGAAGGTTTGTAGGAGCAGGAGGAGGATACTGAGTTGGGGAGGGTTGTTGGGTCTGGAGGAGGTTACAGAGATCGGGTGGGTTGTGGTGAGTGGAGGAGTTTACAGAGATAGGGAGGGTTGTAGGGAGTGGAGGAGTTTACAGAGATCAGGAGGGTTGTAGGGGCTGTAGGAGTTTACAGAGATAGAGAGGGATGTAGGATCTGGAGGAGATTACAGAGATAGGGAGTTGTGTAGGGGCTGAAGGAGGTTACAGAAACAGGGAGAGGATTAGGTGCTGGAGGAGGTTACAGAGTTAGGGAGGGGTGTAGGGGCTGGAGGAGGTTACTGCGATAGGGATGGGTGTAGGGGCTGGAGGAGGTTACAGAGATCGGGAGTGGTGTAGTGGCTGGAGGTGATAACAGAGGTAGGGAGGGGTGTAGGGCATGGAGGAGTTAACAGTGATAGGGGGGTTTGTAGGGGCTGGACAAAGTTACAGACATAGGGAGTGTTGCAGGGGGTGGAGGAGGTTAAAGACATAGACAATGTTGTACTGAGTAGAGGAGGTTACAGAGATAGGGACGGGTGTAGGTGTCTGGAGGTGGTTACAGAGATATGGAGGGGTGTAGGGGCTGGAGGAGATTACAGAGATAGGGACGGGTGTAAGTGGCTTGAGGAGGTTACAGAGATAGGGAAGGGTGTAGCGGCTGGGGGAGTTTATAGAGATAGGAGAGATGTAGGGGCTGGATGAGTTTACAAGATAGGGATGGGTGTAGGTGCTGGAGGAGGTTACAGAGATAAGGAGGGTTGTAGGGGCTGTACGAGATTACTGTGATAGGGATGGGTTTAGGGTGCTGGAGGAGGTTACAGAGATAGGGAGGTTTGTAAGGGCTGGAGGAGCTTACAGAGATCGGGAGCATTGTAGTGAGTGGAGGAGGTATCCGAGATAGGAAGTCTTGTAGGGTTTGACAGAGGTTACATAGATAGGGATGGTTGTAGTGAGTGTAGGAGGTTATGAAGAAAGGGAGGGTTGTAGGGAGTGGAGGACATTGCAGACATAGGGAGGGACTGGAGAATTTTACAGAGATAGGGATGCAGGGGCTGGAGGAGGTTACAGAGATACAGAGGTGTATAGGTGCTGGAGGAGGTTCCAGATATAGGGAGAGGTGTTGGGGCTGGAGGAGGTTATAGGGATAGGAAGGTGTGTAGGGTCAGGAAGCTGTTACAGAGTTAAAGAGGGTTGTAAGGACTGGAGGATGTTACAGAGATAGAGAGGGTTGTAGGGAGTGGAGGACATTGCAGACATAGGGAGGGACTGGAGAATTTTACAGAGATAGGGATGCAGGGGCTGGAGGAGGTTACAGAGATACGGAGGTTTTAAGGGTCTGGAGGAGGTTACAGAGATACAGAGGTGTATAGGTGCTGGAGGAGGTTCCAGATATAGGGAGAGGTGTTGGGGCTGGAGGAGGTTATAGGGATAGGAAGGTGTGTAGGGTCAGGAAGCTGTTACAGAGTTAAAGAGGGTTGTAAGGGCTGGAGGATGTTACAGAGATAGGGAGGGTTGTAGGGAGTGGAGGAGTTTACAGAGATCAGGAGGGTTGTAGGTGCTGGAGGAGTTTACAGAGATAGGGAGTGGTGTAGGTGTTGAAGGAGGTTGCAGAAACAGGGAGAGGATTAGCTGCTTGGGGAGGTTACAGAGATAGGGAGGGCTGTAGGGGCTGGAAGAGGTTATGGTGATAGGGATGGGTTTAGGGGCTGGAGGATGTTACAGAGGTAGGGAAGGTTGTAGTGAGTGGAGGAGATTACAGATAGGGAGGGGTGTAGGTGGCTGGAGGTGGTTACAGAGATATGGAGGGATGTAGGTGGCTGGAGGTGATTACAGAGATAGGGACAGGTGTAAATGGCTGGAGGTGGTTACAGAGATAGGGAGGGGTGTAGCAGCTGGAGGAGTTTACAGAGATAGCAGAGATGTAGGGGCTGGATGAGTTTACAGAGATAGGGATGGGTGTAGGTGCTGGAGGAGGTTACAGAGATAGGGAGGGGTGTAGGGGCTGTACGAGGTTACTGAGATAGGGATGGGTTTAGGGTGCTGGAGGAAGTTACAGAGATAGGGAGGTTTGTAAGGGCTGGAGGAGCTTACAGAGATAGGGAGCGTTGTAGTGATTGGAGGAGTTTTCCGAGATAGGGAGTCTTGTAGGTTTTGACAGAGGTTGCATAGATAGGGATGGTTGTAGTGAGTGTAGGAGGTTACGGAGAAAGGGATGGTTGTAGGGAGTGGAGGACATTGCAGTCATAGGGAGGGTTGTAGGGGCTGCAGAATTTTACAGAGATAGGGTTGCGGTGCAAGGGCTGGAGGATGTTACAGAGATACGGAGGTGTGTAGGGTCTGGAGGAGGTTACAGAGATACAGAGGTGTATAGGTGCTGGAGGAGGTTCCAGATATAGGGAGAGGTGTAGGGGCTGGAGAAGGTTGCACAGATAGGTAGGTGTGTAGGGCTGGAGGAGGTTACACAGATAGGAAGGGGTGTAGGGGCTGGAGGAGGTTACAGAGATAGGGAGAGGTGTACGGGCTGAGAATGTTGCAGTGACATGGAGTGTTGTATGTGGCTGGAGGTTGTTACAGAGATAGGGAGGGTTGTACGGACTGGAGGTGGTTACAGAGATATGGAGGGGTGTAGGGCCTGGAGGTGGTTACAGAGATAAGGATGGGTTTAGTGGCTGTACGAGGTTACTGAGATAGAGATGGTTATAGGGTGCTGGAGGAGGTTACAGAGACAGGGAGGTTTGTAGGGACTGGTGGAGCTTACAGAGATAGAGAGGTGTGTCGGGGCTGGAGGAGGTTCCAGATATAGGGAGCGGTGTAGTGAATGGAGGAGTTATCCGAAATAGGGAGTCTTGTAGGGTTTGACAGAGGTTACATAGATCGGGATAGTTGTAGTGAGTGTAGGAGGTTACGGAGAAAGGGAGGGTTGTAAGGAGTGGAGGACATTACAGAGAGAGGGAGGGTTGTAGAGGGTGGAAGATTTTACAGAGATAGGGATGGGCCGCAAGGGCTGGAGGAGGTTACAGAGATACGGAGGTGTGTAGGGTCTGGAAGAAGTTACAGAGACAGGGAGTTTTGGAGGGACTGGTGGAGCTTACAGAGGTAGAGAGGTGTGTCGGGGCTGGAGGAGGTTCCAGATATAGGGAGCGGTGTAGGGGCTGGAGGAGCTTACAGAGATAGGAAGGTGTGTAGGGGCAGGAAGCGGTTACAGAGTTAAGGAGTGTTGTAGGGACTGGAGGAGTTTACAGAGATAGGGAGAGGTGTAGGGGCTGAGAATGTTGCAGTGATAGGGAGGGTTGTAGAGGCTGGAGGTTGTTACAGAGATAGAGAGGGGTGTAGGGGCTGGAGGTGGTTACAGAGATAAGGTGGGGTGGAGGGGCTGGAGGTGATTACAGAGATAAGGAGGGGTATAGGGTCTGGATGAGGTTACAGAGAAAGAGAGGGCTGTAGATGGCTGGAGATGGTTCTGGAGATAGGGAGGGTTGTCTGGGCTGGAGGTTGTTACTGAAATAGTGAGCGTTATGGGGACTGGAAGAGGTTACAGAGAAATGGAAGTTTGTAATGGCTGGAAGAATTTACAAAGATAGTGAGGGTCATAAAGGCTGGAGGAGGTTACGGAGATAGGGAGGGCTGTATTGGCTGTTGGAGGTTACAGAGATAAGTTGTGGTGTAGGGGCTGGAGGAGGTTACAGAGATAGGGAACTTTGTAGGGGCTGGAGGAGGTTACAGAGATAGGGAGTGTAGTAGGGGCTAGAGGAGGTTACAGAGATAGAGAAGTTTGTAGTGCTGGAGGAGTTACAGAGATAAGGAGAATTATAGGGGCTGGAGGAGGTTACAGAGATAGGGAGTGTTGTCGGAGCTGCAGCAGTTTACAGAAATAGGGAGGATTGTAGTGAGTGGAAGATGTTACAGAGATAGGGAGGGGTGTAGGAGCTGGAGGAGGTTACAGAGATAGGGAGGGGTGTAGGGTCTGGAGGTTGTTACAGAGATAGTGAGATTTGTAGTGGCCTAAGGAAATTACAGAGATAGGGAGGTTTCTAGAAGCTGGAGTCGGTTACAGAGATCAGGAGGGTTGTAGTGAGTGGAGGAGTTTGCAGAGATAGGGAGGGGTGTAAGGGCCAGAGGAGATTACAGGGACAGGGAGGGTTGTAGGTGGCTGGAGGTGGTTACAGAGATAGGGATGGGTGTAGGGACTGGAGGAGTTTACACAGATAAGGAGGTTTGTAAAGGCTGGAGGAGGTTACAGAGATAGGGAGTGGTGTAGGGGCTGGAGGAGATTACAGAGATAGGGAGGGGTGTAGGGGCTGGAGGAGTTTACGGAAATAGGGATGGATGTATGGGCTGGAGGTTACAGAGATAGTGAGAGTTGTAGTGGCCCAAGGAAATTACGGAGATAGGGAGGTTTGTAGTGCTGGAGGAGTTACAGAGATAAGGAGAATTGTAGGGGCTGGAGGAGGTTACAGAGATAGGGAGGGGTGTAGGGTCTGGAGGTGGTTACAGAGATAGTGAGATTTGTAGTGGCCTAAGGAAATTACAGAGATAGGGAGGTTTGTAGTGCAGGAGGTGTTACAAGATAAGAAGAATTGTAGGGTATGGATGAGGTTACAGAGATAGGGAGTGTTGTCGGGGCTGGAGCAGTTTACAGAAATAGGGAGGATTGTAGTGAGTGGAGGATGTTACAGAGATAAGGAGGGGTGTAGGAGCTGGAGGAGGTTACAGAGATAGGGAGGGGTGTAGGGTCTGGAGGTGGTTACAGAGATAGGGAGGAGTGTAGGGGCTGGAGGTGTTTACATAGATAAGGAGGTTTGTAAGGGCTGGAGGACGTTACAGAGATAGGGCGGGATGTAGGGGCTGGAGGCGGTTACAGAGATAGGGAGGGGCATAGGGGCTGGAAGAGGTTACAGAGATAGAGAGGACTGTAGGTGTTGGAGGAGGTTACAAGGATAAGGAGGAGTGTAGGGACTGGAGGTGGTAACAGAGATAGGGGGAGGTGCAGGGGCTGGAGGAAGTTATAGAGATAGGGAGGGGTGTAGGGGCTGGAGGAGGTTACAGAGATACAGAGGTTTGAAGGAGTTGGAGGAGGTCACAGAGATAGGGAGGGGTCTAGGCTCTGGAGGAGGTCACAGAGATAGGTAGGGGTGAGAGGCTGGAGGAGGTTACAGAGTTAGGGAGAGTTTAGGAGCCGGAGGAGGTTACAGCGAAAGGGAGGGGTGTAGGGGCTGGAGGAGGTTACAGACATAGGGAGGCGTGTAGGGATTGGAGGAGGTTACAGAGATATGGAGGGGTGTATGGACTGGAGGACGTTACAGAGTTAGGGAGGGTGCAAGGCTGGAGGAGTTTACAGAGTTAGGGAGAGGTGTAGGAGCCCGAGGAGGTTACAGAGATTGGGAGGGGTGTAGGTGCTGGCGGGGTTTACAGCGATAAGAAGTTACAGATATAGGGAGGGAGTTACAGAGATAAGGAGGGGTGTCGGGCTGGAGGTGGTTACAGAGATAGGGAGGGTTGTAGGGGCTGGAGGAGGTTACAGAGATAGGGAGGGGTGTAGGTCTGGAGGAGGTTACAGAGATAGGGAGGGGTGTAGGGGCTGGAGGAGGTTACAGAGTTAGGGAGGGGTGTAGGGTGCAGCACACCCTCAAATGCAGACTCTCTAGTAGTGCAGCACACCCCCAATTATTGACCCTCCAATAGTGCAGCATACCGTCAATTACTGACACTGCAATTGTGTAGATCCCCCTCAAATTCTGACACTCCAATAGTGCAGCACACCCTCAATTACTGATACCATGTAGTGCAGAACACCCTGAATTACTGTCCTTTCAATAGTCTAGCACACACTCAATGACCCTCCAATAGTGCAGCACACCCTCAATCACTGCCACACCTATAGTGCAGCAAACCCTGAATTACTGACCCTGCAATAGTGCAGCACACCCTCAATTACTTGCACACCTCTAGTGCAGCACCCCCTCAATCACTGACATTCCAAAAGCGCAGCACACCCTCAATTGATGACTGTTCAATAATGCAGCACAGTCTCATTTACTGATCCTCCAATAGTGCAGCACACCCTCAAACACTGACCCTCTAATAGTGCATCAGACCTTCAATTACTGACCTTCCGACATTGCGGAACACCCTCAATTACAGACCATCCACTAGTGCAGCACTCCCTCAATTAATGACACTCCAACAGTGCAGCACAGCATCAATTACTGAAACTTCAATACTGAAGGTAACCCTCAATTACTGAACCTCCAATAGTGCAGCAAACCTTCAATTACTGACCGTCCAATCATGCAGCACAGTCTCAATTACTGACCCTCCAACAGTGCAGCAGACCCTGAATTACTGACACTCCAACAGTGCAGCACAGCATCAATTACTGACCCTCCAATAGTGCAGCACACCCTGAATTACTGACCCTCCAATAGTGCAGCACACCCTCAATTACTGACACTCCAACAGTGTAGCACAGCATCAATTACTGACCCTCCAATAGTGCAGCACACCCTCAATTACTGACACTCCAACAGTGCAGCATTGTATTGATTACTAACAATCCAATAGTGCACCTGCCTCAATTACTGACACTCCAATAGTGCAGCACACCCTCAATTACTGACACTCCAACAGTATAGCACGGTCTCAATTACTGACACTCCAATAGTGAAGCACACCCTCAATTACTGACACACCTATTGTGCAGCATATCCTCAATTATTTACAATCCAATACTGTAGCACACCCACAATTACCGACGACCAATCATGCAGCACACCCTCAATTCCTGACATGCAAGTAGTGCAGCAGACAGTCAGTTACTTATGCTCCAATATTGAAGCACACTGTCAATTCCTGACAATCCATTAGTGCAGCCGGAGGAGGTTCCAGATATAAGGAGGGTTTAGGGTCTGGAGGAGATTACAGAGATAGGAAGGTTTGTAGGAGCAGGAGGAAGATACTGAGTTGGGGAGGGTTGTTGGGTCTGGAGGAGGTTACAGAGATCGGGTGGGTTGTGGTGAGTGGAGGAGTTTACAGAGATAGGGAGGGTTGTAGGGAGTGGAGGAGTTTACAGAGATCAGGAGGGTTAAAGGGGCTGTAGGATTTTACAGAGATAGGGAGGGATGTAGGATCTGGAAGAGATGACAGAGATAGGGAGTGGTGTAGGGGCTGAAGGAGGTTACGGCGATAGGGATGGGTGTAGGGGCTGGAGGAGTTTACAGAGATCGGGAGTGGTGTAGTGGCTGGAGGAGATAACAGAGGTAGGGAGGGGTGTAGGGCATGGAGGAGGTTACAGTGATAGGGGGGTTTGAAGAGGCTGGACAAAGTTACAGACATAGGGAGTGTTACACCCTCAATAACTGACACTCCAATAGTGCAGCACACCCCCAATTATTGACCCTGCAATAGTGCAGCATACCGTCAATTACTGACACTGCAATAGGGTCGCACCCCTCAATTACTGACACTTCAATAGTGCAGCACACCCTCAATTACTGACACTCCAATAGTGCAGCACACCCTCAATTACTGACACTCCAATCATGCAGCACACCCTCAATTACTGACACTGCAATAGTGTAGCACCCCCTCAATTACAGACACTCAAATAATGCAGAATAATGTAAATTACTGACACTCCAGTAGTACAGTACACCCTCAATAACTGACACTCCAATAGTGCAGCACACCCACAATTATTGACCCTCCAATAGTGCAGCATACTGTCAATTACTGACACTGCAATAGGGTAGCACCCCTCAATTACTGACATTCAAATCGTGCAGCACACCCTCAATTACTGACACTCCAATAGTGCAGCACACCCTCAATTACTGACACCATGTAGGGCAGAACACCCTGAATTACTGTCCTTTCAATAGTCCAGCACACCCTCAATGACCCTCCAAAAGTGCAGCACACCCTCAATCACTGCCACACCTATAGTGCAGCAAACCCTGAATTACTGACCCTGCAATAGTGCAGCACACCCTCAATTACTTGCACACCTCGAGTGCAGCACCCCCTCAATCACTGACATTCCAAAAGTGCAGCACACCCCCAATTGATGACTTTTCAATAATGCAGCACAGTCTCATTTACTGACCCTCCAATAGTGCAGCACACCCTCAATTGATGACTCTTCAATAATGCAGCAGTCTCATTTACTGATCCTCCAATAGTGCAGCACACCCTCAAACACTGACCCTCTAATAGGGCATCACACCTTCAATTACTGACCTTCCAACATTGCAGAACACCCTCAATTACAGACCATCCACTAGTGCAGCACTCCCTCAATTAATGACACTCCAACAGTGCAGCACAGCATCAATTACAGACCCTCCAATACTACAGCACACCCTCAATTACTGACCCTCCTATAGTGCAGCACACCCTCAATTACTGACAATCCAACATTGCAGCACAGCCACAATTACTGAACTCCAATAGTGAAACACACCCTCAATTACTGACCCTCCAATACTGCAGCACACCCTCAATTACTTACACACCAATAGTGCAGCACACCCTCAATTACTGAGCCTCCAATAGTGCAGCACTACCTCAATTACTGACACTCCAAAGGTGCAGCATCCTCAATTACTGATCATCCAAAAGTGCACCACACCCTCAATTACTGACACTCCAATAGAGCAGCAAACCCTCAATTACTGACACTCCAACAGTATAGCACGGTCTCAATTACTGACATTCCAACAGTGCAGCACACCCCCAATTACTGACACTCCAACAGTATAGCACGGTCTCAATTACTGACACTCCAATAGTGCAGCACACCGCCAATTACTGACACTCCTATTGTGCAGCATATCCTCAATTATTTACAATCCAATACTGCAGCACACCCACAATTACTGACAACCAATCATGCAGCACACCCTCAATTACTGACATGCAAGTAGTGCAGCAGACACTCAGTTACTTATGCTCCAATATTGAAGCACACTGTCAATTCCTGACAATCCATTCGTGCAGCCGGAGGAGTTTCCAGATATAAGGAGGGTTTAGGGTCTGGAGGAGATTACAGAGATAGGAAGGTTTGTAGGAGCAGGAGGAGGATACTGAGTTGGGGAGGGTTGTTGGGTCTGGAGGAGGTTACAGAGATCGGGTGAGTTGTGGTGAGTGGAGAAGTTTACAGACATAGGGAGGGTTGTAGGGAGTGGAGGAGTTTACAGAGATCAGGAGGGTTGTAGGGGCTGTAGGAGTTTACAGAGATAGGGAGGGATGTAGGATCTGGAGGAGATTATAGAGATAGGGAGTGGTGTAGGGGCTGAAGGAGGTTACAGAAACAGGGAGAGAATTAGGTGCTGGAGGAGGTTACATAGATAGGGAGGGTTGTAGGTGCTGGAGGAGATTACGGTGATGGGAATGGGTGCAGGGGCTGGAGGAGGTTACAGATATCGGGAGTGGTGTAGTGGCTGGAGGAGATAACAGATATTTAGGCAGGGGTGTAGGGCATGGAGGAGGTTACAGTGATAGGGGGGTTTGTAGGAGCTGGACAAAGTTACAGACATAGGGAGTGTTGTAGGGGCTGGAGGAGGTTAAAAACATAGGCAGTGTTGTACTGAGTGGAGGAGGTTACAGAGATATGGAGGGCTGTAGGGGCTGGAGGAGGTTACGGCGATAGGAATGGGTGTAGGGGCTGGAGGAGGTTACAGATATCGGGAGTGGTGTAGTGGCTGGAGGAGATAACAGAGGTAGGGAGGGGTGTAGGGCATGGAGGAGGTTACAGTGATAGGGGGATTTGTAGGAGCTGGACAAAGTTACAGACATAGGGAGTGTTGTAGGGGCTGGAGGAGGTTAAAAACATAGGCAGTGTTGTACTGAGTGGAGGAGGTTACAGAGATAGGGACGGGTTTGGGTGGCTGGAGGTGGTTACAGAGATATGGAGGGCTGTAGGGGCTGGAGGAGGTTACAGAGATAGGGACGGGTGTAAGAAGTTGGAGGAGGTTACAGAGATAGGGAGGTGTGTAGCGGCTGGGGGACTTTACAGAGATAGGAGAGATGTAGGGGCTGGATGAGTTTACAGTGTTAGGGATTGGGTGTAGGTGCTGGAGGAGGTTACAGAGATAAGGATGGGTATAGGGTGCTGGAGGAGGTTACAGAGATAGGGAGGTTTGTAAGGGCTGGAGGAGATTACAGAGATAGGGAAGGGTGTAGCGGCTGGGGGAGTTTACAGACATCGGGAGCATTGTAGTGACTGGAGGAGGTATCCGAGATAGGGAGTCTTGTAGAGTTTGACAGAGGTTACATAGATAGGGATAGTTGTAGTGAGTGTAGGAGGTTATGGAGAAAGTGAGGGTTGTAAGGAGTGGAGGGCATTGCAGACATAGGGAGGGTTGTAGGGGCTGGAGAATTTTACAGAGATAGGGATGCAGGGGCTGGAGGAGGTTACAGAGATACGGAGGTGTGAAAGGTCTGGAGGATGTTACAGAGATAGAGAGGTGTATAGGTGCTGGAGGAGGTTCCAGATAAAGGGAGATGTGTAGGGGCTGGAGAAGGTTATAGAGATAGGAAGTTGTGTAGGGGCAGGAAGCTGTGACAGAGTTAAGGAGGGTTGTAAGGGCTGGAGGAGGTTACTGAGATAGGGAGGGATGTAGGATCTGGAGGAGATTACAGAGATAGGGAGTGGTGTAGGGACTGAAGGAGGTTACAGAAACAGGGAGAGGATTAGTTGCTGGAGGAGGTTACAGAGGTAGGGAGGGGTGTAGTGGCATGGAGGAGGTTACAGAGATAGGGTGGTTTGTAGGCGCTGGACAAAGTTAGAGAGATAGGGTGGGTTGTAGTGAGTGGAGGAGGTTACAGAGATAGGGACGGGTGTAGGTGGCTGGAGGTGGTTACAGAGATATGGAGGTGTGTTGGGGTTGGAGGAGATTGCAGAGATAGGGATGGTTGTAAATGGCTGGAGGTGGTTACAGAGATAGGGAGGTGTGTACAGCTGGAGGAGTTTACAGAGATAGGAAAGATGTAGGGGCTGGATGAGTTTACAGAGTTAGGGATGGGTGTAGGTGCTGGAGGAGGTTACAGAGATAGGGATGGGTGTAGGTGCTGGAGGAGGTTACAGAGATAAGGAGGGGTGTAGGGGCTGTACGAGGTTTCTGAGATAGGGATGGGTATAAGGTGCTGGAGGAGGTTACAGAGATAGGGAGGTTTGTAAGGGCTGGAGGGGCTTACAGAGATAGGGAGCGTTGTAGTGAGTGGAGGTACTATCCGAGATAGGGAGTCTTATAGGGTTTGACAGAGGTTACATTGATAGGGACGGTTGTAGTGAGTGTAGGAGGTTACGGAGAAAGGGAGGGTTGTAGGGAGTGGAGGACATTGCAGACATAGGGAGGGTTGTAGGGGCTGGAGAATTTTACAGAGATAGGGATGGGGTGCAGGGGCTGGAGGAGGTTACAGAGATACGGAGGTGTGTAGGGTCAGGAGGAGGTTACAGAGATACAGAGGTGTATAGGTGCTGGAGGAGGTTCCAGATACAGGGAGTGGTGTAGGGATTGGAGGAGGTTACAGAGATAGGGATGGGCGTAGGACTGGAGGAGGTTACAGAGAAAGGAAGGGGTGTGATGCTGGAGGAGGTTACAGAGATAGGAAGTTACCGAGATAGGGAGGGAGTTACAGAGATAAGAGAGTTGTAGGGCTGGAGGAGGTTACAGAGATAGGGAGGGGTGTAGGAGGTGGAAGAGGTTACAGAGATAGCGAGGGGTGTAGGGGCTGGAGGAGGTTACAGAGATAGGGAGGGGTGTACGGGTTGGAGAAGCTTACAGAGTTAGGGAGCTGTGTAAGGGTTGGAGCAGGTTATAGAGTTAGGAAGGGGCGTAGGGGCTGGAGGAGGTTACAGAGATAGGGAGGGGTGTAGGTGCTGGAGGAGGTTACAGAGTTAGGGAGGGAGTTACAGAGATGAGGAGGGGTGTAGGGCTGGAGGAGGTTACAGAGATAGGGAGGGAGTTAAAGAGATGGGGAGGGGTGAGAGGCTGGAGAGCGTTACAGAGATAGGGATGTGTGTAGGAGCTGGAGGATGTTACAGAGATAGGGAGGGTTGTAGGGATTGGAGGAGGTTACAGAGATAGGGAGGGGTGTAGGGTCTGGAGGAAGTTACTGAGATAGGGAGGGGTGAGAGGCTGGAGGATGTTACAGAGATACAGAGGGGTGTAGGCGTTGGAGGAGGTTACAGAGATAGGGAGGGGTCTAGGGACTGCAGGAGGTTACAGAGTTATGGGGGGGTGAGAGGCTGGAGGAGGTTACAGTGATAGGGAGAGGAGTAGGTGCCGGAGGAGGTTACAAATATATGGAGGGTTGTAGGGGCTGGAGGAGGTTACAGACATAGGGAGGAGTGTAGGGATTGGAGGCGGTTACAGAGATAGGGAGGGTTGTAGGGACTAGAGGAGGTTACAGAGATAGGAAGGGGTGCGAGGCTGGAGGAGGTTACAGAGTTAGGGAGAGGTGTAGCAGCCGGAGGAGGTTACAGAGATAGGGAGGGGTGTAGGGGCTGGAGGAGCTTACAGAGATAGGGAGAGTTTTAGGGGCTGGAGGAGGTTACAGAGATAGGGAGGAGTGTAGGGGCTGGAGGGGGTTACAGAGATAGGGAGGGAGTTACAGAGATAGGGAGGTGAGAGAGGCTGGAGAGTATTACAGAGATAGGGTGAGGTGTAGGAGCCGGAGGATGTTACAGAGACAGGGAGGGATGTAGGTTTGTAGGAGTTTACAGAGATAGGGAGGGGTGAGAGGCTGTAGGAGTTTACAGAGTTAGGGAGAGGTGTAGGAGCCCGAGCAGGTTACTGAGATAGGGAGTGTTGTAGGGGCTGGATGGGGTTAGAGAGATAGGAAGTTACAGAGATAGGGAGGGAGTTACAGAGATAAGGAGGGGTGAAGGGGTTTGGAGGAGGTTACAGAGATAGGGAGGGGTGGACTGGCTGGAGGAGGGTACAGCGATAGGGAGGGGTGTACGGGCTGGAGACGGTTACAGGGATAGGGAGGTGTGTAGGTGTTGGAGCAGGTTACAGAGATAGGGAGGGGCATAGGGGCTGGAGGAGGTTACAGAGATAGGGAGTTGTAGTGGCTGGAGGAGGTTAAAGAGTTAGGGAGGGTTATAGGGGCCGGAGGAGGTTTCAGATATAGGGAGGGGTGTAGGGGCTGGAGGAGGTTACAGAGATAGGGAGGTGTGTAGGGGATGGAGAATGTTACAGAGATAGGGTAGTGTGTAGGGGTTGGAGGAACTTACAGAGATAGGGAGGTTTGTAGTGGTTGGAGGAGGTTACAGAGATAGGGAGGGGTGTAGGAGCCGGAGGAGGTTACAGAGATAGGGAGGGGTGTAGTGGCATAAGGAGTTTACAGAGATAGTGAGGGGTGTAGAGGCTGGAGGGGGTTACAGATTTCGGGTGGGGTGTACCGGCATGAGGAGGTTACAGAGATAGGGAGGGGTGTAGGGACTGGAGGAGATTACAGAGATAGGGAGGGGTGAACGGGCTGGAGAAGCTTACAGAGATAGGGAGCGGTGTAAGGGTTAGAGCAGGTTACAGAGATAGGGAGGGTTGTAGGAGTTGGAGTAGGTTACAGAGTTAGGGAGGGTGTAGTGGCTGGAGGAGGTTACAGAGTCAGGGAGGGGTATAGGGGCCGGAGGAGGTTACAGAGATAGGGAGGGTTGTAGGGGCTGGAGGAGTTTACAGAGATAGGGAGAGATTAGAGGCTGGAGGAGGTTACAGAGATACAGAGGGGTGTAGGTGTTGGAGGAGGCTACAGAGATAGAGAGGGGTCTTGGGACTGGAGGAGTTTACAGAGATTCGGAGAGGAGTAGGAGCTGGAGGAGTTTACAAAGATAGGGAGGGTGTAGGGGTTGGAGGAGGTTATAGAGATAGGTTGGGGTGAGAGGGTGGAGGAGGTTATAGAGATAGGGAGGGGTGAGAGGCTGAAGGAGGTTACAGAGATTGGGAGAGGAGTAGGAGCCGGAGGAGGTTACAGAGATAAGGTGGGTTTGTAGGGGCCGGAGGAGGTTACAGAGATTGGGAGGGGTGTAGGGATTGGAGGAGGTTACAGAGATAGGGAGGGTGTAGGGACAAGAGGAGGCTACAGAGATAGGGAGGGTTGTGAGGCTGGAGGAGGTTACAGAGTTAGGGGGAGTGTAGGAGCCGGAGGAGGTTACAGTGATAGGGAGGGGTGTTGGGGCTGGAGGGGGTTACAGAGATAGGGAGGGTGTTAAAAGATAGGAAGTTACAGAGATAGGGAGGGAGTTACAGAGATAAGGAGGGGTGTAGCGGTTTGGAGGAGGTTACAGAGATAGGGAAGGGTGTACTGGCTGGAGAAGGTTACAGAGATAGGGAGGGGTGTAGGGGTTGGAGCACGTTACAGAGATAGGGAGGGGTGTAGGGACTGGAGGAGGTTACAGAGATAGAGATGGGTGTAGGGGCCGGAGGAGGTTACAGAGATAGGGAGGTTGTAGTGGTTGGAGGATATTACAGAGTTAGGGAGGGATATAGGGGCCAGAGGAGGTTACAGAGATAGGGAGATCTCTAGGGTTTGGAGGAGGTTACAGAAGTAGTGAAGTGTATAGGTGTTGGAGGAGGTTACAGAGATAGGGAAGTGTGTAGTGGTTGGAGGAGGTTACAGAGATAGGGATGGGTGTACTAGCCGGAAGAGCTTACAAAGATAGGGAGAGGTGTAGGGCCTGGAGGAGGTTACAGAGAAAGGGAGGGGTGTAGGAGCAGGAGGAGGTTACAGAGAAAGGGAGGGGTGTAGGAGCAGGAGGAGGTTACAGTGATAGGGAGGTTTGTAAGGGCTGGAGGAGGTTACAGAGATAGGGAGCATTGTAGTGACTGGAGGAGGTATCCGAGATAGGGAGTCTTGTAGGTTTTGACAGAGGTTACATAGATAGGGATAGTTGTAGTGAGTGTAGGAGGTTATGGAGAAAGGGAGGGTTGTAGGGAGTGGAGGACATTGCTGACATAAGGAGCGTTGTAGGGGCTGGAGAATTTTACAGAGATAGGGATGCAGGGGCTGGAGGAGGTTACAGAGATACAGAGGTGTGAAGGGTCTGGAGGATGTTACAGAGATAGAGAGGTGTATAGGTGCTGGAGGAGGTTCCAGATATAGGGGGAGGTGTAGGGGCTGGAGAACGTTATAGAGATAGGAAGTTGTGTAGGGGCAGGAAGCTGTGACAGAGTTAAGGAGGCTTGTAAGGGCTGGAGGAGGTTACTGAGATAGGGAGGGATGTAGGATCTGGAGGAGATTACAGAGATAGGGAGTGGTGTAGGGACTGAAGGAGGTTACAGAAACAGGGAGAGGATTAGTTGCTGGAGGAGGTTACAGAGGTAGGGAGGGGTGTAGTGGCATGGAGGAGGTTACAGAGATAGGGTGGTTTGTAGGCGCTGGACAAAGTTAGAGAGATAAGGTGGGTTGTAGTGAGTGGAGGAGGTTACAGAGATAGGGACGGGTGTAGGTAGCTGGAGGTGGTTACAGAGATATGGAGGTGTGTAGGGGTTGGAGGAGATTACAGAGATAGGGATGGTTGTAAATGGCTGGAGGTGGTTACAGAGATAGGGAGGTGGGTACAGCTGGAGGCTTTTACAGAGATAGGAAAGATGTAGGGGCTGGATGAGTTTACAGAGTTAGGGATGGGTGTAGGTGCTGGAGGAGGTTACAGAGATAAGGAGGGGTGTAGGGGCTGTACGAGGTTTCTGAGATAGGGATGGGTATAAGGTGCTGGAGGAGGTTACAGAGATAGGGAGGTTTGTAAGGACTGGAGGGGCTTACAGAGATAGGGAGCGTTGTAGTGAGTGGAGGTGCTATCCGAGATAGGGAGTCTTGTAGGGTTTGACAGAGGTTACATTGATAGGGATGGTTGTAGTGAGTGTAGGAGGTTACGGAGAAAGGGAGGGTTGTAGGGAGTGGAGGACATTGCAGACATAGGGAGGGTTGTAGGGACTGGAGAATTTTACAGAGATAGGGATGGGGTGCAGGGGCTGGAGGAGGTTACAGAGATACGGAGGTGTGTAGGGTCAGGAGGAGGTTACAGAGATACAGAGGTGTATAGGTGCTGGAGGAGGTTCCAGATATAGGGAGTGGTGTAGGGATTGGAGGAGGTTACAGAGATAGGGATGGGTGTAGGACTGGAGGAGGTTACAGAGAAAGGAAGGCGTGCGAGGCTGGAGGAGGTTACAGAGATAGGAAGTTACAGAGATAGGGAGGGAGTTACAGAGATAAGGAGAGTTGTAGGGCTGGAGGAGGTTACAGAGATAGGGAGGGGTTTAGGAGGTGGAGGAGGTTACAGAGATAGCGAGGGGTGTAGGGGCTGGAGGAGGTTACAGAGATAGGGAGGGGTGTACGGGTTGGAGAAGCTTACAGAGTTAGGGAGCGGTGTAGGGGTTGGAGCAGGTTATAGAGATAGGGAGGGGCGTAGGGGCTGGAGGAGGTTACAGAGTTAGGGAGGGAGTTACAGAGATGAGGAGGGGTGTAGGGCTGAAGGAGGTTACAGAGATAGGGAGGGAGTTAAAGAGATAGGGAGGGGTGAGAGGCTGGAGAGCGTTACAGAGATAGGGATGTGTGTAGGAGCTGGAGGATGTTACAGAGATAGGGAGGGTTGTAGGGATTGGAGGAGGTTACAGAGATAAGGAGGGGTGTAGGGACTGGAGGAAGTTACAGAGATAGGGAGGGGTGAGAGGCTGGAGGAGGTTACAGAGATACGGAGGGGTGTAGGGGTTGGAGGAGGTTACAGAGATAGGGAGGGGTCTAGGGACTGCAGGAAGTTACAGAGATATGGAGGGGTGAGAGGCTGGAGGAGGTTACAGTGATAGGGAGAGGAGTAGGTGCCGGAGGAGGTTACAAATATATGGAGGGTTGTAGGGGCTGGAGGAGGTTACAGACATAAGGAGGAGTGTAGGGATTGGAGGAGGTTACAGAGATAGGGAGGGTTGTAGGGACTAGAGGATGTTATAGAGATAGGAAGGGGTGCGAGGCTGGAGGGGGTTACAGAGATAGGGAGGGAGTTACAGAGATAGGGAGGTGAGAGAGGCTGGAGAGCATTACAGAGATAGGGTGAGGTGTAGGAGCCGGAGGATGTTACAGAGATAGGGAGGGATGTAGGTTTGGAGGAGTTTACATAGATAGGGAGGGGTGAGAGGCTGTAGGAATTTACAGAGTTAGGGAGAGGTGTAGGAGCCCGAGGAGGTTACTGAGATAGGGAGTGTTGTAGGGGCTGGATGGGGTTAGAGAGATAGGAAGTTACAGAGATAGGGAGGGAGTTACAGAGATAAGGAGGGGTGAAGGGGTTTGGAGGAGGTTACAGAGATAGGGAGGGGTGGACTGGCTGGAGGAGGGTACAGCGATAGGGAGGGGTGTACGGGCTGGAGACAGTTAAGGGGATAGTGAGGTGTGTAGGGGTTGGAGCAGGTTACAGAGATAGGGAGGGGCATAGCGGCTGGAGGAGTTTACAGAGATAGGGAGTTGTAGTGGCTGGAGGAGGTTACAGAGTTAGGGAGGGTTATAGGGGCCGGAGGAGGTTTCAGATATAGGGAGGGGTGTAGGGGCTGGAGGAGTTTACAGAGATAGGGAGGTGTGTAGGGGTTGGAGGAACTTACAGAGATAGGGAGGTTTGTAGTGGTTGGAGGAGGTTACAGAGATAGGGAGGGGTGTAGGAGCCGGAAGAGGTTACAGAGATAGGGAGGGGTGTAGGGGCATAAGGAGTTTACAGAGATAGTGAGGGGTGTAGAGGCTGGAGGGGGTTACAGATTTCGGGTGGGGTGTACCGGCATGAGGAGGTTACAGAGATAGGGAGGGGTGTCGGGACTGGAGGAGATTACAGAGATAGGGAGGGGTGAACGGGCTGGAGAAGCTGACAGATATAGGGAGCGGTGTAAGGGTTAGAGCAGGTTACAGAGATAGGGAGGGTTGTAGGGGTTGGAGTAGGTTACAGAGTTAGGGAGGGTGTAGTGGCTGGAGGAGGTTACAGAGACAGGGAGGGGTATAGGGGCTGGAGGAGGTTACAGAGATAGGGAGGGTTGTAGGGGCTGGAGGAGTTTACAGAGACAGGGAGAGATTAGAGGCTAGAGGAGGTTACAGAGATACAGAGGGGTGTAGGTGCTGGAGGAGGTTACAGAGATAGGAAGGGGTCTTGGGACTGGAGGAATTTACAGAGATTCGGAGAGGAGTAGGAGCTGGAGGAGTTTACAAAGATAGGGAGGGGTGTAGGGGTTGGAGGAGGTTATAGAGATAGGTTGGGGTGAGAGGGTGGAGGAGGTTATAGAGATAGGTAGGGGTGAGAGGCTGGAGGAGGTTACAGAGATTGGGAAAGGAGTAGGAGCCGGAGGAGGTTACAGAGATAGGGAGGGTTTGTAGGGGCTGGAGGAGGTTACAGAGTCAGGGAGGGGTATAGGGGCTGGAGGAGGTTACAGAGATAGGGAGGGTTGTAGGGGCTGGAGGAGTTTACAGAGACAGGGAGAGATTAGAGGCTAGAGGAGGTTACAGAGATACAGAGGGGTGTAGGTGCTGGAGGAGGTTACAGAGATAGGAAGGGGTCTTGGGACTGGAGGAATTTACAGAGATTCGGAGAGGAGTAGGAGCTGGAGGAGTTTACAAAGATAGGGAGGGGTGTAGGGGTTGGAGGAGGTTATAGAGATAGGTTGGGGTGAGAGGGTGGAGGAGGTTATAGAGATAGGTAGGGGTGAGAGGCTGGAGGAGGTTACAGAGATTGGGAAAGGAGTAGGAGCCGGAGGAGGTTACAGAGATAGGGAGGGTTTGTAGGGGCTGGAGGAGGTTACAGAGATAGGGAGGGGTGTAGGGATTGGAGGAGGTTACAGAGATAGGGAGGGTGTAGGGACTTGAGGAGGCTACAGAGATAGGGAGAGGTGTGAGGCTGGAGGAGGTTACAGAGTTAGGGGGAGTGTAGGAGCCGGAGGAGGTTACAGTGATAGGGAGGGGTGTTGGGGCTGCAGCGGGTTACAGAGATAGGGAGGGTGTTAAAAGATAGGAAGTTACAGAGATAGGGAGGGAGTTACAGAGATAAGGAGTGGTGTACCGGTTTGGAGGAGGTTACAGAGATAGGGAGGGGTGAAGGGGTTTGGAGGAGGTTACAGAGATAGGGAGGGGTGTACTGGCTGGAGGAAGGTACAGCGATAGGGAGGGGTGTAGGGGCTGGAGAAGGTTACAGAGATAGGGAGGGGTGTACGGGCTGCAGAAGGTTACAGAGATAGGGAGGGGTGTAGGGGTTGGAACAGGTTACAGAGATAGGGAGGGGCATAGGGGCTGGTGGAGGTTACAGAGATAGGGAGGGGTGTAGGGGCTGGAGGAGGTTAAAGAGTTAGGGAGGAGTGTACGGGCTGGAGGAGTTTACAGAGATAGGGAGTTGTAGTGGCTGGAGGAGGTTACAGAGTTAGGGAGGGTTATAGGGGCCGGAGGAGTTTTCAGAAATAGGGAGGGGTGTAGGGGCTGGAGGAGGCTACAGAGATAGGGAGGGGTGTGAGGCTGGAGGAGGTTACAGAGTTAGGGGGAGTGTAGGAGCCGGAGGAGGTTACAGTGATAGGGAGGGGTGTTGGGGCTGCAGCGGGTTACAGAGATAGGGAGGGTGTTAAAAGATAGGAAGTTACAGAGATAGGGAGGGAGTTACAGAGATTAGGAGTGGTGTACCGGTTTGGAGGAGGTTACAGAGATAGGGAAGGGTGAAGGGGTTTGGAGGAGGTTACAGAGATAGGGAGGGGTATACTGGCTGGAGGAAGGTACAGCGATAGGGAGGGGTGTAGGGGCTGGAGAAGGTTACAGAGATAGGGAGGGGTGTACGGGCTGCAGAAGGTTACAGAGATAGGGAGGGGTGTAGGGGTTGGAACAGGTTACAGAGATAGGGAGGGGCATAGGGGCTGGTGGAGGTTACAGAGATAGGGAGGGGTGTAGGGGCTGGAGGAGGTTAAAGAGTTAGGGAGGAGTGTACGGGCTGGAGGAGTTTACAGAGATAGGGAGTTGTAGTGGCTGGAGGAGGTTACAGAGTTAGGGAGGGTTATAGGGGCCGGAGGAGGTTTCAGAAATAGGGAGGGGTGTAGGGGCTGGAGGAGGTTACCGAGATAGGGAGGTGTGTAGGGGTTGGAGGAGGTTACAGAGATAGGGAAGTGTGTAGGGTTTGGAGGAGATAGGGAGGTGTGTAGTGGTTTGAGGAGGTTACAGATATCGGGAGGGGTGTAGGAGCCGGAGGAGGTTACTGAGATAGGGAGGGGTGTAGGGGCATGAGGAGTTTACAGAGATAGTGAGGGGTGTAGATTCTGGAGGGGGTTACAGAGTTCTGGAGGGGTGTACGGGCATGAGGAGGTTACAGAGATAGGGAGGGGTGTAGAGACTGGAGAAGATTACAGAGATAGTGAGGGGTGTAGATTCTGGAGGGGGTTACAGAGTTCTGGAGGGGTGTACGGGCATGAGGAGGTTACAGAGATAGGGAGGGGTGAACGGGCTGGAGAAGCTTACAGAGATAGGGAGCGGTGTAAGGGTTAGAGCAGGTTACAGAGATAGGGAGGGTTGTAGGGGCCGGAGGAGGTTACAGAGATAGGGAGGGTTGTAGGGGCTGGAGGAGTTTACAGAGATAGGGAGAGATTAGAGGCTGGAGGAGGTTACAGAGATACAGAGGGGTGTAGGTGTTGGAGGAGGTTACAGAGATAGGGAGGGGTCTTGGGACTGGAGGAGTTTACAGAGATTCAGAGAGGAGTAGGAGCTGGAGGAGTTTACAAAGATAGGGAGGGGTGTAGGGGTTGGAGGAGGTTATAGAGATAGGTTGGAGTGAGAGGGTGGAGGAGGTTATAGAGATAGGTAGGGGTGAGAGGCTGGAGGAGGTTACAGAGATTGGGAGAGGAGTAGGAGCCGGAGGAGGTTACAGAGATAGGGAGGGTTTGTAGGGGCTGGAGGACGTTACAGAGATAGGGAGGGGTGTAGGGATTGGAGGAGGTTACAGAGATAGGGAGGGTGTAGGGACTGGAGGAGGCTACAGAGATAGGTAGGGGTGTGAGGCCGAAGGAGGTTACAGAGTTAGGGGGAGTGTAGGAGCCGGAGGAAGTTACAGTGATAGGGAGGGGTGTTGGGGCTGGACGGGGTTACAGAGATAGGGAGGGGTGTACGGGCTGCAGAAGGTTACACAGATAGGGAGGGGTGTAGGGGTTGGAACAGGTTACAGAGATAGGGAGGGTCATAGGGGCTGGTGTAGGTTACAGAGATAGGGAGGGGTTTAGGGGCTGGAGGAGGTTACAGACAGGGAAATGTGTAGGGATTGGAGGAGTTTACAGAATTAGGGAGGGGTGTAGGGACTGGAGGAGGTTACAGAGATAGGGTGGGGTGTGAGGCTGGAGGCGGTTACAGAGTTAGGGAGAGTTTAGAAGCCGTAGGAGGTTACAGCGATAGGGAGGGGTGTATGGGCTGGAGGGGGTTACAGAGATAGGGAGGGAGTTAAAAGATAGCAAGTTACAGAGATAGGGAGGGAGTTACAGAGATAAGGAGGGGTTTAGCGGTTTGGAGGAGGTTACACAGATAGGGAGGGGTGTAGGGGTTGGAGCAGGTTACAGAGATAGGGAGGGGTGTAGGGACTGGAGGAGGTTACAGAGATAGGGAGGGGTGTACTGGCTGGAGAAGGTTACAGAGATAGGGAGGGGTGTAGGGGTTGGAGCAGGTTACAGAGATAGGGAGGGGTGTAGGGACTGGAGGAGGTTACAGAGATAGGGAGGGGTGTAGGGGCTGGAGGAGGTTAGAGAGTTAGAGAGGGGTGTAGGGGCCGGAGGAGGTTACAGAGATAGGGAGGTTGTAGTGTTTGGAGGATATTACAGAGTTAGGGAGGGATATAGGGGCCAGAGGAGGTTACAGAGATAGGGAGATCTGTAGGGTTTGGAGGAGGTTACAGAGGTAGTGAAGTGTGTAGGTGTTGGAGGAGGGTACAGAGATAGGGAGGTGTGTAGTGGTTGGAGGAGTTTACAGAGATAGGGATGGGTGTACTAGCCGGAAGAGCTTACAAAGATAGGGAGTGGTGTAGGGCCTGGAGGAGGTTACAGGGAAAGGGAGGGGTGTAGGAGCAGGAGGAGGTTACAGAGATAGGGAGGGGTGTAGGGACTGGAGAAGATTACAGAGATAGGGAGCGGTGTACGGGCTGGAGAAGCTTACAGAGATAGGGAGCGGTTTAAGGGTTGGAGCAGGTTACAGAGATAGGGAGGGGCGTAGGAGTTCGAGTAGGTTACAGAGATAGGGAGGGGTGTAGGGTCTGGAGTAGGTTACAGAGTTAGGGAGGGGTGTAGGCGCTTGAGGAGGTTATAGAGATAGGAGGGTTGTAGGGGCTGGAGGAGTTTACAGAGATAGGGAGCGATGAGAGGCTGGAGGAGGTTACAGTGATACAGAGGGGTGTACGGGTTGGAGGAGGTTACAGGGATAGGGAGGGGCCTTGGGACTGGAGGAGTTTACAGAGATTCGGAGAGGAGTAGGAGCCGGAGGAGGTTACAAAGATAGGGAGGGGTGTAGGGGCTGGAGGAGGTTATAGAGATAGGTAGGGGTGAGAGGGTGGAGGAGGTTATAGAGATAGGTAACGTTGAGAGACTGGAGGAGGTTACAGAGATGGGGAGAGGAATAGGATCCGGAGGAGGTTACAGAGATAGGTAGGGTTTGTAGGGGCTGGAGGAGGTTACAGAGATAGGGAGGGGTGTAGGGACTGGAGGAGGTTACAGAGATAGGGAGGGTGTAGGGGCTGGAGGAGCTTACAGAGATAGGAGGGTTGTAGGGGCTGTAGGAGTTTACAGAGATAGGGAGCAATGAGAGGCTGGAGGAGGTTACAGAGATACAGAGGGGTGTAGGGGATGGAGGAGGTTGCAGAGATTCGGAGAGGACTAGGAGCCGGAGGAGTTTACAAAGATAGGGAGGGGTGTTGGGGCTGGAGGAGGTTACAGAGATAGGGTGGTTTGTAGGCGCTGGACAAAGTTAGAGAGATAAGGTGGGTTGTAGTGAGTGGAGGAAGTTACAGAGATAGGGACGGGTGTAGGTAGCTGGAGGTGGTTACAGAGATATGGAGGTGTGTAGGGGTTGGAGGAGATTACTGAGATAGCGATGGTTGTAAATGGCTGGAGGTGGTTACAGAGATAGGGAGGTGGGTACAGCTGGAGGCTTTTACAGAGATAGGAAAGATGTAGGGGCTGGATGAGTTTACAGAGTTAGGGATGGGTGTAGGTGCTGGAGGAGGTTACAGAGATAGGGATGGGTGTAGGTGCTGGAGGAGGTTACAGAGATAAGGAGGGGTGTAGGGGCTGTACGAGGTTTCTGAGATAGGGATGGGTATAAGGTGCTGGAGGAGGTTACAGAGATAGGGAGGTTTGTAAGGACTGGAGGGGCTTACAGAGATAGGGAGCGTTGTAGTGAGTGGAGGTGCTATCCAAGATAGGGAGTCTTGTAGGGTTTGACAGAGGTTACATTGATAGGGATGTTTGTAGTGAGTGTAGGAGGTTACGGAGAAAGGGAGGGTTGTAGGGAGTGGAGGACATTGCAGACATAGGGAGGGTTGTAGGGACTGGAGAATTTTACAGAGATAGGGATGGGGTGCAGGGGCTGGAGGAGGTTACAGAGATACGGAGGTGTGTAGGGTCAGGAGGAGGTTACAGAGATACAGAGGTGTATAGGTGCTGGAGCAGGTTCCAGATATAGGGAGTGGTGTAGGGATTGGAGGAGGTTACAGAGATAGGGATGGGTGTAGGACTGGAGGAGGTTACAGAGAAAGGAAGGCGTGCGAGGCTGGAGGAGGTTACAGAGATAGGAAGTTACAGAGATAGGGAGGGAGTTACAGAGATAAGGAGAGTTGTAGGGCTGGAGGAGGTTACAGAGATAGGGAGGGGTTTAGGAGGTGGAGGAGGTTACAGAGATAGCGAGGGGTGTAGGGGCTGGAGGAGGTTACAGAGATAGGGAGGGGTGTACGGGTTGGAGAAGCTTACAGAGTTAGGGAGCGGTGTAGGGGTTGGAGCAGGTTATAGAGATAGGGAGGGGCGTAGGGGCTGGAGGAGTTACAGAGTTAGGGAGGGAGTTACAGAGATGAGGAGGGGTGTAGGGCTGGAGGAGGTTACAGAGATAGGGAGGGAGTTAAAGAGATAGGGAGGGGTGAGAGGCTGGAGAGCGTTACAGAGATAGGGATGTGTGTAGGAGCTGGAGGATGTTACAGAGATAGGGAGGGTTGTAGGGATTGGAGGAGGTTACAGAGATAAGGAGGGGTGTAGGGACTGGAGGAAGTTACAGAGATAGGGAGGGGTGAGAGGCTGGAGGAGGTTACAGAGATACGGAGGGGTGCAGGGGTTGGAGGAGGTTACAGAGATAGGGAGGGGTCTAGGGACTGCAGGAATTTACAGAGATATGGAGGGGTGAGAGGCTGGAGGAGGTTACAGTGATAGGGAGAGGAGTAGGTGCCGGAGGAGGTTACAAATATATGGAGGGTTGTAGGGGCTGGAGGAGGTTACAGTCATAAGGAGGAGTGTAGGGATTGGAGGAGGTTACAGAGATAGGGAGGGTTGTAGGGACTAGAGGAGGTTACAGAGATAGGAAGGGGTGCGAGGCTGGAGGGGGGTTACAGAGTTAGGGAGAGGTGTAGCAGCCGGAGGAGGTTACAGAGATAGGGAGGGGTGTAGGGGCTGAGGAGCTTACTGAGATAGGGAGAGTTTTAGGGGCTGGAGGAGGTTACAGAGATAGGGAGGAGTGTAGGGGCTGGAGGGGGTTACAGAGATAGGGAGGGAGTTACAGAGATAGGGAGGTGAGAGAGGCTGGAGAGCATTACAGAGATAGGGTGAGGTGTAGGAGCCGGAGGTTGTTACAGAGATAGGGAGGGATGTAGGTTTGGAGGAGTTTACAGAGATAGGGAGGGGTAAGAGGCTGTAGGAATTTACAGAGTTAGGGAGAGGTGTAGGAGCCCGAGGAGGTTACTGAGATAGGGAGTGTTGTAGGGGCTGGATGGGGTTAGAGAGATAGGAAGTTACAGAGATAGGGAGGGAGTTACAGAGATAAGGAGGGGTGAAGGGGTTTGGAGGAGGTTACAGAGATAGGGAAGGGTGGACTGGCTGGAGGAGGGTACAGCGATAGGGAGGGGTGTACGGGCTGGAGACGGTTACAGGGATAGGGAGGTGTGTAGGGGTTGGAGCAGGTTACAGAGATAGGGAGGGGCATAGGGGCTGGAGGAGGTTACAGAGATAGGGAGTTGTAGTGGTTGGAGGAGGTTACAGAGTTAGGGAGGGTTATAGGGGCCGGAGGAGGTTTCAGATATAGGGAGGGGTGTAGGGGCTGGAGGAGGTTACAGAGATAGGGAGGTTTGTAGTGGTTGGAGGAGGTTACAGAGATAGGGAGGGGTGTAGGAGCCGGAAGAGGTTACAGAGATAGTGAGGGGTGTAGAGGCTGGAGGGGGTTACAGATTTCGGGTGGGGTGTACCGGCATGAGGAGGTTACAGAGATAGGGAGGGGTGTAGGGACTGGAGGAGATTACAGAGATAGGGAGGGGTGAACGGGCTGGAGAAGCTTACAGAGATAGGGTGCGGTGTAAGGGTTAGAGCAGGTTAAAGAGATAGGGAGGGTTGTAGGGGTTGGAGTAGGTTACAGAGTTAGGGAGGGTGTAGTGGCTGGAGGAGGTTACAGAGTCAGGGAGGGGTATAGGGGCCGGAGGAGGTTACAGAGATAGGGAGGGTTGTAGGGGCTGGAGGAGTTTACAGAGATAGGGAGAGATTAGAGGCTAGAGGAGGTTACAGAGATACAGAGGGGTGTAGGTGCTGGAGGAGGTTACAGAGATAGGGAGGGGTCTTGGGACTGGAGGAATTTACAGAGATTCGGAGAGGAGTAGGAGCTGGAGGAGTTTACAAAGATAGGGAGCGGTGTAGGGGTTGGAGGAGGTTATAGAGATAGGTTGGGGTGAGGGGGTGGAGGAGGTTATAGAGATAGGTAGGGGTGAGAGGCTGGAGGAAGTTACAGAGATTGGGAAAGGAGTAGGAGCCGGAGGAGGTTACAGAGATAGGGAGGGTTTGTAGGGGCTGGAGGAGGTTACAGAGATAGGGAGGGGTGTAGGGATTGGAGGAGGTTACAGAGATAGGGAGGGTGTAGGGACTGGAGGAGGCTACAGAGATAGGGAGGGGTGTGAGGCTGGAGGAGGTTACAGAGTTAGGGGGAGTGTAGGAGCCGGAGGAGGTTACAGTGATAGGGAGGGGTGTTGGGGCTGCAGCGGGTTACAGAGATAGGGAGGGTGTTAAAAGATAGGAAGTTACAGAGATAGGGAGGGAGTTACAGAGATAAGGAGTGGTGTACCGGTTAGGAGGAGGTTGCAGAGATAGGGAAGGGTGAAGGGGTTTGGAGGAGGTTACAGAGATAGGGAGGGGTGTACTGGCTGGAGGAAGGTACAGCGATAGGGAGGGGTGTAGGGGCTGGAGAAGGTTACAGAGATAGGGAGGGGTGTACGGGCTGCAGAAGGTTACAGAGATAGGGAGGGGTGTAGGGGTTGGAACAGGTTACAGAGATAGGGAGGGGCATAGGGGCTGGTGGAGGTTACAGAGATAGGGAGGGGTGTAGGGGCTGGAGGAGGTTAAAGAGTTAGGGAGGAGTGTACGGGCTGGAGGAGTTTACAGAGATAGGGAGTTGTAGTGGCTGGAGGAGGTTACAGAGTTAGGGAGGGTTATAGGGGCCGGAGGAGTTTTCAGAAATAGGGAGGGGTGTAGGGGCTGGAGGAGGTTACCGAGATAGGAAGGTGTGTTGGGGTTGGAGGAGGTTACAGAGATAGGGAAGTGTGTAGGGTTTGGAGGAGCTTACAGAGATAGGGAGGTGTGTAGTGGTTTGAGGAGGTTACAGATATCGGGAGGGGTTTAGGAGCCGGAGGAGGTTACTGAGATAGGGAGGGGTGTAGGGGCATGAGGAGTTTACAGAGATAGTGAGGGGTGTAGATTCTGGAGGGGGTTACAGAGTTCTGGAGGGGTGTGCGGGCATGAGGAGGTTACAGAGATAGGGAGGGGTGTAGGGACTGGAGAAGATTACAGAGATAGGGAGGGGTGAACGGGCTGCAGAAGCTTACAGAGATAGGGAGCGGTGTAAGGATTAGAGCAGGTTACAGAGATAGGGAGGTTGTAGTGGTTGGGTGATATTACAGAGTTAGGGATGGATATAGGGGCCAGAGGAGGTTACAGAGATAGGGAGATCTGTAGGGTTTGGAGGAGGTTACAGAGGTAGTGAAGTGTGTAGGTGTTGGAGGAGGGTACAGAGATAGGGAGGTGTGTAGTGGTTGGAGGAGTTTACAGAGATAGGGATGGGTGTACTAGCCGGAAGAGCTTACAAAGATAGGGAGTGGTGTAGGGCCTGGAGGAGGTTACAGAGAAAGGGAGGGGTGTAGGAGCAGGAGGAGGTTACAGAGACAGGGAGGGGTGTAGGGACTGGAGAAGATTACAGAGATAGGGAGTGGTGTACGGGCTGGAGAAGCTTACAGAGATAGGGAGCGGTTTAAGGGTTGGAGCAGGTTACAGAGATAGGGAGGGGCGTAGGAGTTCGAGTAGGTTACAGAGATAGGGAGGGGTGTAGGGTCTGGAGTAGGTTACAGAGTTAGGGAGGGGTGTAGGCGCTTGAGGAGGTTATAGAGATAGGAGGGTTGTAGGGGCTGGAGGAGTTTACAGAGATAGGGAGCGATGAGAGGTTGGAGGAGGTTACAGTGATACAGAGGGATGTACGGGTTGGAGGAGGTTACAGGGATAGGGAGGGGCCTTGGAACTGGAGGAGTTTACAGAGATTCGGAGAGGAGTAGGAGCCGGAGGAGGTTACAAAGATAGGGAGGGGTGTAGGGGCTGGAGGAGGTTATAGAGATAGGTAGGGGTGAGAGGGTGGAGGAGGTTATAGAGATAGGTAACGTTGAGAGACTGGAGGAGGTTACAGAGATGGGGAGAGGAATAGGATCCGGAGGAGGTTACAGAGATAGGGAGGGTTTGTAGGGGCTGGAGGAGGTTACAGAGATAGGGAGGGGTGTAGGGACTGGAGGAGGTTACAGAGGTAGGGAGGGTGTAGGGGCTGGAGGAGCTTACAGAGATAGGAGGGTTGTAGGGGCTGTAGGAGTTTACAGAGATAGGGAGCGATGAGAGGCTGGAGGAGGTTACAGAGATACAGAGGGGTGTAGGGAATGGAGGAGGTTACAGAGATTCGGAGAGGACTAGGAGCCGGAGGAGTTTACAAAGATAGGGAGGGGTGTTGGGGCTGGAGGAGGTTATAGAGATAGGTAGGGGTGAGAGGGTGGAGGAGGTTATAGAGATAGGTAGTGGTGAGAGTCTGGAGGAGGTTATAGAGATTGGGAGAGGAGTAGGAGCCGGAGGAGGTTACAGAGATAGGGAGGGTTTGTAGGGGCTGGAGGAGGTTGCAGACATAGGGAGGGATAGAGAGGCATAGAGAGATAGGGAGATGTGTCGGGATTGGAGGAGGTTACAGAGATAGGGAGGGGTGTAGGGACTGGAGGAGGTTAGAGAGATAGGGAGCGGTGTAAGGGTTAGAGCAGGTTACAGAGATAGGGAGGTTGTAGTGGTTGGGTGATATTACAGAGTTAGGGAGGGATATAGGGGCCAGAGGAGGTTACAGAGATAGGGAGATCTGTAGGGTTTGGAGGAGGTTACAGAGGTAGTGAAGTGTGTAGGTGTTGGAGGAGGGTACAGAGATAGGGAGGTGAGTAGTGGTTGGAGGAGTTTACAGAGATAGGGATGGGTGTACTAGCCGGAAGAGCTTACAAAGATAGGGAGTGGTGTAGGGCCTGGAGGAGGTTACAGAGAAAGGGAGGGGTGTAGGAGCAGGAGGAGGTTACAGAGACAGGGAGGGTGTAGGGACTGGAGAAGATTACAGAGATAGGGAGTGGTGTACGGGCTGGAGAAGCTTACAGAGATAGGGAGCGGTTTAAGGGTTGGAGCAGGTTACAGAGATAGGGAGGGGCGTAGGAGTTCGAGTAGGTTACAGAGATAGGGAGGGGTGTAGGGTCTGGAGTAGGTTACAGAGTTAGGGAGGGGTGTAGGCGCTTGAGGAGGTTATAGAGATAGGAGGGTTGTAGGGGCTGGAGGTGTTTACAGAGATAGGGAGCGATGAGAGGTTGGAGGAGGTTACAGTGATACAGAGGGATGTACGGGTTGGAGGAGGTTACAGGGATAGCGAGGGGCCTTGGGACTGGAGGAGTTTACAGAGATTCGGAGAGGAGTAGGAGCCGGAGGAGGTTACAAAGATAGGGAGGGGTGTAGGGGCTGGAGGAGGTTATAGAGATAGGTAGGGGTGAGAGGGTGGAGGAGGTTATAGAGATAGGTAACGTTGAGAGACTGGAGGAGGTTACAGAGATGGGGAGAGGAATAGGATCCGGAGGAGGTTACAGAGATAGGTAGGGTTTGTAGGGGCTGGAGGAGGTTACAGAGATAGGGAGGGGTGTAGGGACTGGAGGAGGTTACAGAGATAGGGAGGGTGTAGGGGCTGGAGGAGCTTACAGAGATAGGAGGGTTGTAGGGGCTGTAGGAGTTTACAGAGATAGGGAGCGATGAGAGGCTGGAGGAGGTTACAGAGATACAGAGGGGTGTAGGGAATGGAGGAGGTTACAGAGATTCGGAGAGGACTAGGAGCCGGAGGAGTTTACAAAGATAGGGAGGGGTGTTGGGGCTGGAGGAGGTTATAGAGATAGGTAGGGGTGAGAGGGTGGAGGAGGTTATAGAGATAGGTAGTGGTGAGAGTCTGGAGGAGGTTATAGAGATTGGGAGAGGAGTAGGAGCCGGAGGAGGTTACAGAGATAGGGAGGGTTTGTAGGGGCTGGAGGAGGTTGCAGACATAGGGAGGGATAGAGAGGCATAGAGAGATAGGGAGATGTGTCGGGATTGGAGGAGGTTACAGAGATAGGGAGGGGTGTAGGGACTGGAGGAGGTTAGAGAGATAGGGAGCGGTGTGATGCTGGAGGAGGTTAGAGAGTTAGGGAGGGGTGTAGGGGCTGTAGGAGGTTACAGCGTTAGGGAGGGGTGTAGGGGCTGGAGGGAGTTACAGAGATAAGGAGGGTTGTAGCGGTTTGGAGGAGGTTACAGAGTTAGGGAGGGGTGCTCTGGCTGGAGGATGGTACAGCGATAGGCAGGAGTGTTGGGGCTGGTGGAGGTTACAGAGATAGGGAGGGGTGTACGGCCTGGAGAAGGTTACAGAGATAGGGAGATGTGTAGGGATTGGAGGAGGTTACAGAGATAGGGAGGGGTGTAGGGACTGGAGGAGGTTACAGAGATAGGGAGCGGTGTGATGCTGGAGGAGGTTAGAGAGAAAGGGAGGTGTGTACGGGCTGGAGAAGGTTACAGAGATAGGGAGGGGTGTAGGGGTTGGAGCAGGTTACAGAGATAGGGAGGGGCGTAGGGACTGGAGGAGGTTACAGAGATAGGGAGGGGTGTAGCGGCTGGAGGAGGTTAGAGAGTTAGGGAGGGGTGTAGGGGCCGGAGGAGGTTACAGAGATAGGGAGGTTGTAGGGGCTGGAGGAGATTACAGAGTTAGGGAGAGTTGTAGCGGTTTTGAGGAGGTTACAGAGTTAGGGAGGGGTGCTCTGGCTGGAGGATGGTACAGTGATAGGCAGGAGTGTAGGGGCTGGTGGAGGTTACAGAGATAGGGAGGGTGTATGGGCTGGAGAAGGTTACAGAGATAGGGAGGGGTGTAGGGGTTGGAGCAGGTTACAGAGATAGGGAGGTTAGAGAGTTAGGGAGGGGTGTAGGGGCCGGAGGAGGTTACAGAGATAGGGAGGGTTGTAGGGGCTGGAGGAGGTTACAGTGATAGGGAAGTCTGTAGGGTTTGGAGGAGGTTACAGAGATAGGGAAGTGTGTAGGGGTTGGAGGAGGTTACAGAGATAGGGAAGTGTGTAGTGTTTGGAGGAGGTTACAGAGATAGGGAGAGGTGTACTAGTCGGTAGAGCTTACAGCGATAGGCAGAGGTGTAGGGACTGGAGAAGATTACAGAGTTAGGGAGCGGTGTAAGGGTTGGAGCAGGTTACAGAGATAGGGAGGGGCGTAGGGGTTGGAGTAGGTTACAGAGATAGGGAGGGGTGTTGGGGCTGGAGTACATTACAGTGTTAGGGAGTGGTGGTGGGGCTGGAGGAGGTTACAGAGATAGGGAGGGTTGTAGGGGCTGGAGGAGTTTACAGAGATAGGGAGCGATGAGAGGCTGGAGGAGGTTACAGAGATACAGAGGGTTGTAGAGGTTGGAGGAGGTTACAGAGATAGGGAGGTGTGTAGTGGTTGGAGGAGGTTACAGAGATAGGGAGGGGTGTACTAGCCGGTAGAGCTTACAGTGATAGGGAGAGGTGTAGGGACTGGAGAAGATTACAGAGATAGGGAGTGGTGTACGGGCTGGAGAAGCTTACAGAGATAGGGAGCGGTGTAAGGGTTGGAGCAGGTTACAGAGATAGGGAGGGGCGTAGGGGTTGGAGTAGGTTACAAAGATAGGGAGGGGTGTAGGGGCTGGAGTAGGTTACAGAGTTAGGGAGGGGTGGTGGGGCTGGAGGAGGTTACAGAGATAGGGAGGGTGTAGGGGCTGGAGGAGGTTACAGAGATAGGGAAGGTTGTAGGGGTTGGAGGAGTTTACAGAGATAGGGAGCGATGAGAGGCTGGAGGAGATTACAGTGATACAGAGGGATGTAGGGGTTGGAGGAGGTTACAGGGATAGGGAGGTGTCTTGGGACTGGAGGAGTTTACAGAGATTCGGAGAGGAGTAGGAGCCGGAGGAGGTTACAAAGATTAGGAGGGGTGTAGGGGCTGGAGGAGGTTATAGAGATAGGTAGGGGTGAGAGGGTGGGGGAGGTTATAGAGATAGGTAGTAGTGAGTGGCTGGAGGAGGTTACAGAGATTGGGAGAGGAGTAGGAGTCGGATGAGGTTACAGAGATAGGTAGGGTTTGTAGGGGCTGGAGGAGGTTACAGACATAGGGAGGGGTGTAGGGATTGGAGGAGGTTACAGAGATAGGGAGGTGTGTGAGGCTGGAGGAGGTTACAGATTTAGGGAGAGTTTAGGAGCCGGAGGAGGTTACAGCGATAGGGAGGGGTGTCGGAGCTGGAGGAGGTTACAGAGATAGGGAGGGTGTAGTGGCTGGATTAGGTTACAGAGATAGGGAGGGTTGTAGGGGCTGGAGGAGTTTACAGAGATAGGGAGCGATGAGAGGCTGGAGGAGGTTACAGAGATACAGAGGGGTCTAGGGGTTGGAGGAGGTTACAGAGATAGCGAGGGTTCTTGGGACTGGAGGAGTTTACAGAGGTTCGGAGAGGAATAGGAGCCGGAGGAGGTTACAAAGATAGGGAGGGGTGTAGGAGCTGGAGGAGGTTATAGAGATAGGGAGGGGTGGACTGGCTGGAGGAGGGTACAGCGCTATGGAGGAGTGTAGGGGTTGGAGAAGGTTACAGAGATAGGGAGGGCTGTACGGGCTGGAGAAGGTTACAGAGATAGGGAGGGGTGTAGGGGCTGGTGGAGGTTGCAGAGATAGGGAGGGGTGTAGGGGCTGGAGGAGGTTAGAGAGTTAGGGAGGAGTATAGGGGCTGGAGGAGTTTAGAGATAGGGAGGGGTGTACGGGTATGAGGAGATTACAGAGATAGGGAGGGGTGTAGATGCTGCCGGGGGTAACAGAGATATGGAGGGGTGTAGGGGCTGGAGAAGGCTCTAGGAGGTTTCAGATATTGGGAGGGGTGTAGGGACTGGAGTAGATTACAGAGATAGGGAGGTGTGTACCGGCTGGAGAAGATGACAGTGATCGGGAGGGGTGTAAGGGTTGGAGCAGGTTACAGAGATAGGGAGGGGCGTAGGGGCTGGAGGAGGTTACAGAGATAGGGAGGGGTGTAGGGGCTGGAGCAGGTTGCAGAGATAGGGAGGGGCCTATGCGCTGGAGGAGGTTACAGAGATAGGGAGGGGTGTAGGGGCTGGAGCAGGTTACAGAAATATGGAGGGGTGTAGGGGCTGGAGGAGGTTACAGAGATAGGGAGGGGTGTAGGGGCTGGAGGAGGTTACAGAGATAGGGAGGGGTGTAGGGGCTGGAGAAGGTTACAGAGATAGGGAGGGTTGCAGGGGCTGGAGGAGGTTACAGAGATAGGGATGCGTTTAGGGGCTGGAGGAGGTTACAGAGATAGGGAGGGTTGTAGGGGCTCGTGGATTTTACAGAGATAGGGAGGGGTTTAGTGGCTGTAGGATTTTACAGAGATAAGGAGGGGTGTAGGGGGCGGAGGAGGTTACAGAGAGAGGGAAGGGTGTAGGGGTCGGAGCAGATTACAGAGATAGGGAGGGGCGTAGGGGCTGGAGGACGTTACAGAGATGGGGAGGGGTGTAGGGGCTGGAGGAGGTTACAGAGATATGGAGGTTGTAGGGTCTGGAGGAGGTTACAGAGTTAGAGAGCGGTATAGGGGCCGGAGCATGTTTCAGAGATAGGGAGGGGTGTAGGGGTAGGAGGCAGTTATAGATATAGGGAGGTGTGGAGGGGTTGGAGGTGGTTACAGAGAAAGGGAGGAATGAGAGGCTGGAGGGTGTTACAGAGATAGTGAGGGAGTTATAGTGATAATGAGTGGTGTAGGTCTGGAAGAGCTTACAGATAGTGAGGGGTGTATGGGCATGAGGAGGTTACAGAGATAGGGTGGGGTTTAGGGGCTGGAGGAAGTTACAGAGATAGGGAGGCGTGTAGGAGCTGGAGGAGATTACACAGACAGGGAGGGGTGTAGGGGCTGGAAGAGGTTACAGAGATAGGGAGGAAGTTACAGAGATAGGAAGTTACAGAGATAGGGAGGGAGTTACAAAGATAAGGAGGGGTGTAGGGCTGGAGGAGGTTACAGAGATAGGGAGGGGTGTAGGGGCCTGAGATGGTTACAGAGATAGGGAGGGGTGGACTGGCTGGAGGAGGGTACAGCGATATGGAGGAGTGTAGGGGTTGGAGAAGGTTACAGAGATAGGGAGGGCTGTACGGGCTGGAGGAGGTTACAGAGATAGGGAGGGGTGTAGGGGCTGGTGGAGGTTACAGAGATAGGGAGGGGTGTAGGGGTTGGAGGAGGTTAGAGTGTTAGGGAGGAGTATAGGGGCTGGAGGAGTTTAGAGATAGGGAGGGGTGTATGGGTATGAGGAGATTACAGAGATAGGGAGGGGTGTAGATGCTGCCGGGGGTAACAGAGATATGGAGGGGTGTAGGGGCTGGAGAAGGCTCTAGGAGGTTTCAGATTATGGGAGGGGTGTAGGGACTGGAGTAGATTACAGAGATAGGGAGGTGTGTACCGGCTGGAGAAGATGACAGTGATCGGGAGGGGTGTAAGGGTTGGAGCAGGTTACAGAGATAGGGAGGGGCGTAGGGGCTGGAGGAGGTTACAGAGATAGGGAGGGGTGTAGGGGCTGGAGCAGGTTGCAGAGATAGGGAGGGGCCTAGGCGCTGGAGGAGGTTACAGAGATAGGGAGGGTTGCAGGGGCTGGAGGAGGTTACAGAGATAGGGATGCGTTTAGGGGCTGGAGGAGGTTACAGAGATAGGGAGGGGTGTAGGGGCCTGAGATGGTTACAGAGATAGGGAGGGGTGTAGGGGCTGGAGGAGGTTACAGAGATAGAGAGGGGTGTAGGGACTGGCGAAGCTTACAGATTTAGGGAGGGCTGTAGGGGTTGGAGCAGAATACAGAGATTGGGAGGGGCGTAGGAGGTTACAGAGATAGGGAGGGGTGTAGGGCTGGAGGAGGTTACAGAGGTAGGGAGGGAGTTACAGAGCTAGGGACGGGTGAGAGGCTGGAGAGCGTTACAGAGATAGGGAGGGGTGTAGGAGCTGGAGGATGTTACAGAGATAGGGAGGTGTGTAGGGATTGGAGGAGGTTACAGAGATTGGGACGGGTGTAGGGACTGGAGGATTGTCCAACGATAGGAAGAGGTTTAGGGATTGGAGGAGTTTACAGTGATAGGGAAGGGTGAGAGGCTGGAGGAGGTTACAGAGCTAGGGAGAGGTGTAGGAGATGGAGGAGGTTACTGAGATAGGGAGGGGTGTAGGGATTGGAGGAGGTAACAGAGATAGGGAGGGGTGTTGGGCATGGAGGATGTTACAGAGATAGGGAGGGTTGTAGGGACTGGAGCAGGTTACAGAGATAGGGAGAGGTGAAGGGGCTGGAGGAGTTTAGAGATAGCGAGGGGTGTACGGGCATGAGGAGGTTACAGAGATAGGGAGGGGTGTAGATGCTGCCGGGGGTTACAGAGATATGGAGGTTTGTAGGGGCTCTAGGAGGTTACAGAGATAGGGAGGGGTCTGGGAATGGAGGAGATTACAGAGATAGGGAGGGGTGTACCGGCTGGAGAAGCTTACAGAGATCGGGAGGGGTGTAATGTTTGGAGCAGGTTACAGAGATAGGGAGGGGCGTAGGGGCTGGAGGAGGTTACAGAGATAGTGAGGGGCGCAGGGGCTGGAGGAGGTTACAAAGATAGGGAGGGGTAGGGGCTGGAGCAGGTTACAGATATATGGAGGGGTGTAGGGGCTGGAGGATGTTACAGAGATAGGGAGGGTTGTAGGGACTGGATGAGGTTACAGAGATAGGGTGTTGTAGTGGCTGCTGGAGGTTACAGAGATAGGGAGGGGCTGAAGGATTTTACAGAGATAGTGAGGGGTGTAGGGGCTGGAGGAGGATACAGATATAGGAAGCGGTGAGAGGCTGGAGGACGTTACAGAGATGGGAGTTGAGTTACAGAGATGGTGGTGTGATAGGCTGGAGGAGGTTACAGAGATAGGGAGGGGTGTAGGGGCTGGAGGAGGTTACAGTGATAGGGAGGGGTGCAGGGTTTGGAGGAGTTGACAAGGATAAGGAGGAGTGTAGGGCTGGAGGAGGTTACAGAGATAGGGAGGGGTGTAGGGGCTGAATGAGGTTACAGAGATAGGGATGGGTGTGGGGGCTGGCGAAGCTAACAGAGATAGGGAGGGGTGTAGTGGTTGGAGAAGGTTACAGAGATAGGGAGGGGCGTAGGGGCTGTAGGAGGTTACAGAGATAGGGAGGGGTGTAGGGCTGGAGGAGGTTACAGAGTTCGGGAGGGAGTTAAAGAGATAGGGACGGGTGAGAGGCTGGGTAGCGTTACAGAGATTAGGGAGGGGTGTAGGAGCTGGAGGATGTTACAGAGATAGGAAGGGATGTAGTGATTGGAGGAGGTTACAGAGATAGGGAGGGCTGTACGGACTGGAGGAGGTTAAAGAGCTAGGGAGGGGGTGAGAGGCTGGAGGAGGTTACAGAGTTAGGGAGAGGTGTAGGAGATGGAGGAGGTTACTGAGATAGGGAGGGTTGTAGGGGCTGGATGGGGTTACAGAGATAGGAAGTTACAGTGATAGGGAGGGAGTTTCAGAGATAAGGAGGGGTGCATGGCTGCAGGAGGTTACAGAGATAGAGTGGGGTGTAGTGGCTGCAGGACGGTACAGAGTTAGGGAGGGGTGAAGGGGCTGGAGGAGTTTACAGAGATTGAGAAGTGTGTACGGGCTGGCGAAGGTTACAGAGATAGGGAGGGGCGTAGGGGCTGGAGGAGGTTACAGAGATAGGGAGGGATGTAGGGGCTGGAGGAGGTTTGAGATTTAGGGAGGGGTGTAGGGGCTGGAGGAGGTTACAGAGTTAGGGAAGTTGTAGGGGTTGGAGGAGGTTAAAGAGTTATGGAGGGATATAGGGGCCGGAGGATGTTACAGAGATAGGGAGGTGTGTAGTGGCTGGAGGAGGTTACAGAGATAGGGAGGTGTGTAGGGGTTGGAGGAGGTTACAGATATAGGGAAATTTGTAGGGGTTTGGAGGAGGTTACAGAGATAGGGAGGTGTGTAGGGGTTGGAGAAGGTTACAGAGATAGGTAGGGGCGTAGAGGCTGGAGGAGGTTACAGAGATAGGGAGGGGTGTAGTGGCTGGAGGAGGTTACAGAGATAGGGAGGTGTGTAGGGGTTGGAGAAGATTACAGAGATAGGTAGGTGTGTAGTGGCTGGAGGAGGTTACAGAGATAGGGAGGTGTGTAGGGGTTGGAGGAGGTTACAGATATAGGGAAATTTGTAAGGGTTTGGAGGAGGTTACGACAGAGGGAGGTGTGTAGGTGTTGGAGAAGGTTACAGAGATAGGGAGCGTTGTAAGGGCTGGAGCAGGTTGCAGAGATATGAGGGGTGTAGGGGCGGGAGGAAGTTACAGAGATACGGAGGTTTGTAGGGGCTGTAGGAGGTTACAGAGATAGGGATGGGTGTCGGGGCTGGAGGAGGTTACAGAGATAGGGAGGGTTGTAGGGGCTGGTGGAGGTTACAGTGATAAGGATGGGTTTAGGATCTGGATGAGGTTACAGAGTTAGGGAGGGGTGTAGGGGCTGGAGGAGGTTACAGAGTTATGGAGGGGTATAGGGGCCGGATCAGGTTACAGAGATAGGGAAGGTTGTAGGGCTGGAGGAGGTTACAGAGATAGGGAGGTGTGTAGGGGTTGAAGGAGGTTACAGAGATATGGAAGTGTGTAGGGGCTGGAGGAGGTTATAGGGATAGTGAGCAATGAGAGGCTGGAGGATGTTACAGAGATAGTGAGGGAGTTATAGTGATAATGAGCGGTGTAGGTCTGGTGGAGGTTGCAGATAGTGAGGGGTGTACGGGCATGAGGAGGTTACAGAGATAGGGAGGGGTGTAGGGGTTGGAGGAAGTTACAGAGATAGGGAGGGTTGTAGTGGCTGGAGGAGGTTACAGAGATAGGGAGGGGTGTAGGTGCCGCCGGAGGTTACACAGACAGGTAGGGGTGTAGGGGCTGGAGGAGGTTACAGAGATAGGGAGGGATATTGGGGCTGGAGGAGGTCACAGAGATAGGGAGGGGCGCAGGGTTTGGAGGAGGTTACAAGGATAAGGAGGAGTGTAGGGCTGGAGGAGGTTACAGAGATAGGGAGGGGTGTAGGGGCTGGATGAGGTTACAGAGATAGGGAGGTGTGTGGGGGCTGGCAAAGCTTCCAGAGATAGGGAGGGGTGTAGTGGTTGGAGCAGGTTACAGAGATAGGGAGGGGCGTAGGGGCTGGAGGAGGTTACAGAGATAGGGAGGGGTGTAGGAGCTGGAGGATGTTACAGAGATAGGGAGGGGTGTAGTGATTGGAGGAGGTTACAGAGATAGGGAGGGGTGTAGGGACTGGAGGAGGTTACAGAGCTAGGGAGGGGGTGAGAGGCTGGAGTTGTTTACAGAGTTAGGGAGAGGTGTAGGAGCCGGAGGAGGTTACTGAGATAGGGAGAGTTGTAGGGGGTGGATGGGGTTACAGAGATAGGAAGTTACAGAGGTAGGGAGGGAGTTACAGAGATAAGGAGGGGTGCAGGGCTGGAGGAGGTTATAGAGATAGGGAGGGGGGTAGTGGCTGCAGCAGGGTACAGAGTTAGGGAGGGGTGTAGGGGCTGGAGGAGGTTACAGAGATAGGGGAGGGTGTACGGGCTGGCGAAGGTTACAGAGATAGGGAGGGGCGTAGGGGCTGGAGGAGGTTTGAGATTTAGTGAGGTGTGTAGGGACTGGAGGAGTTCACAGAGATAGGAATTGGGTGAGAGGCTGGAGGAGGTTACTGAGTTAGGGAGAGTTGTAGCAGCCGGAGGATTTTACTGAGATAGGGAGGGTTGTAGGGGCTGGATGGGGTTACAGAGATAGGAAGTTACAGTGATAGGGAGGGAGTTTCAGAGATATGGAGGGGTGCATGGCTATAGGAGGTTACAGAGATAGGGAGGGGTGTATTGACTGGAGGAGGGTACAGATTTAGGGAGGGGTGTAGGGGTTGGAGGAGTTTACAGAAATAGGGAAGGGTGTACGGGCTGGTGAAGGTTACAGAGATAGGAAGGGGCGTAGGGGCTGGAGGAGGTTACAGAGATAGGGAGGGATGCAGGGGCTGGAGGAGTTTTGAGATTTAGGGAGGGGTGTAGGGGCTGGAGGAGGTTACAGAGTTAGGGAAGTTGTAGGGTTTGGAGGAGGTTACAGAGTTATGGAGGGGTATAGGGGCCGGAGGATGTTACAGAGATCGGGATGTGTGTAGTGGCTGGAGGAGGTTACAGAGATAGGGAGGAGTGTAGGGGTTGGAGGAGGTTACAGATATAGGGAAATTTGTAGGGGTTTGGAGGAGGTTACAGACAGAGGGAGGTGTGTAGGTGTTGGAGAAGGTTACAGAGATAGGGAGGGGCGTAGAGGCTGGAGGAGGTTACAGAGATAGGGAGCGTTGTAGGGGATGGAGCAGGTTGCAGAGATATGAGGGGTGTAGGGGCTGGTGGAGGTTACAGAGATAAGGATGGGTTTAGGAGCTGTAGGATTTTACAGAGATAGGGAGGGGTGTAGGGGCCAGAGGAGGTTACAGAGATAGGAGGTGTGTAGGGGCTGGAGGAGGTTATAGGGATAGTGAGGAATGAGAGGCTGGAGGGTGTTACAGAGATAGTGAGGGAGTTATAGTGATAATGAGCGGTGTAGGTCTGGTGGAGGTTGCAGATAGTGAGGGGTGTATGGGCATGAGTAGGTTACAGAGATAGGGAGGGGTGTAGGGGCTGGAGGAAGTTACAGAGATAAGGAGGGTTGTAGTGGCTGGAGGAGGTTACAGAGATAGGGAGGGGTGTAGGAGCCGCCGGAGGTTACCCAGACAGGTAGGGGTGTAGGGGCTGGATAAGGTTACAGAGATAGGGAGGGGTGTAGGGACTGGAGGAGGTTACAAGGATAAGGAGGAGTGTAGGGCTGGAGCAGGTTACAGAGATAGGGAGGTGTGTAGTGGCTGGAGGAGGTTACAGAGATAGGGAGGAGTGTAGGGGTTGGAGGAGGTTACAGATATAGGGAAATTTGTAAGGGTTTGGAGGAGGTTACAGACAGAGGGAGGTGTGTAGGTGTTGGAGAAGGTTACAGAGATAGGGAGCGTTGTAGGGGCTGGAGCAGGATGCAGAGATATGAGGGGTGTAGGGGCTGGAGGAAGTTACAGAGATAGGGAGGGTTGTAGTGGCTGGAGGAGGTTACAGAGATAGGGAGGGGTGTAGGGGCTGGAGGAGGTTACAAGGATAAGGAGGAGTGTAGGGCTGGAGGAGGTTACAGAGATAGGGAGGGGTGTAGGAGCTGGAGGATGTAACAGAGATAGGGAGGGGTGTAGTGATTGGAGGAGTTTACAGAGATAGGGAGGGGTGTAGGGACTGGAGGAGGTTACAGAGCTAGGGAGGGGGTGAGAGGCTGGAGTAGGTTACAGAGTTAGGGAGAGGTGTAGGAGCCGGAGGAGGTTACTGAGATAGGGAGAGTTGTAGCAGCCGGAGGATGTTGCTGAGATAGGGAGGGTTGTAGGTGCTGGATGGGGTTACAGAGATAGGAAGTTACAGAGATAGGGAGGGAGTTACAGAGATAAGGAGGGGTGCATGGCTGGAGGAGGTTATAGAGATAGGGAGGGGGGTAGTGGCTGCAGAAGGGCACAGAGTTAGGGAGGGGTGTAGGGGCTGGAGGAGGTTACAGAGATAGGGAAGGGTGTATGGGCTGGCGAAGGTTACAGAGATAGGGAGGGGCGTAGGGGGTGGAAGAGGTTTGAGATTTAGGGAGGGGTGTAGGGACTGGAGGAGTTCACAGAGATAGGGATAGGGTGAGAGGCTGGAGGAGGTTACTGAGTTAGGGAGAGTTGTAGCAGCCGGAGGATTTACTGAGATAGGGAGGGTTGTAGGGGCTGGATGGGGTTACAGAGATAGGAAGTTACAGTGATAGGGAGGGAGTTTCAGAGATAAGGAGGGGTGCATGGCTGGAGGAAGTTACAGAGATAGGGAGGGGTGTAGTGGCTGCAGGAGGGTACAGAGTTAGGGAGGGGTGTAGGGGTTGGAGGAGTTTACAGAGATAGGGAGGGGCGTAGGGGCTGGAGGAGGTTACAGAGATAGGGAGGGATGAAGGGTCTAGAGGAGGTTTGAGATTTAGGGAGGGGTGTAGGGGCTGGAGGAGGTTACAGAGTTAGGGAAGTTGTAGGGTTTGGAGGAGGTTACAGAGTTATGGAGGGGTATAGGGGCCGGAGGATGTTACAGAGATAGGGAGGTGTGTAGTGGCTGGAGGAGGTTACAGAGATAGGGAGGAGTGTCGGGTTTGGAGGAGGTTACAGATATAGGGAAATTTGTAGGGGTTTGGAGGAGGTTACAGACAGAGGGAGGTGTGTAGGTGTTGGAGAAGGTTACAGAGATAGGGAGGGGCGTAGAAGCTGGAGGAGGTTACAGAGATAGGGAGGGGCGTAGAGGCTGGAGGAGGTTACAGAGATAGGGAGCGTTGTAGGGGCTGGAGCAGGTTGCAGAGATATGAGGGGTGTAGGCGCGGGAGGAAGTTACAGAGATACGGAGTTTTGTAGGGGCTGTAGGAGGTTACAGAGATAGGGATGGGTGTAGGGGCTGGAGGAGGTTGCAGAGATAGGGAGGGTTGTAGGGGCTGGTGGAGGTTACAGAGATAAGGATGGGTTTAGGAGCTGTAGGATTTTACAGAGATAGGGAGGGGTGTAGGGGCCAGAGGAGGTTACAGAGATAGGAGGTGTGTAGGGGCTGGAGGAGGTTATAGGGATAGTGAGGAATGAGAGGCTGGAGGGTGTTACAGAGATAGTGAGGGAGTTATAGTGATAATGAGCGGTGTAGGTCTGGTGGAGGTTGCAGATAGTGAGGGGTGTACGGGCATGAGGAGGTTACAGAGATAGGGAGGGGTTTAGGGGCTGGAGGAATTTACAGAGATAGGGAGGGTTGTAGTGGCTGGAGGAGGTTACAGAGATAGGGAGGGGTGTAGGAGCCGCCGGAGGTTACCCAGACAGGTAGGGGTGTAGGGGCTGGAGGAGGTTACAGAGATAGGGAGGGATGTTGGGGCTGGAGGAGGTTACAGAGATGGGGGGGGCAGTTACAGAGATGGTGGTGTAATAGGCTGGAGGAGGTTACAGAGATAGGGAAGGGCGCAGGGTTTGGAGGAGGTTACAAGAATAAGGAGGAGTGTAGGGCTGGAGGAGGTTACAGAGATAGGGAGGGGTGTAGGGGCTGGATGAGGTTACAGAGATAGGGATGTTTGTGGGGGCTGGCGAAGCTTCCAGAGATAGGGAGATGGTATAGTGGTTGGAGCAGGTTACAGAGATAGGGAAGGGCGTAGGGGCTGGAGGAGGTTACAGAGATAGGGAGGGGTGTAGGGCTGGAGGAGGTTACAGAGTTCGGGAGGGAGTTACAAAGATAGGGACGGGTGAGAGGCTGGAGACTGTTACAGAGATAGGGAGGGGTGTAGGAGCTGGAGGATGTTACAGAGATAGGGAGGGGTGTAGTGATTGGAGGAGGTTACAGAGATAGGGAGGGATGTAGGGACTGGAGGAGGTTACAGAGCTAGGGAGAGGTGTAGGAGCCGGAGGAAGTTACTGAGATAGGGAGGGATGTAGGGGCTGGATGGGGTTACAGAGATAGGAAGTTTCAGAGATAGGGAGGGAGTTACAGAGATAAGGAGGGGTGCATGGCTGGAGGACGTTATAGTGATAGGTAGGGGGGTAGTGGCTGCAGAAGGGTACAGAGTTAGGGAGGGGTGTAGGGACTGGAGGAGTTTACAGAGATAGGGAAGGGTGTACGGGCTGGCGAATGTTACAGAGCTAGGGAGGGGCGTAGGGGCTGGAGGAGGTTTGAGATTTAGGGAGGTGTGTAGGGGCTTGAGGAGGTTACAGTGTTACGGAGTTTGTAGGGTTTGGAGGAGGTTACAGAGTTAGAGAGGGGTATAGGGGCCGGAGGATGTTACAGAGATAGGGAGGTGTGTACGTGTTGGAGAAGGTTACAGAGATAGGGAGTGGTGTAGGAGCCGGAGGAGGTTACAGAGATAGGGAGAGGTGAAGGGGCTGGAGGAGGTTAGAGATAGGGAGGTGTGTACGGGCATGAGGAGGTTACAGAGATAGGGAGGGGTGTAGATGATGTCGTGGGTTACAGAGTTATGGAGGGGTTTAGGGGCTCTAGGAGGTTACAGAGATGGGGAGCGGTGTAGGGATTGGAGGAGTTTACAGAGATAGGGAGGGGTGTAGGGGCTGGAGGATGTTACAGAGATAGGGAGGGGTGTAGGTGCTGGAGGAGGATTCAGATATAGGGAGGGGTGTAGGGGCTGGAGGAGGTTACAGAGATATGGAGGTTGTAGGGTCTGGAGGAGGTTACAGAGATAGGGAAGGGTGTACGGGCTGGCGAAGGTTACAGAGATAGGGCGGGGCGTAGGGGGTGGAGGAGGTTTGAGATTTAGGGAGGGGTGTAGGGACTGGAGGAGTTCACAGAGATAGGGATTGGGTGAGAGGCTGGAGGAGGTTACTGAGTTAGGGAAGTTGTAGGGTTTGGAGGAGGTTACAGAGTTATGGAGGGGTATAGGGGCCGGAGGATGTTACAGAGATAGGGAGGTGTGTAGTGGCTGGAGGAGGTTACAGAGATAGGGAGGAGTGTAGGGGTTGGAGGAGGTTACAAATATAGGGAAATTTGTAGGGGTTTGGAGTAGGTTACAGACAGAGGGAGGTGTGTCGGGGCTGGAGAAGGTTACAGAGATAGGGAGGGGCGTAGGGGATGGAGGAGGTTACAGAGATAGGGAGCAGTGTAGGGGCTGGAGCAGGTTACAGAGATATGAGGGGTGTAGGGGCGGGAGGAAGTTACAGAGATACGGAGTTTTGTAGGGGCTGTAGGAGGTTACAGAGATAGGGAGGGGTGTAGGGGCTGTAGGAGTTTACAGAGATATGGATGGGTGTAGGGGCTGGAGGAGGTTACAGAGATAGGGAGGGTTGTAGGGGCTGGTGGAGGTTACATAGATAAGGATGGGTTTAGGAGCTGTAGGATTTTACAGAGATAGGGAGAGGTGTAGGGGCCAGAGGAGGTTACAGAGATAGGAGGTGTGTAGGGGCTGGAGGAGGTTACAGGGATAGTGAGGAATGAGAGGCTGCAGGGTGTTACAGAGATAGTGAGGGAGTTATAGTGATAATGAGCGGTGTAGGTCTGGTGGAGGTTGCAGATAGTGAGGGGTGTACGGGCATGAGGAGGTTACAGAGATAGGGAGGGGTTTAGGGGCTGGAGGAAGTTACAGAGATAGGGAGGGTTGTAGGGGCTGGAGGAAGTTACAGAGATAGGGAGGGGTGTAGGAGCCGCCGGAGGTTACACAGACAGGTAGGGGTATAGGGGCTGGAGGAGGTTACAGAGATAGGGAGGGATGTTGGGGCTGGAGGAGGTTACAGAGATGGGGGTGGCAGTTACAGAGATGTTGGTGTGATAGGCTGGAGGAGGTTACAGAGATAGGGAGGGGTGTAGGGGCTGGAGGAGGTTACAGAGATAGGGAAGGGCGCAGGGTTTGGAGGAGGTTACAGAAATAGGGAGGGGTGTAGGGGCTGGATGAGGTTACAGAGATAGGGAGGTGTGTGGGGGCTGGCGAAGCTTCCAGAGATAGGGAGATGGTATAGTGGTTGGAGCAGGTTACAGAGATAGGGAAGGGCGTAGGGGCTGGAGGAGGTTACAGGGTTCGGGAGCGAGTTACAGAGATAGGGACGGGTGAGAGGCTGGGGACTGTTACAGAGATAGGGATGGGTGTAGGAGCTGGAGGATGTTACAGAGATAGGGAGGGGTGTAGTGATTGGAGGCGGTTACAGAGATAGGGAGGGGTGTAGGGACTGGAGGAGGTTACAGAGCTAGGGAGGGGGTGAGAGGCTGGACTAGGTTACAGAGTTAGGGAGAGGTGTAGGAGCCGGAGGAAGTTACTGAGATAGGGAGGGATGTCGGGGCTGGATGGGGTTACAGAGATAGGAAGTTTCAGAGATAGGGAGGGAGTTACAGAGATAAGGAGGGGTGCATGGCTGGAGGAGGTTATAGAGATAGGGAGGGGGGGTAGTGGCTGCAGAAGGGTACAGAGTTAGGGAGGGGTGTAGGGACTGGAGGAGTTTACAGAGATAGGGAAGGGTGTACGGGCTGGCGAATGTTACAGAGATAGGGAGGGGCGTAGGGGCTGGAGGAGGTTTGAGATTTAGGGAGGGGTGTAGGGGCTTGAGGAGGTTACAGTGTTACGGAGTTTGTAGGGTTTGGAGGAGGTTACAGAGTTAGAGAGGGGTATAGGGGCCGGAGGGTGTTACAGAGATAGGGAGGTGTGTACGTGTTGGAGAAGGTTACAGAGATAGGGAGTGGTGTAGGAGCCGGAGGAGGTTACAGAGATAGGGAGAGGTGAAGTGGCTGGAGGAGGTTAGAGATAGGGAGGGGTGTAGATGCTGTCGTGGGTTACAGAGTTATGGAGGGGTGTAGAGGCTCTAGGAGGTTACAGAGATGGGGAGCGGTGTAGGGACTGGAGGAGTTTACAGAGATAGGGAGGGGTGTAGGGGCTGGAGGATGTTACAGAGATAGGGAGGGGTGTAGGGGCTGGAGGAGGTTACAGAGATAGGGAGGGGTGTAGGTGCTGGAGGAGGATACAGATATAGGGAGGGGTGTAGGGGCTGGAGGAGGTTACAGAGATATGGAGGTTGTAGGGTCTGGAGGAGGTTACAGAGTTAGTGAAGTTTGTAGGGGCTGAAGGAGGTTACAGAGATAGAGAGGAATGAGAGGCTGGAGGGTATTACAGAGAAAGTGAGGGAGTTATAGTGATAATAAGCGGTGTACGTCTGGAGGAGGTTATAGATAGTGAGGCGTTTACGGGCATGAGTAGGTTACAGAGTTAGGGAGGGGTGTAGGGGCTGGAGAAAGTTACAGAGATAGGGAGGGGTGTAGGGGTAGGAGGCGGTTATAGAGATCGGGAGGGGTGTAGGGGCCGGAGGAGGTTACAGAGATAGGGAGGGGTGTAGGAGCCGGAGGAGATTACTCAGACAGGGAGGGGTGTGGGGGCTGGAAGAGGTTACAGAGATAGGGAGGTGTGTAGGGGCTGGAGGAGGATACAGAGATAGGGAGCGGTGAGAGGCTGGAGGAGGTTACAGAGATGGGGGGGGGAGTTACAGAGATGGGGGAGTGATAGGGTGGAGGAGGTTACAGAGATCGGGCGGTATGTAGGGGTTGGAGGATGTTACAGAGATAGGCGGAGGTGTAGGGTCTGGTGGAAGTTACAGAGATAGGGAGGGTTGTAGGGGCTGGAGGAGTTTACTGAGATAGGGAGCGATGAGATGCTGGAGAAGGTTACAGAGATGCAGAGGGGTGTAGGGGTTGGAGGAGGTTACGGAGATAGGTAGGGGTCTAGGGACTGGAGGAGGTTACAGAGACAGGGAGATGAGTAGGAGCCAGAGGAGGTTACAAAAATAGGGAGTGGTGTAGGGGTTGTCGGTGGTTATAGAGATAGGTAGGGGTGAGAGGCTGGAGGAGGTTATAGAGATACGGAGGGGTGTAGGGGCTGGAGGAGGTTACAGAGATAGGGAGGGGTGTAGGAGCTGGAGGAGGTTACAGAGATAGGGAGGGGTGCAGGGATTGGAGGAGGTTACAGAGATAGGGAGGGGTGTAGGGATTGGTTGAGTTTACAGAAATAGGGAGGGGGTGAGAGGCTGGAGGAGGTTACTGAGTTAGGGAGAGTTGTAGCAGCCGGAGGATGTTGCTGAGATAGGGAGGGTTGTAGGGGCTGGATGGGGTTACAGAGATAGGAAGTTACAGTGATAGGGAGGGAGTTTCAGAGATAAGGAGGGGTGCATGGCTGGAGGAAGTTACAGAGATAGGGAGGGGTGTAGTGGCTGCAGGAGGGTACAGAGTTAGGGAGGGGTGTAGGGGTTGGAGGAGTTTACAGAGATTGGGAAGGGTGTACGGGCTGGCGAAGGTTACAAAGATAGGGAGGGGCGTAGGGGCTGGAGGAGGTTACAGAGATAGGGAGGGATGTAGGGGCTGGAGGAGGTTTGAGATTTAAGGAGGGGTGTAGGGGCTGGAGGAGGCTACAGAGTTAGGGAAGTTGTAGGAGGTTACAGAGTTATGGAGGGGTATAGGGGCCGGAGGATGTTACAGAGATAGGGAGGGGTGTAGAGTTTGGAGGAGGTTACAGATATAGGGAAGTTTGTAGGGCTTTGGAGGAGGTTACAGAGATAGGGAGGTGTCAAGGGGTTGGAGAAGGTTCCAGAGATAGGGAGGGGTGTAGGAGCCGGAGGAGGTTACAGAGATAGGGAGAGGTGAAGGGGCTGGATGAGGTTAGAGATAGGGAGGGGTGTACGGGTATGAGGAAGTTACAGAGATAAGGAGGGGTGTAGATGCTGTCGGGGGTTACAGAGTTATGGAGGGGTGTAGGGACTGGAGGAGGTTACAGAGATGGGGAGGGGTGTAGGGGCTGGAGGAGCTTACAGAGATAGGGAGGGGTGTAGGGTTTGGAGCAGGTTACAGAGATAGGGAGGGGCGTAGGGGCTGGTGGAGGTTACAGAGATAGGGAGCGTTGTAGGGGCTGGAGCAGGTTGCAGAGATATGAGGGGTGTAGGGGCGGGAGGAATTTACAGAGATACGGAGGGTTGAAGGGGCTGTAGGAGGTTACAGAGATAGGGAGGGGTGTAGGGGCTGGAGGAGGTTACAGAGATAGGGAGGTTGTAGGGTCTGGAGGAGGTTACAGAGTTATGGAGGTGTATAGGGGCCGGATCAGGTTACAGAGATAGGGAAGGGTGTAGGACTGGAGGAGGGTACAGAGATAGGGAGGTGTGTAGGGGTTGGAGGAGGTCACAGAGATAGGGAAGTGTGTAGGGGCTGGAGGAGGTTACAGGGATAGTGAGGAATGAGAGGCTAGAGGGTGTTACAGAGATAGTGAGGGAGTTATAGTGATAATGAGCGGTGTAGGTCTAGTGGAGGTTACAGATGGTGGTTGAAGTTACAGTGATAGGGAGGGTTGTAGTGGCTGGAGGAGGTTACAGAGATAGGGAGGGGTGTAGGAGCCGGAGTAGGTTACACAGACAGGGAGGAGTTTAGGGGCTGGAGGAGGTTACAGAGATAGGGAGGGATGTTGGGGCTGGAGGAGGTGACAGAGATGGGGGGGGGGTGGTAGAGTGATGGTGGGGTGATAGGCTGGAGGAAGTTACAGAGATAGGGAGGGGTGTAGGGGCTGGAGGAGGTTTTCAGAGATAGGGAGGGATGTTGGGGCTGGAGGAGGTGACAGAGATGGGGGGGGGGTGGTAGAGTGATGGTGGAGTGATAGGCTGGAGGAAGTTACAGAGATAGGGAGGGGTGTAGGTGCTGGAGGAGGTTACAGAGATAGTGAGGTGTGCAGGGTGTGGAGGAGGTTACAAGTATAAGGAGGTGTGTAGGGCGGGAGGATGTTACAGAGATAGGGGCAGTTGTAGGGGCTGCAGGAAGTTACAGATTTAGGGAGGATTGGAGGGCCTGGAGGAGTTTACTGAGATAGGGAGCAATGAGAGGCTGGAGGAAGTTACAGAGATTCAGAGGGGTGTAGGGGTTGGAGGAGGTTACGGAGATAGGTAGGGGTCTAGGGACTGGAGGAGGTTACAGAGACAGGGAGATGAGTAGGAGCCAGAGGAGGTTACAAAAATAGGGAGTGGTGTAGGGGTTGTCGGTGGTTATAGAGATAGGTAGGGGTGAGAGGCTGGAGGAGGTTATAGAGATACGGAGGGGTGTAGGGGCTGGAGGAGGTTACAGAGATAGGGAGGGGTGTAGGAGCTGGAGGAGGTTACAGAGATAGGGAGGGGTGCAGGGATTGGAGGAGGTTACAGAGATAGGGAGGGGTGTAGGGATTGGTTGAGTTTACAGAAATAGGGATGGGGTGAGAGGCTGGAGGAGGTTACTGAGTTAGGGAGAGTTGTAGCAGCCGGAGGATGTTGCTGAGATAGGGAGGGTTGTAGGGGCTGGATGGGGTTACAGAGATAGGAAGTTACAGTGATAGGGAGGGAGTTTCAGAGATAAGGAGGGGTGCATGGCTGGAGGAAGTTACAGAGATAGGGAGGGGTGTAGTGGCTGCAGGAGGGTACAGAGTTAGGGAGGGGTGTAGGGGTTGGAGGAGTTTACAGAGATTGGGAAGGGTGTACGGGCTGGCGAAGGTTACAAAGATAGGGAGGGGCGTAGGGGCTGGAGGAGGTTACAGAGATAGGGAGGGATGTAGGGGCTGGAGGAGGTTTGAGATTTAAGGAGGGGTGTAGGGGCTGGAGGAGGCTACAGAGTTAGGGAAGTTGTAGGAGGTTACAGAGTTATGGAGGGGTATAGGGGCCGGAGGATGTTACAGAGATAGGGAGGGGTGTAGAGTTTGGAGGAGGTTACAGATATAGGGAAGTTTGTAGGGCTTTGGAGGAGGTTACAGAGATAGGGAGGTGTCAAGGGGTTGGAGAAGGTTCCAGAGATAGGGAGGGGTGTAGGAGCCGGAGGAGGTTACAGAGATAGGGAGAGGTGAAGGGGCTGGATGAGGTTAGAGATAGGGAGGGGTGTACGGGTATGAGGAAGTTACAGAGATAAGGAGGGGTGTAGATGCTGTCGGGGGTTACAGAGTTATGGAGGGGTGTAGGGACTGGAGGAGGTTACAGAGATGGGGAGGGGTGTAGGGGCTGGAGGAGCTTACAGAGATAGGGAGGGGTGTAGGGTTTGGAGCAGGTTACAGAGATAGGGAGGGGCGTAGGGGCTGGTGGAGGTTACAGAGATAGGGAGCGTTGTAGGGGCTGGAGCAGGTTGCAGAGATATGAGGGGTGTAGGGGCGGGAGGAATTTACAGAGATACGGAGGGTTGTAGGGGCTGTAGGAGGTTACAGAGATAGGGAGGGGTGTAGGGGCTGGAGGAGGTTACAGAGATAGGGAGGTTGTAGGGTCTGGAGGAGGTTACAGAGTTATGGAGGTGTATAGGGGCCGGATCAGGTTACAGAGATAGGGAAGGGTGTAGGACTGGAGGAGGGTACAGAGATAGGGAGGTGTGTAGGGGTTGGAGGAGGTCACAGAGATAGGGAAGTGTGTAGGGGCTGGAGGAGGTTACAGGGATAGTGAGGAATGAGAGGCTAGAGGGTGTTACAGAGATAGTGAGGGAGTTATAGTGATAATGAGCGGTGTAGGTCTAGTGGAGGTTACAGATGGTGGTTGAAGTTACAGTGATAGGGAGGGTTGTGGCTGGAGGAGGTTACAGAGATAGGGAGGGGTGTAGGAGCCGGAGTAGGTTACACAGACAGGGAGGAGTTTAGGGGCTGGAGGAGGTTACAGAGATAGGGAGGGATGTTGGGGCTGGAGGAGGTGACAGAGATGGGGGGGGGGGTGGTAGAGTGATGGTGGGGTGATAGGCTGGAGGAAGTTACAGAGATAGGGAGGGGTGTAGGGGCTGGAGGAGGTTTTCAGAGATAGGGAGGGATGTTGGGGCTGGAGGAGGTGACAGAGATGGGGGGGGGTGGTAGAGTGATGGTGGAGTGATAGGCTGGAGGAAGTTACAGAGATAGGGAGGGGTGTAGGTGCTGGAGGAGGTTACAGAGATAGTGAGGTGTGCAGGGTGTGGAGGAGGTTACAAGTATAAGGAGGTGTGTAGGGCGGGAGGATGTTACAGAGATAGGGGCAGTTTTAGGGGCTGCAGGAAGTTACAGATTTAGGGAGGATTGGAGGGCCTGGAGGAGTTTACTGAGATAGGGAGCAATGAGAGGCTGGAGGAAGTTACAGAGATTCAGAGGGCTGTAGGGGTTGGAGGAGTTTACAGAGATAGGGAGGGGTCTAGGGACTGGAGGAGGTTACAGAGACAGGGAGAGGAGTAGGAGCCAGGGGAGGTTACAAAGATAGGGAGGGGTGTAGGGGTTGGAGGTTGTTATAGAGATAGGTAGGGGTGAGAGGCTGGAGGAGGTTATAGGGATAGGTAGGTGTGAGTGGCTGGAGGAGGTTACAGAGTTAAGGAGAGTTTAGGAGCCGGAGGAGGTTACAGCGAAAGGGAGGGGTGTAGGGGCTGGAGGGGGTTACAGAGATAGGGAGGAAGTTGCAGAGTTAGGAAGTTACAGTGATAGGGAGGAAGTTACAGAGATAAGGAGGGGTGTAGGGCTGGAGGAGGTTACAGAGATAGGGAAGAGTGTAGGGGCTGGAGGAGTTTACAGAGATAGGGAGGGGTGTAGGGGCTGGAGGAGGTTCCAGAGATAGGGAGGGGTGTAGGGGCTGCCGAAGCTTACAGAGATATTGAGGGTTGTAGGAATTGGAGCAGGTTACAGAGATAGGGAGGGGCGTAGGGGCTGGAGGAGGTTACAAGAGATAGGGAGGGGTGTAGTGCTGGAGGAGGTTACAGAGATATGGAGGGAGTTACAGAGATAGCGACGGGTGAGAGGCTGGAGAGTGTTACAGAGATAGGGAGGGGTGTTTGAGCAGGAGGATGTTACAGAGATAGGGAGGAGTGTAGAGATTGGAGGAGGTTACAGAGATAGGGAGGGGTGAGAGGCTGGAGGAGGTTACAGAGTTAGGGAAAGGTGTAGGAGCCGGAGGAGGTTACTGAGATAGGGATTGTAGGGGCTGGATGGGTTTACAGAGATAGGAAGTTACAGAGATAGGGAGGGAGTTACAGAGATAATGAGGGGTGTAGGGCTGGAGGAGGTTAAAGAGATAAGGAGGGGTGTAGGGCTGGAGGAGGTTACAGAGATAGGGAGGGGTGTAGGGTCTGGAGGAGGTTAGAGATTTAGGGAGGGGTGTAGGGGCTGGAGGAGGTTACAGCGATAGGGAGTTGTGCAGGGGTTGCAGGAGGTTACAGATATAGGGAAGTGTGTAGGGGTTGGAGGAGGTTACAGAGATAGGGAGGTGTGTACGGGCATGAGGAGGTTGCAGAGATAGGGAGGGTGTAGATGCTGGCGGCGGTTACAGAGATATGGAGGGGTGTAGGGGCTTTAGGAGGTTACAGAGATAGGGACCGGTGTAGGAATTGGAGGAGATTACAGAGATAGGGAGGGGTGTAAGGGTTGGAGCAGGTTACAGAGATAGGGAGCGGCGTAGGGGCTGGAGGAGGTTACAGAGATTGGGAGGGGTGTAGGGGCTGGAGCAGGTTACAGAGTTAGGGAGGGATGTAGGGGCTGGAAGAGGCTACAGAGTTAGGGATGTTGTTGGGGCTGGAGGAGGTTACAGAGATAGGGATGATGTAGGGGCTGGAGGAGTTTAAGGAGTTAGGGAGGTGTGTAGGGGTTGGAGGAGGTTACAGAGATAGGGAGGTGTGTTGGGGTTGAAGGTGATTACAGTGATAGGGAGGGGTGTAGGAGCCGGAGGTTTTTACAGAGATAGGGAGAGGTGTAGGGGCTGGAGGAGGTTACAGAGATAGGGTGGGGTGTAGGTGCTGCAGGGGGTTACAGAGATAGGGCGGGTATTACAGAGATAAGGAGGGGTGTAGGGCTGGAGGAGGTTACGGGGATAAGGCGGGTATTACAGAGATAAGGAGGGGTGTAGGGCTGGAGGAGGTTACGGGGATAGGGCGGGAGTTACAGAGATAGGGAGCGGTGAGAGGCTGGAGAGCGATACAGAGATTGGGAGGGGTGTAGGGGCTGGAGGGGGTTACAGAGATAGGGCGGGTGTCCCAGAAATAATGAGGGGTGTAGGGCTGGAGGAGGTTACGGGGATAGGGCGGGAGTTACAGAGATAGGGAGGGGTGTAGGAGCCGGAGCAGGTTACAGAGATAGGGAGGGGTGTAGGGGCTGGAGGTGGTTACAAAGATAGGGTTGGGGGGAGGCGCTGGAGGAGGTTACAGAAATAGGGAGGGTGTTATAGAGATAGTGAGTGGTGTAGGGCTGCAGGAGCTTACATTTAGGGAGGGGTTTACGGGCATGAGGAGGTGACAGAGATATGGAGGGGTGTAGGGGCTGGAGGAAGATACTGAGATAGGGAGGTTTGAAGGGGCTGGAGGATGTTATTGAGATAGGGATGGGTGTAGGGGCTGGAGGAGGTTACAGAGATAGGGAGGGTTGTAGGGGCTGGTGGAGGTTACAGAGATAGGGAAGGGTGTAGGTGCTGGACGATTTTACAGAGAAAGGGAGGGGTGTAGGGGCTGGAGGAGGTTACAGAGATAGGGAGGGGTGTAGGGGCTGGATGAAGTTACAGAGATAGGGAGGTGTGTAGGTTTTGGAGGAGGTTGCAAGGATTATGAGGAGTGTGGGGACTGGAGGTGGTAACAGAGATAGGGGGAGGTGTAGGGCCTGGAGACAGTTACAGAGATAGGGAGGGTTCTAGGGGCTGGAGGAGGTTACAAAGATAGGGAGGGGTGTAGGGGCTGGAGGATGTTATTGAGATAGGGATGGGTGTAGGGGCTGGAGGAGGTTACAGAGATAGGGAGGGGTGCAGTGACTGGAGGACGTTACAGAGATAGGGAGTGGTGCAAGGCTAGAGGAGTTTACAGATTTAGGGAGAGGTGTAGGAGCCCGAGGAGGTTACAGAGATTGGGATTGTTGTAGGGACTGGATGGGGTTACAGAGATAGGATGTTACAGATATAATGAGGGTGTTACAGAGATAAGGAGGGGTGTAGGGCTGGAGGTGGTTACAGAGATAGGGAGGGGTGTAGGGGCTGGAGGAGGTTACAGAGATAGGGAGGGGTGTAGGGCTTGAGGAGGTTACAAAGATAGGGAGGAGTGTAGGGGTTGGAGCAGGTTACAGAGATAGTGAGGGGCGTAGGGGCTGGAGGAGGTTACAGAGATAGGGAGGGGTGTAGGGGCTGCAGGAGGTTACAGAGTTAGTGAAGGGTGTAGGGGCTGGAGGATGTTACAGAGATACGGAGGGTTGTAGGGGTTGGATGAGGTTACAGAGGTAGGGAGGGGTGTAGGGTGCAGCACTTCCCTCAAATGCGGACTCTATAGTAGTGCAGCACACCCCCAATTATTGACCCTCCAATAGTGCAGCATACCGTCAATTACTGACACTGCAATAGTGTAGCTCCCCCTCAATTACTGACTCTCCAATCATGCAGCACACCCTCAATTACTGACACTCCAATAGTGCAGCACACCCTCAATTACTTACACTCCAATAGTGCAGCATACCCTCAATTACTGACACTGCAATCATGCAGCACACCCTCAATTACTGACACTGCAATAGTGTAGTACCCCCTCAATTACAGACACTCAAGTTGTGCAGAATACTGTAAATTACTGACACTCCAATAGTGCAGTACACCCTCAATAACTGACACTCCAATAGTGCAGCACACCCCCAATTATTGACCCTCCAATAGTGCAGCATACCGTCAATTACTGACACTGCAATAGGGTAGCACCCCTCAATTACTGACACTCAATAGTGCAGCACACCCAAAATTACTGACACTCCAATCGTGCAGCACACCGTCAATTACTGACACTCGAATAGTGCAGCACACCCTCAATTACTGACCCTCCATTAGTACAGCACACCCTCAATTACTGATACCATGTAGTGCAGAACACCCTAAATTACTGTCCTTTCAATAGTCCAGCACACCCTCAATGACCCTCCAATAGTGCAGCACACCCTCAATCACTGCCACACCTATAGTGCAGCAAACCCTGAATTACTGACTCTGCTGTAGTGCAGCACACCCTCAATTACTTGCACACCTCTAGTGCAGCACCCCCTCAATCACTGACATTCCAAAAGTGTAGCACACCCTCAATTGATGACTCTTCAATCATGCAGCACAGTCTCATTTACTGATCCTCCAATAGTGCAGCACACCCTCAAACACTGACCCTCTAATAGTGCATCACACCTTCAATTACTGACCTTCCGACATTGCGGAACACCCTCAATTACAGACCATCCACTAATGCAGCACTCCCTCAATTAATGACACTCCAACAGTACAGCACAGCATCAATTACTGACACTTCAATACTGAAGGTAACCCTCAATTACTGAACGTCCAATAGTGCAGCAAACCTTCAATTACTGACCGTCCAATCGTGCAGCACACCCTCAATTACTGACCCTCCAGTAGTGCAGCACACCCTCAATTACTGACACTACAACAGTGCAGCACAGTCTCGATTACTAACTATCCAATAGTGCACCAGCCTCAATTACCTACTATCCAACAGTGCAGCACAGCCACAATTACTGAACTCCAATAGTGAAGCACACCCTCAATTACTGACCCTCCAATACTGCAGCACACCCTCAATTACTGACCCTCCAATACTGCAGCACACCCTCGAATACTTACACACCAATAGTGCAGCACACCCTCAATTACTGACCCTCCAATAGTTCAGCACACCCTCAATTACTGACACTCCAATAGAGCAGCACACCCTCAATTACTGACCCTCCAATAATTCAGCACACCCTCAATTACTGACACTCCAATAGAGCAGCATCCTCAATTACTGACACTCCAACAGTACAGCACGGTCTCAATTACTGACACTCCATTAGTGCAGCACACCCTCAATTACTTACACTCCAACAGTATAGCATGGTCTCAATTACTGACACTCCAATAGTGCAGCACACCCTCAATTACTGACACTCCAACAGTATAGCACACCCTCAATTACTGACACTCCAATAGTATAGCACAGTCTCAATTACTGACACTCCAATAGTGCAGCACACCCTCAATTACTGACACTCCAACAGTATAGCACGGTCTCAATTACTGACACTCCAATAATGCAGCACACCCTCAATTACTGACACTCCAATAGTACAGCACACCCTCAATTACTGACACACCTATTGTGCAGCATATCCTCAATTATTAACAATCCAATACTGCAGCAAACCCACAATTACCGACGACCAATCATGCAGCACACCCTCAATTACTAACATGCAAGTAGTGCTTCAGACATTCAGTTACTTATGCTCCAATATTGAAGCACACTGTCAATTCCTGACAATCCATTAGTGCAGCCGGAGGAGGTTCCAGATATAAGGAGGGTTTAGGGTCTGGAGGAGATTACAGAGATAGGGAGTGGTGTAGGGGCTGAAGGAGGTTACAGAAACAGGGAGAGGATTAGGTACTAGAGGAGGTTACAGAGTTAGGGAGTGGTGTAGGCGCTGGAGGAGGTTAAGGCGATAGGGATGAGTGTAGGGGCTGGAGGAGGTTACAGAGATCTGGAGTGGTGTAGTGGCTGGAGGAGATAACAGAGGTAGGGAGGGGTGTAGGGCATGGAGGAGGTTACAGTGATCGGGGGGTTTGTAGGGGCTGGACAAAGTTACAGACATAGGGAGTGTTGCAGGGGGTGGAGGTGGTTAAAGACATAGACAATGTTGTACTGAGTAGAGGAGGTTACAGAGATAGGGACGGGTGTCGGTGTCTGGAGGTGGTTACAGAGATATGGAGGGGTGTAGGGGCTGGAGAAGGTTACACAGATAGGTAGGTTTGTAGGGGCTGGAGGAGATTACACAGATAGGAAGGGGTGTAGGGGCTGGAGGAGGTTATAGAGACAGGGAGGATTGCAGGGCCTGGAGGTGGTTACAGAGATAAGGAGGGGTGTAGGGCCTGGAGGTGGTTACAGACATAAGGAGAGGTTTAGGGGCTGTACGAGGTTACTGAGATAGGGATGGGTATAGGGTGCTGGAGGATGTTACAGAGATAGGGAGGTTTGTAAGGGCTGGAGGAGCTTACAGAGATCGGGAGCGTTGTAGTGAGTGGAAGAGTTATCCGAAATAGGGAGACTTGTAGGGTTTGACAGAGGTTACATAGATCGGGATAGTTGTAGTGAGTGTAGGAGGTTACGGAGAAAGGGAGGGTTGTAAGGACTGGAGGACATTACAGAGAGAGGGAGGGTTGTAGAGGGTGGAAGATTTTACAGAGATAGGGATGGGCCGCAGCGGCTGGAGGAGGTTACAGAGATACGGAGGTGTGTAGGGTCTGGAAGAAGTTACAGAGACAGGGAGGTTTGTCGGGACTGGTGGAGCTTACAGAGATAGAGAGGTGTGTAGGGGCTGGAGGAGCTTACAGAGATAGGAAGGTGTGTAGGGGCAGGAAGCGGTTACAGAGTTAAGGAGTGTTGTAGGGACTGGAGGAGTTTACAGAGATAGGGAGAGGTGTAGGGGCTGAGAATGTTGCAGTGATAGGGAGGGTTGTATGTGGCTGGAGGTTGTTACAGAGATAGGGAGGGTTGTAGGGGCTGGAGGTGGTTACAGAGAAAAGGAGGGTTGGAGGGGCTGGAGGTGGTTACAGAGATAAGGAGGGGTGTAAGGTCTGGATGAGGTTACAGAGAAAGAGAGGGCTGTAGATGGCTGGAGATGGTTCTGGAGATAGGGAGGGTTGTCTGGGCTGGAGGTTGTTACTGAAATAGTGAGCGTTATGGGGACTGGAAGAGGTTACAGAGAAATGGAAGTTTGTAATGGCTGGAAGAATTTACAAAGATAGTGAGGGTCATAAAGGCTGGAGGAGGTTACGGAGATAGGGAGAGCTGTATTGGCTGTTGGAGGTTACAGAGATAAGTTGTGGTGTAGGGGCTGGAGGAGGTTACAGAGATAGGGAGCTTTGTTGGGGCTGGAGGAGGTTACAGAGATAGGGAGTGTAGTAGGGGCTGGAGGAGGTTACAGAGATAGAGAGGTTTGTAGTGCTGGAGGAGTTACAGAGATAAGGAGAATTGTAGGGGCTGGAGGAGGTTACAGAGATAGGGAGGGGTGTAGGGTCTGGAGGTGGTTACAGAGATAGTGAGATTTGTAGTGGCCTAAGGAAATTACAAGATAGGGAGGTTTCTAGAAGCTGGAGTAGGTTACAGACATCAGGAGGATTGTAGTGAGTGGAGGATTTTACAGAGATAGGGAGGGGTGTAAGGGCCAGAGGAGATTACGGGGATAGGGAGGGTTGTAGGTGGCTGGAAGTGGTTACAGAGATAGGGAGGGGTGTAGGGGCTGGAGGAGTTTACATAGATAAGGAGGTTTGTAAAGGCTGGAGGAGGTTACAGAGATAGGGATGGTTGTAGGGAGTAGATGATCTTACAAAGATAGGGAGGATTGTAGGGGCTGGACGAGGTTGCAGAGATCGGGAGGGGTGTGTAGGGAGGGGTGTATGGTCTGGAGGAGGTTACAGAGATAGGAAGATGTGTAGGAGCAGGAGGATGTTACAGAGATAGGTTGGGGTGCAAGGGCTGGAGGAGGTTACAGATATCAGGAAGGTTGTAGTGAGTGGAGGAGGTTACAGAGATAGGGAGATTTGTAGGGGCTGGAGGAGTTTACAGAGATAGGGTGGGATGTAGGATCAGGAGGAGATTACAGAGATAGGGAGTGGTGTAGGGGCTGGAGGAGATTACCGAGATAGGGAGGGGTATAGGTGCTGGAGGAGGTTACGGAAATAGGGATGGATGTAGGGGCTGGAGGTTACAGAGATAGTGAGAGTTGTAGTGGACCAAGGAAATTACGGAGATAGGGAGGTTTGTGGTGCTGGAGGAGTTACAGAGATAAGGAGGATTGTCGGGGCTGGAGGAGGTTACAGAGATAGGGAGTGTTGTCGGGGCTGGAGCAGTTTACAGAAATAGGAAGGATTGTAGTGAGTGGAGGATGTTACAGAGATAAGGTGGGGTGTAGGAGCTGGAGGAGGTTACAGAGATAGGGAGGGGTGTAGGGTCTGGAGGTGGTTACAGAGATAGTGAGAGTTGTAGTGGCCTAAGGAAATTACAGAGATAGGGAGGTTTGTAGAAGCTGGAGTAGGTTACAGAGATCAGTAGGGTTGTAGTGAGTGGAGGAGTTTACAGAGATAGAGAGGGGTGTAAGTGCTGGAGGAGATTACAGAGATAGGGAGGGTTGTAGGTGGCTGGAGGCGGTTACAGAGATAGGGAGGTCTGTAGGGGTTGGAGGAGGTTACAGAGAAAGGGAGGGGCGTCGGGGCTGGAGGAGGTTACAGAGATAGGGAGGTGTGTAGGGGTTGGAGGAGGTTACAAGGATAAGGAGGAGTGTAGGTACTGGAGGTGGTAACAAAGTTAGGGGGAGGTGTAGGGGCTGGCGGAACTTACAGAGATAGGGAGGGGTGTAGGGGCTGGAGGAGGTTACAGAGATACAGAGTTTTGAAGGAGTTGGAGGAGGTTACAGAGATAGGGAGGTGTCTAGGGTCTGGAGGAGGTCACAGAGAAAGGTAGGGGTGAGAGGCTGGAGGAGGTTACAGAGTTAGGGAGAGGAGTAGGAGCTGGAGGAGGTTACAAAGATAGGGAGGGGTGAAGGGGCTGGAGGAGGTTACAGACATAGGGAAGGGTGTAGGGATTGGAGGAGGTTACAGAGATAGGGAGGGGTGTATGGACTGGAGGACGTTACAGAGATAGGGAGGGTGCAAGGCTGGAGGAGTTTACAGAGTTAGGGAGATGTGTAGGAGCCCGAGGAGGTTACAGAGATTGGGAGGGGTGTAGGGGCTGGCGGGGATTACAGAGATAGGAAGTTTCAGATATAGGGAGGGAGTTACAGAGATAAGGAGGGGTGTAGGGCTGGAGATGGTTACAGAGATAGGGAGGGGTGTAGGGGCTGGAGGAGGTTACAGAGATAGTGAGGGGTGTAGGGCTGGAGGAGGTTACAGAGATAGGGAGTGGTGTAGGGTGCAGCAAAACCTCAAATGCGGACTCTCTAGTAGTGCAGCACACCCTCTATTATTGACCCTCCAATAGTGCAGCATACCGTCAATTACTGACACTGCAATAGGGTAGCACACCCTCAATTACTGACACTCAATAATGCAGCATACCCTCAATTACTGACACTCCAATAGGGTAGCATCCCCTCAATTACTGACACTCAATAGTGCAGCACACCCTCAATTACTTGCACACCTCTAGTGCAGCACGCCCTCAATCACTGACATTCCAAAAGTGCAGCACACCCTCAATTGATGACTCTTCAATAATGCAGCAGTCTCATTTACTGATCCTCCAATAGTGCAGCACACCCTCAAACACTGACCCTCTAATAGTGCATCACACCTTCAATTACTGACCTTCCGACATTGCGGAACACCCTCAATTACAGACCATCCACTAGTGCAGCACTCCCTCAATTAATGACACTCCAACAGTGCAACACAGCATCAATTACTGACACTTCAATACTGAAGGTAACCCTCAATTACTGAACCTCCAATAGTGCAGCAAACCTTCAATTACTGACCGTCCAATCGTGCAGCACAGTCTCAATTACTGAAATCCAATAGTGAAGCACACCCTCAATTACTGACCCTCCAATACTGCAGCACACCCTCAATTACTGACACTCCAATACTGCAGCACACCCTCAATTACTGACACTCCAACAATATAGCACAGTCTCAATTACTGAAACTCCAATAGTGAAGCACACCCTCAATTACTGACACACCTATTGTGCAGCATATCCTCAATTATTTACAATCCAATACTGCAGCACACCCTCAATTACTGACACTCCAATAGTGCAGCACACCCTCAATTACTGACACACCTATTGTGCAGCATATCCTCAATTATTTACAATCCAATACTGCAGCACACCCACAATTACCGACGACCAATCATGCAGCACACCCTCAATTACTGACATGTAAGTAGTGCAGCAGACACTCAGTTACTTATTCTCCAATATTGAAGCACACTGTCAATTCCTGAAAATCCATTAGTGCAGCCGGAGGAGGTTCCAGATATAAGGAGGGTTTAGGATCTGGAGGAGATTACAGAGATAGGAAGGTTTGTAGGAGCAGGAGGAGGATACTGAGTTGGGGAGGGTTGTTGGGTCTGGAGGAGGTTACAGAGATCGGGTGGGTTGTAGGGGCTGTAGGAGTTTACAGAGATAGTGAGGGATGTAGGATCTGGAGGAGATTACAGAGATAGGGAGTGGTGTAGGGGCTGAAGGAGGTTACAGAAACAGGGAGAGGATTAGGTGCTGGAGGAGGTTACAGAGATAGGGAGGGCTGTAGGGGCTGGAGGAGGTTATGGCGATAGGGATGGGTGTAGGGGCTGGAGGAGGTTACAGAGATCGGGAGTGGTGTAGTGGCTGGAGGAGATAACAGAGGTAGGGAGGGGTGTAGGGCATGGAGGAGGTTACAGTGATAGGGGGGTTTGTAGGGCCTGGACAAAGTTACAGACATAGGGAGTGTTGCAGGGGCTGGAGGAGGTTAAAGACATAGGCAGTGTTGTACTGAGTAGAGGAGGTTACAGAGATAGGGACGGGTGTAGGTGTCTGGAGGTGGTTACAGAGATATGGAAGGGTGTAGGGGCTGGAGGAGATTACAGAGATAGGGACGGGTGTAAGTGGCTGGAGGAGGTTACAGAGATAGGGAAGGGTGTAGTGGCTGGGGGAGTTTACAGAGATAGGAGAATGAAGGGGCTGTATGAGTTTACAGAGATAGGGATGGGATTATGGTGCTGGAGGAGGTTACAGAGATAGGGAGGTTTGTAAGGGCTGGAGGAGCTTACAGAGATCGGGAGCGTTATAGTGAGTGGAGGAGGTATCCGAGATGGGGAGTCTTGTAGGGTTTGACAGAGGTTACATAGATACGGATGGTTATAGTGAGTGTAGGAGGTTATGGAGAAAGGGAGGGTTGTAGGGAGTGGAGGACATTGCAGACATAGGGTGGGTTGTAGGGGCTGGAGAATTTTACAGAGATAGGGATGCAGGGGCTGGAGGAGGTTACAGAGATACGGAGGTGTGAAGGGTCTGGAGGAGGTTACAGAGATAGAGAGGTGTATAGGTGCTGGAGGAGGTTCCAGATATAGGGAGAGGTGTAGGGGCTGGAGGAGGTTATAGGGATAGGAAGATGTGTAGGGTCAGGAAGCTGTTACAGAGTTAAGGAGGGTGGTAAGGGCTGGAGGAGGTTACAGAGATAGGGAGGGTTGTAGGGAGTGGAGGAGTTTACAGAGATCAGGAGGGTTGTAGATGCTGGAGGAGTTTACAGAGATAGGGAGGGATGTAGGATCTGGAGGAGAGTACAGAGATAGGGTGTGGTGTAGGGGCTGAAGGAGGTTACAGAAACAGGGAGAGGATTAGGTGCTGGAGGAGGTTACAGAGATAGGGAGGGGTGTAGGGGCTGGTGGAGGTTATGGCGATAGGGATCGGTGTAGGGGCTGGAGGATGTTACCGTGGTAGGGAGGGTTGTAGTGAGTGGAGGAGGTTACAGATAGGGAGGGGTGTAGGTGGCTGGAGGAGGTTACAGAGTTATGAAGGGGTGTAGGTGGCTGGAGGAGATTACAGAGATAGGGACAGGTGTAAATAGCTGAAGGTGGTTACAGAGATAGGGAGGGGTGTAGCAGCTGGAGGAGTTTACAGAGATAGGAGAGATGTCGGGGCTGGATGAGTTTACAGAGATAGGGATGTGTGTAGGTGCTGGAGGAGGTTACAGAGATAGGGAGGGGTGTAGGGGCTGTACGAGGTTACTGAGAAAGGGATGGATTTAGGGTGCTGGAGGAAGTTACAGAGATAGGGAGGTTTGTCAGGGCTGGAGGAGCTTACAGAGATAGGGAGCGTTGTAGTGAGTGGAGGAGTTTTCCGAGATAGGGAGTCTTGTAGGTTTTGACAGAGGTTACATAGATAGGGATGGTTGTAGTGAGTGTAGGAGGTTATGGAGAAAGTGAGGGTTGTAGGGAGTGGAGGACATTGCAGTCATAGGGAGGGTTGTAGGGGCTGGAGAATTTTACAGAGATAGGGTTGCGGTGCAGGGGCTGGAGGAGGTTACAGAGATACGGATGTGTGTAGGGTCTGGAGGAGGTTACAGAGATACAGAGGTGTATAGGTGCTGGAGGAGGTTCCAGATATAGGGAGAGGTGTAGGGGCTGGAGAAGGTTACACAGATAGGTAGGGGTGTAGGGGCTGGAGGAGGTTACACAGATAGGAAGGGGTGTAGGGGCTGGAGGAGGTTACAAGATAGGGAGAGGTGTACGGGCTGAGAATGTTGCAGTGATATGGAGTGTTGTATGTGGCTGGAGGTGGTTACAGAGATAGGTAGGGCCTGGAGGTGGTTACAGAGATAAGGAGGGGTGTAGGGCCTGGAGGTGGTTACAGAGATAAGGAGGGGTTTAGTGGCTGTACGAGGTTACTGAGATAGGGATGGGTATAGGGTGCTGGAGGAGGTTACAGAGATAGGGAGGTTTGTAAGGGCTGGAGGAGCTTACAGAGATCGGGAGCATTGTAGTGAATGGAGGAGTTATCCGAAATAGGGAGTCTTGTAGGGTTTGACAGAGGTTACATAGATCGGGATAGTTGTAGTGAGTGTAGGAGGTTACGGAGAAAGGGAGGGTTGTAAGGAGTGGAGGACATTACAGAGAGAGGGAGGGTTGTAGAGGGTGGAAAATTTTACAGAGATAGGGATGGGCCGCAGGGGCTGGAGGAGGTTACAGAGATACGGAGGTGTTTAGGGTCTGGAAGAAGTTACAGAGACAGGGAGGTTTGTAGGGACTGGTGGAGCTTACAGAGATAGAGAGGTGTGTAGGGGCTGGAGGAGGTTCCAGATATAGGGAGCGGTGTAGGGGCTGGAGGAGCGTACAGAGATAGGAAGGTGTGTAGGGGCAGGAAGCGGTTACAGAGTTAAGGAGTGTTGTAGGGGCTGGAGGAGTTTACAGAGATAGGGAGAGGTGTAGGGGCTGAGAATGTTGCAGTGATAGGGAGGGTTGTTTGTGGCTGGAGGTTGTTACAGAGATTGGGAGGGTTGTAGGGGCTGGAGGTGGTTACAGAGAAAAGGCGGGGTGGAGGGGCTGGAGGTGATTACAGAGATAAGGAGGGGTGTAGGGTCTGGATGAGGTTACAGAGAAAGAGAGGGCTGTAGATGGCTGGAGATGGTTCTGGAGATAGGGAGGGTTGTCTGGGCTGGAGGTTGTTACTGAAATAGTGAGCATTATGGGGACTGGAAGAGGTTACAGAGAAATGGAAGTTTGTAATGGCTGGAAGAATTTACAAAGATAGTGAGGGTCATAAAGGCTGGAGGAGGTTACGGAGATAGGGAGGGCTGTATTGGCTGTTGGAGGTTACAGAGATAAGTTGTGGTGTAGGGGCTGGAGGAGGTTACAGAGATAGGGAGCTTTGTAGGGGCTGGAGGAGGTTACAGAGATTGGGAGGTTTGTAGTGCTGGAGGAGTTACAGAGATAGAGAGAATTGTAAGGGCTGGAGGAGGTTACTGAGATAGGGAGTGTTGTCAGGGCTGCAGCAGTTTACAGAAATAGGGAGGATTGTAGTGAGTGGAAGATGTTACAGAGATAGGGAGGGGTGTAGGTGCTGGAGGAGGTTTCAGAGATAGGGAGGGGTGTAGGGTCTGGAGGTGGTTACAGAGATAGTGAGATTTGTAGTGGCCTAAGGAAATTACAGAGATAGGGAGGTTTCTAGAAGCTAGAGTATGTTACAGAGATCAGGAGGGTTGTAGTGAGTGGAGGAGTTTACAGAGACAGGGAGGGCTGTATGGGCCAGAGGAGATTACGGGTATAGGGAGGGTTGTAGGTGGCTGGAAGTGGTTACAGAGATAGGGAGGGATGTAGGGGCTGGAGGAGTTTACATAGATAAGGAGGTTTGTAAAGGCTGGAGGAGGTTACAGAGATGGTTGTAGGGAGTGGATGATCTTACAAAGATAGGGAGGGTTGTAGGGACTGGAGGAGGTTGCAGAGATCGGAAGGGGTGTGTAGGGAGGGGTGTATGGTCTGGAGGTGGTTACAGAGATAGGTTGGGGTGCAAGGGCTGGAGGAGGTTACAGATATCAGGAGGGTTGTAGTGAGTGGAGGAGGTTACAGAGATCGGGAGTGGTGTAGGGGCTGGAGGAGATTACAGAGATAGGGAGGGGTGTAGGGCTGGAGGAGGTTACGGAAATAGGGATGGATGTAGGGGCTGGAGGTTACAGAGATAGTGAGAGTTGTAGTGGCCCAAGGAAATTACGGAGATAGGGAGGTTTGTAGTTCGGGAGGAGTTACAGAGATAAGGAGAATTGTGGGGGCTGGAGGAGGTTACAGAGATAGGGAGTGTTGTCGGGGCTGGAGCAGTTTACAGAAATAGGGAGGATTATAGTGAGTGGAGGATGTTACAGAGATAGGGAGGGGTCTAGGGTCTGGAGGTGGTTACAGAGATAGTGAGAGTTGTGGTGGCCTAAGGAAATTACAGAGATAGGGAGGTTTGTAGAAGCTGGAATAGGTTACAGAGATAAGTAGGGTTATAGTGAGTAGAGGAGTTTACAGAGATAGAGAGGGGTGTAAGGGCTGGAGGAGATTACAGAGATAGGGAGGGTTGTAGGTGGCTGGAAGTGGTTACAGAGATAGGGAGGAGTGTAGGGGCTGGAGGTGTTTACATAGATAAGGAGGTTTGTAAGGGCTGGAGGAGGTTACAGAGATAGGGATGGGCGTAGGGTCTGGAGGAGGTTACAGAGATAGGGAGGTCTGTAGGTGTTGGAGGAGGTTACAAGGATAAGGAGGAGTGTAGGGACTCGAGGTGGTAACAGAGATAGGGGGAGGTGCAGGGGCTGGAGGAGGTTACAGAGATACAGAGGTTTGATGGAGTTGGAGGAGGTTACCGAGATAGGGAGGGGTCTAGGGTCTGGAGGAGGTCACAGAGATAGGTAGGCGTGAGAGGCTGGAGGAGGTTACAGAGATAGGGAGGGGTGTATGCACTGGAGGACGTTACAGAGATAGGGAAGTGCAAGGCTGGAGGAGTTTACAGATTTAGGGAGAGGTGTAGGAGTCCAAGGATGTTACGGAGATTGGGAGGCGTGTAGGGGCTGGCAGGGTTTACAGCGATAGGAAGTTACAGATATGGGGAGGGAGTTACAGAGATAAAGAGGGTTGTAGGGAGTGGAGGAGTTTACAGAGATCAGGAGGGTTGTAGGGGCTGTAGGAGTTTACAGAGATAGGGAGGGGTGTACGTCTTGAGGAGCTTACAGAGATAGGGAGGGGTGTAGGGGTTGGAGCAGGTTACAGAGTTAGGGAGGGGCGTAGGGGCTGGAGGAGGTTACAGAGATAGGGAGGGGTGTAGGGTTTGGAGCAGGTTACAGAGTTAGGGAGGGGCGTAGGGGCTGGAGGAGGTTACAGAGATAGGGAGGGGTGTAGGGTGCAGCACACCCTCAAATGCGGACTCTCCAGTAGTGCAGCACACCCCCAATTATTGACCCTCCAATAGTGCAGCATACCGTCAATTACTGACACTGCAATAGTGTAGCACCCCCTCAAATTCTGACACTCCAATAGTGCAGCACACCCTCAATTACTGACACTCCAATCATGCAGCACACCCTCAATTACTGACACTCCAATAGAGCAGCACACCCTCAATTACTGACATGCAAGTAGTGCAGCAGACACTCAGTTACCTATGCTCCAATATTGAAGCACACTGTCAATTCCTGACAATCCATTAGTGCAGCCGGAGGAGGTTCCAGATATAAGGAGGGTTTAGGGTCTGGAGGAGATTACAGAGATAGGAAGGTTTGTAGGAGCAGGAGGAGGATACTGAGTTGGGGAGGGTTGTTGGGTCTGGACGAGGTTACAGAGATCGGGTGGGTTGTGGTGAGTGGAGGAGTTTACAGAGATAAAGAGGGCTGTAGGGAGTGGAGGAGTTTACATAGATCAGGAGGGTTGTAGGGGCTGTAGGAGTTTACAGAGATAGGGAGGGATGTAGGATCTGGAGGAGATTACAGAGATAGGGAGTGGTATAGGGGCTGAAGGAGGTTACAGAAACAGGGAGAGGATTAGGTGCTGGAGGAGGTTACAGAGATAGGGAGGGCTGTAGGGGCTGGAGGAGGTTACGGCGATAGGCATGGGTGTAGGGGCTGGAGGAGTTTACAGAGATCGGGAGTGGTGTAGTGGCTGGAGGAGTTAACAGAGGTAGGGAGGGGTGTAGGGCATGGAGGAGGTTACAGTGATAGGGTGGTTTGTAGAGGCTGGACAAAGTTACAGACATAGGGAGTGTGGCAGGGGCTGGAGGAGTTTAAAGACATAGGCAGTGTTGTACTGAGTAGAGGAGGTTACAGAGATAGGGACGGGTGTAGGTGTCTGGAGGTGGTTACAGAGATATGGAGGGGTGTAGGGGCTGGAGGAGGTTACAGAGATAGAGAGGGGTGTAGGGGCTGGAGGAGATTACAGAGATAGGGACGGGTGTTAGTGGCTGGAGGAGGTTACAGAGATAGGGAAGGGTGTAGCGGCTGGGGGAATTTACAGAGATCGGGAGCGTTGTAGTGAGTGGAGGAGGTATCCGAGATAGGGATTCTTGTAGGGTTTGACAGAGGTTACATAGATAGTTCTGTCGAAGGGTCATGAGGACTCGAAACGTCAACTCTTTTCTTCTCCGCCGATGCTGCCAGACCTGCTGAGTTTTTCCAGGTAATTCTGTTTTTGTTTTGGATTTCCAGCATCCACAGTTTTCTTTGTTTTTATGTTACATAGATAGGGATGGTTGTAGTGAGTGTAGGAGGTTATGGAGAAAGGGAGGGTTGTAGGGAGTGGAGGACATTGCAGACATAGGGAGGGTTGTAGGGGCTGGAGAATTTTACAGAGATAGGAATGCAGGAGCTGGAGGAGGTTACAGAGATACGGAGGTGTGAAGGGTCTGGAGGAGGTTACAGAGATATAGAGGTGTATAGGTGCTGGAGGAGGTTCCAGATATAGGGAGAGGTGTAGGGGCTGGAGGAGGTTATAGGCATAGGAAGGTGTGTAGGGTCAGGAAGCTGTTACAGAGTTAAGGAGGGTTGTAAGGGCTGGAGGAGGTTACAGAGATAGGGAGGGTTGTAGGGAATGAAGGAGTTTACAGAGATCAGGAGGGTTGTAGGTGCTGGAGGAGTTTACAGAGATAGGGAGGGATGTAGGATCTGGAGGAGTTTACAGAGATAGGGAGTGGTGTAGGGGCTGAAGTAGGTTACAGAAACAGGGAGAGGATTATGTGCTGGAGGAGGTTACAGAGATAGGGAGGGGTGTAGGGGCTGGAGGAGGTTATGGTGATTGGGATCTGTGTAGGGGCTGGAGGATGTTACAGAGGAAGGGAGGGTTGTAGTGAGTGGAGGAGGTTACAGATAGGGAGGGGTGTAGGTGGCTGGAGGTGGTTACAGAGATATGGAGGGGTGTAGGTGGCTGGAGGAGATTACAGAGATAGGGACAGGTGTAAATGGCTGGGGGTGGTTACAGAGATAGGGAGGGGTGTAGCAGCTGGAGGAGTTTACAGAGATAGCAGAGATGTAGGGACTGGATGAGTTTACAGAGATAGGGATGGGTGTAGGTGCTGGAGGAGGTTACAGAGATAGGGAGGGGTGTAGGGGCTGTACAAGGTTACTGAGATAGGGATGTGGTTAGGGTGCTGGAGGAAGTTACAGAGATAGGGAGGTTTGTAAGGGCTGGAGGAGCTTACAGAGATAGGGAGCGTTGTAGTGAGTGGAGGAGTTTTCCGAGATAGGGAGTCTTGTAGGGTTTGACAGAGGTTACATAGATAGGGATGGTTGTAGTGAGTGTAGGAGGTTACGGAGAAAGGGAGGGTTGTAGGGAGTGGAGGACATTGCAGTCATAGGGAGGGTTGTAGGGGCTGGAGAATTTTACAGAGATAGGGATGCGGTGCAGGGGCTGGAGGAGGTTACAGAGATACGGAGGTGTGTAGGTTCTGGAGGAGGTTACAGAGATAGAGAGGTGTATAGGTGCTGGAGGAGGTTCCAGATATAGGGAGAGGTGTAGGGGCTGGAGAAGGTTACACAGATAGGTAGGTGTGTAGGGGCTGGAGGAGGTTACACGGATAGGAAGGGATGTAGGGGCTGGAGGAGGTTACAGAGATAGGGAGTGGTGTACGGGCTGAGAATGTTGCAGTGATATGGAGTGTTGTATGTGGCTGGAGGTGGTTACAGAGATAGGGAGGGTTGTAGGGCCTGGAGGTGGTTACAGAGATAAGGAGGGGTGTAGGGCCTGGAGGTGGTTACAGAGATAAGGAGGAGTTTAGTGGCTGTACGAGGTTACTGAGATAGAGATGGGTATAGGGTGCTGGAGGAGGTTACAGAGATAGGGAGGTATGTAAGGGCTGGAGGAGCTTACAGAGATAGGGAGCGTTGTAGTGAATGGAGGAGTTATCCGAAATAGGGAGTCTTGTAGGGTTTGACAGATGTTAAATAGATCGGGATAGTTGTAGTGAGTGCAGGAGGTTACGGAGAAAGGGAGGGTTGTAAGGAGTGGAGGACATTACAGAGAGAGGGAGGGTTGTAGAGGGTGGAAAATTTTACAGAGATAGGGATGGGCCGCAGGGGTTGGAGGAGGTTACAGAGATACGGAGGTGTGTAGGGTCTGGAAGAAGTTACAGAGACAGGGAGGTTTGTAGGGACTGGTGGAGCTTACAGAGATAGAGAGGTGTGTAGGGGCTGGAGGAGGTTCCAGATATAGGGAGCGGTGTAGGGGCTGGAGGAGCTTACAGAGATAGGAAGGTGTGTAGGGGCAGGAAGCGGTTACAGAGTTAAGGAGTGTTGTAGGGGCTGGAGGAGTTTACAGAGATAGGGAGAGGTGTAGGGGCTGAGAATGTTGCAGTGATAGGGAGGGTTGTAGAGGCTGGAGGTTGTTACAGAGATAGGGAGGGGTGTAGGGGCTGGAGGTGGTTACAGAGATAAGGAGGGGTGGAGGGGCTGGAGGTGATTACAGAGATAAGGAGGGGTATAGGGTCTGGATGAGGTTACAGAGAAAGAGAGGGCTGTAGATGGCTGGAGATGGTTCTGGAGATAGGGAGGGTTGTCTGGGCTGGAGGTTGTTACTGAAATAGTGAGTGTTATGGGGACTGGAAGAGGTTACAGAGAAATGGAAGTTTGTAATGGCTGGAAGAATTTACAAAGATAGTGAGGGTCATAAAGGCTGGAGGAGGTTACGGAGATAGGGAGGGCTGTATTGGCTGTTGGAGGTTACAGAGATAAGTTGTGGTGTAGGGGCTGGAGGTGGTTACAGAGATAGGTCGCTTTGTTGGGGCTGGAGGAGGTTACAGAAATAGGGAGTGTAGTAGCGGCTGGAGGAGGTTACAGAGATAGGGAGGTTTGTGGTCCTGGAGGAGTTACAGAGATAAGTAGAATTGTAGGGGCTGGAGGAGGTTACAGAGATAGGGAGTGTTGTCGGGGCTGCAGCAGTTTACAGAAATAGGGAGGATTGTAGTGAGTGGAAGATGTTACAGAGATAGGGAGGGGTGTAGGAGCTAGAGGAGGTTACAGAGATAGGGAGGGGTGTAGGGATTGGAGGTGGTTGCAGAGATAGTGAGAGTTGTTGTGGCCTAAGGAAATTACAGAGATAGGGAGGTTTCAAGAAGCTGGAGTAGGTTACAGAGATCAGGAGGTTTGTAGTGAGTGGAGGAGTTTACAGAGATAGGGAGGGGTGTAAGGGCCAGAGGAGATTACGGGGATAGGTAGTGTTGTAGGTGGCTGGAAGTAGTTACAGAGATAGGGAGGGGTGTAGGGGCTGGAGGAGTTTACATCGATAAGGAGGTTTGTAAAGGCTGGAGGAGGTTACAGAGATAGGGATGTTTGTAGGGAGTGGACGATCTTACAAAGATATGGAGGGTTGTAGGGGCTGAAGGTAGTTGCAGAGATCGGGAGGGGTGAGTAGGGAGGGGTGTATGGTCTGGAGGAGGTTACAGAGATAGGAAGATGTGTAGGAGCAGGAGGATGTTACAGAGATAGGTTGGGGTGCAAGGGCTGGAGGAGGTTACAGATATCAGGAAGGTTGTAGTAAGTGGAGGAGGTTACAGAGATAGGGTGGGATGTAGGATCAGGAGGTGATTACAGAGATAGGGAATGATGTAGAGGCTGGAGGAGAGTACAGAGATAGGGAGGGGTGTGGGGGCTGGAGGAGGTTACGGAGATAGGGAGTGTTGTCGGGGCAGGAGCAGTTTACAGAAATAGGGAGGATTGTCGTGAGTGGAGGATGTTACAGAGATAAGGAAGTGTGTAGGAGCTGGAGGAGGTTACAGAGATGGGGGGGGGGTGTAGGGTCTGGAGGTGGTTACAGAGATAGTGAGAGTTGTAGTGGCCTAAGGAAATTACAGAGGTAGGGAGGTTTGTAGAAGCTGGAGTAGGTTACAGAGATCAGTAGGGTTGTAGTGAGTGGAGGAGTTTACAGAGATAGGGAGGGGTGTAAGGGCTGGAGGAGATTACAGAGATAGGGAGGGTTGTAGGTGGCTGGAAGTGGTTACAGAGATAGGGAGGAGTGTAGGGGCTGGAGGTGTTTACATAGATAAGGAGGTTTGTAAGGGCTGGAGGAGGTTACAGAGATAGGGCGGGATGTAGGGGCTGGAGGCGGTTACAGAGATAGGGAGCTCTGTTGGGGCTGGAGGAGGTTACAGAGATCGGGAGGAGCATAGGGGCTGGAGGAGATTACAAGGATAAGAAGGAGTGTAGGGACTGGAGGTGGTAACAGAGATAGGGGGAGGTGTTGGGGCTGGAGGAAGTTACAGAGATAGGGAGGGGTGTAGGGTCTGGAGGAGGTCACAGAGATAGGTAGGGGTGAGAGGCTGGAGGAGGTTACAGAGATAGGGAGAGGAGTAGGAGCCGCAGGAGGTTACAAAGATAGGGAGTGGTGTAGGGGCTGGTGGATGTTACAGACATAGGGAGGGTTGTAGAGATTGGAGGAGGTTACAGAGATAGGGAGGGGGGTATGGACTTGAGGACGTTACAGAGATAGAGAGTGTGCAAGGCTGGAGGAGTTTACAGAGTTAGGGAGAGGTGTAGGAGCCCGAGGAGGTTACAGAGATTGGGAGGGGTGTAGGGCTGGCGGGGTTTACAGAGATAGGAAGTTACAGATATAGGGAGGGAGTTACAGAGATAAGGAGGGTTGTAGGGGCTGGAGGTGGTTACAGAGATAGGGAGTGGTGTCGGGGCTGGAGGAGGTTACAGAGATAGGAAGGGGTGTAGGGTTTGGAGCAGTTTACAGAGATAGGGAGGGGCGTAGGGGCTGGAGGAGGTTACAGAGATAGGGAGGGGTGTAGGGTGCAGCACACCCTCAAATGCGGACTCTAGTATTGCAGCACACCCCCAATTAAGGACCCTCCAATAGTGCAGCATACCGTCAATGACTGACACTGCAATAGTGCAGCACACCCTCAATTACTGACACTCCAATAGTGTAGCACACCCTCAATTACAGACACTCCAATAGTGTAGCACACCCTCAATTACTGACACTCCAATCATGCAGCACACCCTCAATTACTGACAATCCAATAGTTCAGCACACCCTCAATTACTGAGCCTCCAATAGTGCAGCACACCCTCAATTACTGACCCTCCAATAGTTCAGCACACCCTCAATTACTGAGCCTCCAATAGTTCAGCACACTCTCAATTACTGACACTCCAATAGTGCAGCATCCTCAATTACTGACATGCAAGTAGCGAAGCAGACACTCAGTTACTGACACTCCAATATTGAAGCACACCGTCAATTCCTGACAATCCATTAGTGCAGCACACCCTCAGTTACTGACACTCCAACAGTATAGCACGGTCTCGATTACTGACACTCCAATAGTGCAGCACACCCTCAATTACTGACACTCCAACAGTAGAGCACGGTCTCAATTACTGACACTCCAATAGTGCAGCACACCCCCAATTACTGACACACCTATTGTGCAGCATATCCTCAATTATTTACAATCCAATACTGCAGCACATCCACAATTACCGACGACCAATCATGCAGCACACCCTCAATTACTGACATGCAAGTAGTGCAGCAGACACTCAGTTACTTATGCTCCAATATTGAAGCACACTGTCAATTCCTGACAATCCATTAGTGCAGCCGGAGGAGGTTCCAGATATAAGGAGGTTTTAGGGTCTGGAGGAGATTACAGAGATAGGAAGGTTTGTAGGAGCAGGAGGAGGATACTGAGTTGGGGAGGGTTGTTGGGTCTGGAGGAGGTTACAGAGATCGGGTGGGTTGTGGTGAGTGGAGGAGTTTACAGAGATAGGGAGGGTTGTAGGGAGTGGAGGAGTTTACAGAGATCAGGAGGGTTGTATGGGCTGTAGGAGTTTACAGAGATAGGGAGGGATGTAGGATCTGGAGGAGATTACAGAGATAGGGAGGGGTGTAGGGGTAGGAGGCGGTTATAGAGATAGGGATTGGTGTAGGGGCCGAAGGAGGTTACAGAGATAGGGTGGGGTGTAGGAGCCAGAGGAGTTTACAGAGATAGGGAGCAGTGAGAGGCTGGAGGAGGTTACAGAGATGGGGGGGGGGGGGGGGAGTTATAGAGATGGGGGGTTGATAGGCTGGAGGTTACAGAGATAGGGCGGGATGTAGGGCCTGGAGGAGGTTACAGAGATAGGGAGGTTTGCAGGTTTTGGAGGAGGTTACAAGGATAAGGAGGAGTGTAGGGCTGGAGGATGTTACAGAGATAGGGGGAGGTGTAGGGGCTGGAGGAAGATACAGAGATAGGGAGGGGTGTAGGGGCCTGAGGAGGTTACAGAGATAGGGAGGGCTGTAGGGGCTGGAAGAGGTTACGGTGATAGGAATGGGTGTAGGGGCTGGAGGAGGTTACAGAGATCGGGAGTGTTATAGTGGCTGGAGGAGATAACAGAGATAGGGAGGGGTGTAGTGTTTGGAGGAGGTTACAGTGATAGGGGTGTTTGTAGGGGCTGGACAAAGTTACAGATATAGGGAGTGTTGCAGGGGCTGGAGGAGGTTAAAGACATTGGCAGTGTTGTACTGAATAGAGGAGGTTACAGAGATAGGGACGGGTGTAGGTGTCTGGAGGTGGTTACAGAGATATGGAGGGGTGCAGGGGCTGGAGGAGGTTACAGAGATAGGGAAGGGTGTAGCAGCTGGTGGAGTTTATAGAGATAGGAGAGATGTGGGGGCTGGATGAGTTTACAGAGATAGGGATGTGTCTAGGTGCTGGAGGAGGTTACAGAGATAAGGAAGGGTGTAGGGGCTGTACGAGGTTATTGAGATAAGGATGGGTATATGGTGCTTGAGGAGGTTACTGAGTTGGGGAGGGTTGTAGGTGCTGAAGGTGGTCACAGAGATAGGGAGGGTTGTAGGGGCTGGAGGAGGTTTATGAGATAGGGAGGGGTGTAGCGGTTGGAGGTGATTACAGAGATAGACAGAGTTGTAGGTGGCTGGAGATGGTTACAGAGATAGGGAGGGGTATATGGGCAGTAGGAGATTACAGAGATAGGGAGGTGTGTAGGGGCTGGAGTAGGTTACAGAGATATCGAGGGGTGTAGGTCGCTAGATATGGTTACAGAGATATAGAGGGGTGTAGTGGCTGGAGGAATTTACAGAGATAGGGAGGGATGTAGGGTCTGAAGGAGTTTACAGAGATAGGGAGGGGTGTAGGGGCTGGAGGAGTATACACAGATAGGGAGGGATGTAGGGTCTGGAGGAGTTTACAGAGATAGGGATGTGTGTAGTGGTTGGAGGAGGTTACAAGGATAAGGAGGAGTGTAGGGACTGGAGGTGGTTACAGAGACAGAGGGAGGTGTAGGGGCTGGAGGAAATTACAGAGATAGGGAGTGGTGTAGGGTGTGGAGGAGGTCACAGAGATAGGAAGGGGTGAGAGGCTGGAGGAAGTTACAGAGATAGGGAGGGAGTTACAGAGATAAGGAGGGGTGTAGGGCTGGAGGAGGTTACAGAGATACGGAGCGGTGTAGGGATGGAGGAGCTTACAGAGATAGGGAGGGGTGTAGGGGTTGGTGCAGGTTACAGAGATAGGGAGGGGCGTAGGGGCTAGAGGATTTTACAGAGATAGGGAGGGGTGTAGGGGCTGGAGGTGGTTACAGATTTAGTGAGGGGTGTAGGGGCTGGAGGAGATTGCAGAGATACGGAGGGGTGTAGGGGTTGGAGGAGGTTACAGAGATAGGGAGGTGACTGGGAAATGGTGGAGGTTACAGAGATAGGGAGGGGTGTAGGGGCTGGAGGAGTTTACAGAGATAGGGAGTTGTCTAGGGACTGGTGGATGTTACAGTGATAGGGAGGGGTGTAGGGGTTGGAGGAGGTTACAGAGATAGCGAGGGGTCTAGGGAATGGTGGAGGTTATAGAGATAGGGAGGGGTGTAGGGTGCAGCACACCCTCAAATGCGGACTCTCTAGTAGTGCAGCACACCCCCAATTATTGACCCTCCAATAGTGCAGCACACCCTCAATTACTGACTGCAATAGTGTAGCACCCCCTCAATTACAGACACTCAAATAGTGCAGAATACTGTAAATTACTGACACACCAATAGTGCAGTACACTCTCAATAACTGACCCTCCAATAGTGCAGCATACCATCAATTATTGACACTGCAATAGGGTAGCACCCCTCAATTACTGACACTCAATCGTGCAGCACACCCTCAATTACTGACCCTCCAATAGTGCAGCACACCCTCAATTACTGACACCATGTAATGCAGAACACCCTGAATTACTGTCCTTTCAATAGTCCAGCACACCCTCAATGACCCTCCAATAGTGCAGCACACCCTCAATCACTGCCACACCTATAGTGCAGCAAGCCCTGAATTACTGACCCTGCAATAGTGCAGCACACCCTCAATTACTTGCACACCTCTAATGCAGCACCCCCTCAATATCTGACATTCTAAAAGTGCAGCACACCCTCAATTGATGAATCTTCAATAATGCAGCACAGACTCATTTACTGATCCTCCAATAGTGCAGCACACCCTCAAACACTGACCCTCTAATAGTGCATCACACCTTCAATTACTGACCTACCAACATTGCGGAACACCCTCAATTACAGACCATCCACTAGGCAGCACTCCCTCAATTAATGACACTCCAACAGTGCAGAACTCCAATACTGCAGCACACCCTCAATAACTTACACACCAATAGTGCAGCACAGTCTCGATTACTGACATTCAATAATGCCGCACAACTTCAATTAATGACAAACCAATAGTTCAGCACACCCTCAATTACTGACCCTCCAATAGAGCAGCACACCCTCAATTTATGACCCTCCAAAAGTTCAGCACACCCTCAATTACTGACTGTCCAATAGTTCAGCACACCCTCAATTACTGACCCTCCAATAGAGCAGCACACCCTCAATTACTGACACACCTATTGTGCAGCATATCCTCAATTATTTACAATCCAATAGCGCACCCACAATTACCGACGACCAATCATGCAGCACACCCTCAATTACTGACATGCAAGTAGCGCAGCAGACACTCAGTTACTTATGCTCCAATATTGAAGCACACTGTCAATTCCTGACAACCCATTAGTGCAGCCGGAGGAGGTTCCAGAAATAAGGAGGGTTTAGGGTCAGGAGGAGATTATAGAGATAGGACGGTTTGTAGAAGCAGGAGGAGGATACTGAGTTGGGGAGGGTTGTAGGGAGTGGAGTAGTTTGCAGAGATCAGGAGGGTTGTAGGGGTTGTAGGAGTTTACAGAGATAGGGAGTGGTGTAGGGGCTGAAGGAGGTTACAGAAACAGGGAGAGGATTAGGTGCTGGAGGTGGTTACAGAGATAGGGAGGGGTGTAGGAGCCGGAGGATTTTACAGAGATAGGGAGAGGTGTAGGGGTTGGAGGATGTTACAGAGATAGGGAGGGGTGTAGGGACTGGAGGAGATTACAGAGATAGGGAGGGGTGTAAGGGCTGGAGAAGCTTAAAGAGATCGGGAGGGGTGTAGGGTTGGAGCAGGTTACAGAGATAGGGAGGGGCGTAGTGGCTGCAGGAGGTTACAGAGATAGGGATGGTGTAGGGGCTGGAGGAGGTTACTGAGTTAGGGAGGTTTGTAGGGGTTGGAGGAGGTTACAGAGAAAGGGATGTATGTAGGGTTTGGAGGTGGTTACAGAGATAGGGAGGGGTGTTGGGGCTGGAGCATGTTACAGAGTTAGGGAGGGGTATAGGGGCTGGAGGTGGTTACAGAGATAGGGAGAGGTGTAGGGGCTGGAGGAGGATACAGAGATAGGGAGGGGTGTAGGGGCTGGAGGGGCTTACAGAGATAGGGAGGGAGTTACAGAGCTAAGGAGGGGTGTAGGGCTGGAGGAGGTTACAGAGATAGGGCGGGAGTTACAGTGATAGCGAGCGGTGAGATGCTGGAGAGCGTTACAGAGATAGGAAGGGGTGTAGGAGCCCGAGGAGGTTACAGAGATAGGGATGGGTTTAGGGGCTGGAGGATGTTACAGAGATAGGGAGGGGTGTAGGAGCCGGAGGAGGTTACAGAGATAGGGAGGGGTGTACGGGCTGGAGGATGTAACAGAGATAGGGAGGGGTGTAGGAGCCGGAGGAGGTTACAGAGATAGGGAGGGGTGTAGGAGCCGTAGGAGGTTACAGAGATAGGGAGGGGCGTAGGGGCTGGAGGTGGTTACAAAGATGGAGGTGGGGGGAGGGGCTGGAGGAGATTAATGAAATAGGGAGGAAGTTATAGAGATAATGAGCGGTGTAGGGCTGGAGGAGGTTACAGATAGGGAGCGGTGTACGGGCATGATCAGGTTACAGAGATATGGAGGAGTTTAGGGGCTGGAGGAAGTTACAGAGATAGGGAGGGTTGTAGGGGCTGTAGGAGGTTACAGAGATAGGATGGGTGTCGGGGCTGGAGGAAGTTACAGAGGTAAGGAGGGTTGTAGGGGCTGGAGGAGGTTACAGAGATAGGGAGGGGTGTAGGGGCTGGTGGAGGTTACAGAGATAGGGATGGGTGTCGGGGTTGGAGGAAGTTACAGAGGTAGGGAGGGTTGTAGGGGCTGGAGGAGGTTACAGAGATAGGGAGGGGTGTAGGGGCTGGTGGAGGTTAAAGAGATAGGGAATGGTTTAGGGGCTGGAGGATTTTACAGAGATAGGGAGGGGTGTAGGGGCTGGAGGAGGTTACAGAGATAGGGAGGGGTGTAGGAGCCGGAGGAGGTTACAGAGTTAGGGAGTGTTGTAGGGTCTGTTGGAGGTTACAGAGATAGGGAGGGATGCAGGGGCTGGAGGAGCTTACAGAGATAGGGAGGTGTGTAGGGATTGGAGGTGGTTACAGAGTTAGGGAGGGGTGTAGGGGCTGGAGGAGGTTACAGAGATATGGAGAGGTGTAAGGGCTGGAGGACGTTACAGAGATAGGGAGGGTTGTAGGGTCTGGAGGAGGTTAGGAGATAGAGATGGGTGTAGGGGTTGGAGGATTTTACAGAGATAGGGAGGGGTGTAGGGGCTGCAGGAGGTTACAGAGATAGGGAGGGGTTAGGAGCCGGAGGAGATTACACAGACAGGGAGGGGTGTAGGGGCTGGATGAAATTACAGAGATAGGTAGGGGTCTAGGGGCTGGAGCAGGTTACAGAGATAGGGAGCGGTTAGAGGCTGGAGGAGGTTACAGTGATAGGGAGGTCTGTAGGGGCTGGAGGAGGTTACAGAGATACAGAGGTTTGAAGGGGTTGGAGAAGGTTACAGAGGTAGGGAGGGTTCTAGGGACTGGAGGAGGTTACAGAGAAAGGTAGGGTTGAGAGGCTGGAGGAGGTTACAGAGATAGGGAGAGGAGTAAGAGCCGGAGGAGGTTACAAAGATAGGGAGGGGTGTAGGGGCTGTAGAAGGTTTACAGACATAGGGAGGGGTGTAGGGATTGGAGGAGGTTACAGAGATAGGGAGGGGCGTATGGACTGGAGGAGGTTACAGAAATAGGGAGGGTGTGAGGCTGGAGGAGGTTACAGAGTTCGGGAGAGGTGTACGAGCCCGAGGAGGTTACAGAGATTGGGAGGGGTGTAAGGGTTGGAGCAGGTTACAAAGATAGGGAGGGTCGTAGGGGCTGGAGGATGTTACAGAGATAGGGAGGGGTGTTGGGGCTGGAGCAGGTTACAGAGTTAGGGAGGCGTGTAGGGGCTGGAGGAGGTTACAGAGATAGGGATGGTGTAGGGGCTGGAGGATTTTACAGAGTTAGAGAGGTGTGTACGGGTTGGAGGAGGTTACAGAGATATGGATGTGTGTAGGGGTTGGAGGTGGTTACAGAGATAGGGAGGGGTGTAGGGGCTGGAGCAGGTTACAGCGTTAGGGAGGGGTTCAGGGGCTGGAGGAGGTTACAGAGGTAGGGATGGTGTAGGGGCTGGAGGAGGTTACAGAGATAGGGAGGGGTGTAGGGGCTGGAGGGGGTTACAGAGATAGGGAGAGGTGTAGGGGCTGGAGGAGGTTACAGCATTAGGGAGGGGTGTAGGGCCTGGAGGAGGTTACAGAGGTAGGGTGGTGTGTAGGTGTTGAAAGAGTTACAGGGATTGAGAGGTGTATTGCGGTTGGAGGTGGTTACAGAGATAGGGAGCGGTGATAGGCTGGAGAGAGTTACGGAGATAGGGAGGGGTGTAGGAGCCGTAGGAGGTTACAGAGATAGGGAGAGTTGTAGGGGCTGGAGGTGGTTACAAACATAGTGGTGGGGGGAGGGGCTGGAGGAGATTACTGAAATAGGGAGGAAGTTATAGAGATAATGAGCGGTGTATGGCTGGAGGAGGTTACAGATAGGGAGCGGTGTACGGGCATGATCAGGTTACAGAGATATGGAGGAGTGTAGGGGCTGGAGGTAGTTACAGAGATAGGGAGGGTTGTAGGGGCTGTAGGAGGTTACAGAGATAGGGATGGGTGTCGGGGCTGGAGGAAGTTACAGAGGTAGGGAGGGTTGTAGGGGCTGGTGGAGGTTACAGAGATAGGGAATGGTGTAGGGGCTGGAGGATTTTACAGAGATAGGGAGGGGTGTAGGAGCCGGAGGAGGTTACAGAGTTAGGGAGTGTTGTAGGGTCTGTTGGAGGTTACAGAGATAGGGAGGGGTGCAGGGGCTGGAGGAGGTTACAGAGATAGGGAGGGCTGTAGGGGCTGCAGGAGGTTACAGAGATAGGGAGAGGTGTAGGAGCCGGAGGAAATTACACAGACAGGGAGGGGTGGAGGGGCTCGTTGAAGTTACAGTGATTGGGAGGGGTGTAGGGGCTGGAGGAGGTTACAGAGATAGGGAGCGGTTAGAGGCTGGAGGAGCTTACAGAGATAGGGAGGGCTGTAGGGGCTGGAGGTGGTTACAAAGATAGGGGTCGGGGGAGGGGCAGGAGGAGCTTACAGAAATAGGGAGGTAGTTATAGAGATAGTGAGCGGTGTAGGGCTGGAGGTGGTTACAGAAAGGGAGTGGTGTACGGGCATGAGGAGGTTACAGAGATAGGGAGGAGTATAGGGGCTGGAGGAGCTTACAGATGTAGGGAAGGTTGTGGGGGCTGGTGGAGGTTACAGAGATAGGGAGGGGTGTTGGGGCTGGAGGATTTTACAGAGATAGGGAGGGATGTAGGAGCTGGAGGAAGTTACAGAGATAGGGAGGGGTGTAGTAGCTGGAGGAGGTTACAGAGATAAGGAGCGGTGAGAGGCTGGAGGAGGTTACAGAGATGGGGAGGAAGTTACAGAGATGGTGGGGTGATAGGCTGGAGGAGGTTACAGAGGTAGGTCGGGATGTAGTGTCTGGAGGAGGTTACAGAGACAGGGAGGTGTATCGGGGTTTGAGGAGGTTACAGAGACAGGGAGGTGTGTAGGGGTTGGAGGAGGTTACAAGGATAAGGAGGAGTGTAGGGACTGGAGGTGGTGACAGAGATAGGGAGGGGTGTAGGGGCTGGAGGAGGTTACAGAGATACAGAGATTTGAAGGGGTTGGAGGAGGTTACAGAGATAGGGAGTGGTCTACGGACTGGAGGAGGTTACAGAGAAAGGGATAGGAGTAGGAGCCGGAGGAGGTTTCAAAGATAGGGAGGGGTGTAGGGGCTGGAGGAGGTTTACAGACATAGGGAGGGGTGTAGGGATTGGAGGAGGTTACAGAGATAAGGAGGGGTGTATGGACTGGAGGAGGTTACAGAAATAGGGAGGGGTGCGAGGCTGGAGGAGGTTACAGAGTTAGGGAGAGGTGTACGAGCCCGAGGAGGTTACAGAGATCGGGAGGGGTGTAAGGGTTGGAGCAGGTTTCAGAGATAGGGAGGGTCGTAGGGGCTGGAGCAGGTTACAGAGATAGTGAGAGGTTTTGGGGCTGGAGCAGGTTACAGAGTTAGGGAGGCGTGTAGGGGCTGGAGGAGTTTACAGAGATAGGGATGGTGTAGGGGCTGGAGGATTTTACAGAGTTAGAGAGGTGTGTAGGGGTTGGAGGAGATTACAGAGATAGGGAGGTGTGTAGGGGTTGGAGGTGGTTACAGAGATAGGGAGGGGTGTTGGGGCTGGAGCAGGTTACCGCATTAGGGAGGGGTGTAGGGGCTGGAGTAGGTGACAGAGGTAGGGATTGTGTAGGGGCTGGAGGATGTTACAGAGTTAGGAAGGTGTGTAGGTGTTGGAGGAGGTTACAGAGATAGGGAGGGGTGTACTGGCTGGAGGATTTTACAGAGATATGGAGAGGTGTTGGGGCTGGAGGAGGTTACAGAGATAAGGAGGGGTGTAGGGGCTGGAGGAAGTTACAGAGATAGGGAGGGTTGTAGGGGCTGTGGGAGGTTACAGAGATAGGGATGGGTGTTGGGGCTGGAGGAAGTTACAGAGGAAGGGAGGGTTGTAGGGGCTGGTGGAGGTTACAGAGATAGAGAATGGTGTAGGGGCTGGAGGATTTTACAGAGATAGGGAGGGGTGTAGGGGCTGGAGGAGGTTACAGAGATAGGGAGGGGTGTAGGAGCCGGAGGAGGTTACAGAGTTAGGGAGTGTTGTAGGGTCTGTTGGAGGTTACAGAGATAGGGAGGGGTGCAGGGGCTGGAGGAGGTTACAGAGATATGGAGATGTGTAAGGGCTGGAGGACGTTACAGAGATAGGGAGGGTTGTAGGGTCTGGAGGAGGTTGCAGAGATAGGGATGGGTGTAGGGGTTGGAGGATTTTACAGAGATAGGGAGGGTTGTAGGGGCTGCAGGAGGTTACATAGATAGGGAGGGGTTAGGAGCCGGAGGAGATTACACAGACAGGGAGGGGTGTAGGGGCTGGATGAAGTTACAGAGATAGGGAGGGGTCTAGGGGCTGGAGGAGGTTACAGAGATAGGGGGCGGTTAGAGGCTGGAGGAGGTTACAGTGATAGGGAGGGCTGTAGGGGCTGGAGGTGCTTAAAAAGATAGGGGTTGGGGAGGGGCTGGAGGAGGTTACAGTAATAGGGAGGTAGTTATAGAGATAGTGAGCGGTGTAGGGCTGGAGGAGTTTACAGATAGGGAGCGGTGTACGGGCATGAGGAGGTTACAGAGTTAGGGAGTGTTGTAGGGTCTGTTGGAGGTTACAGAGATAGGGAGGGGTGCAGGGGCTGGAGGAGGTTACAGAGATAGGGAGGGCTGTAGGGGCTGCAGGAGGTTACAGAGATAGGGAGAGGTGTAGGAGCCGGAGGAAATTACACAGACAGGGAGGGGTGGAGGGGCTCGTTGAAGTTACAGTGATTGGGAGGGGTGTAGGGGCTGGAGGAGGTTACAGAGATAGGGAGCGGTTAGAGGCTGGAGGAGCTTACAGAGATAGGGAGGGCTGTAGGGGCTGGAGGTGGTTACAAAGATAGGGGTCGGGGGAGGGGCAGGAGGAGCTTACAGAAATAGGGAGGTAGTTATAGAGATAGTGAGCGGTGTAGGGCTGGAGGTGGTTACAGAAAGGGAGTGGTGTACGGGCATGAGGAGGTTACAGAGATAGGGAGGAGTATAGGGGCTGGAGGAGCTTACAGATGTAGGGAAGGTTGTGGGGGCTGGTGGAGGTTACAGAGATAGGGAGGGGTGTTGGGGCTGGAGGATTTTACAGAGATAGGGAGGGATGTAGGGGCTGCAGGAGGTTACATAGATAGGGAGGGGTTAGGAGCCGGAGGAGATTACACAGACAGGGAGGGGTGTAGGGGCTGGATGAAGTTACAGAGATAGGGAGGGGTCTAGGGGCTGGAGGAGGTTACAGAGATAGGGGGCGGTTAGAGGCTGGAGGAGGTTACAGTGATAGGGAGGGCTGTAGGGGCTGGAGGTGCTTAAAAAGATAGGGGTTGGGGAGGGGCTGGAGGAGGTTACAGTAATAGGGAGGTAGTTATAGAGATAGTGAGCGGTGTAGGGCTGGAGGAGTTTACAGATAGGGAGCGGTGTACGGGCATGAGGAGGTTACAGAGATAGGGAGGAGTGTAGGGTCTGGAGGAGTTTACAGATGTAGGGAGGGTTGTAGAGGCTGGAGGAGGTTACAGAGATAGGGAGGGGTGTAGGGGCTGGTGGATTTTACAGAGATAGGGAGTGGTGTAGGGTCTGGCGGAGGTTACAGAGATAGGGAGGGGTGTAGAAGCTGGAGGAGGTTACGGAGATACAGAGGTTTGAAGGGGTTGGAGAAGGTTACAGAGGTAGGGAGGGGTCTTGGGACTGGAGGAGGTTACAGAGATAGGTAGGGGTGAGAGGCTGGAGGAGGTTACAGAGATAGCGAGAGGAGTAGGAGCCGGAGGAGGTTACAGAGATAGGGAGGGGTGTACGGGCTGGAGGATTTTACAGAGATATGGAGAGGTGTAGGGGCTGGAGGAGTTTACAGAGATAGGGAGGGGTGTAGGGGCTGGAGGGGGTTACAGAGATAGGGAGGGAGTTACAATGCTAAGGAGGGGTGTAGGGCTGGAGGAGGTTAAAGGGATTGGGCGGGAGTTACAGTGATAGGGAGCGGTGATAGGCTGGAGAGAGTTACGGAGATAGGGAGGGGTGTAGGAGCCGTAGGAGGTTACAGAGATAGGGAGGGGTTTAGGGGCTGGAGGTGGTTACAAAGATAGAGGTGGGGGGAGGGGCTGGAGGAGATTACTGAAATAGGGAGGAAGTTATAGAGATAATGAGCGGTGTAGGGCTGGAGGAGGTTACAGATAGGGAGCGGTGTACGGGCATGATCAGGTTACAGAGATATGGAGGAGTGTAGGGGCTGGAGGAAGTTACAGAGATAGGGAGGGTTGTAGGGGCTGTAGGAGGTTACAGAGATAGGGATGGGTGTCGGGGCTGGAGGAAGTTACAGAGGTAGGGAGGGTTGTAGGGGCTGGTGGAGGTTACAGAGATAGGGAGGGGTGTAGGGGCTGGTGGAGGTTACAGAGATAGGGATGGGTGTCGGGGCTGGAGGAAGTTACAGAGGTAGGGAGGGTTGTAGGGGCTGGAGGAGGTTACAGAGATAGGGAGGGGTGTAGGGGCTGGTGGAGGGTACAGAGATAGGGAATGGTGTAGGGGCTGGAGGATTTTAAAGAGATAGGGAGGGGTGTAGGGGCTGGAGGAGGTTACAGAGATAGGGAGGGGTGTAGGAGCCGGAGGAGGTTACAGAGTTAGGGAGTGTTGTAGGGTCTGTTGGAGGTTACAGAGATAGGGAGGGGTGCAGGGGCTGGAGGAGCTTACAGAGATAGGGAGGTGTGTAGGGATTGGAGGTGGTTACAGAGTTAGGGAGGTGTGTAGGGGCTGGAGGAGGTTACAGAGATATGGAGAGGTGTAAGGGCTGGAGGACGTTACAGAGATAGGGAGGGTTGTAGGGTCTGGAGGAGGTTAGGAGATAGAGATGGGTGTAGGGGTTGGAGGATTTTACAGAGATAGGGAGGGGTGTAGGGGCTGCAGGAGATTACAGAGATAGGGAGGGGTTAGGAGCCGGAGGAGATTACACAGACAGGGAGGGGTGTAGGGGCTGGATGAAATTACAGAGATAGGTAGGGGTCTAGGGGCTGGAGCAGGTTACAGAGATAGGGAGCGGTTAGAGGCTGGAGGAGGTTACAGTGATAGGGAGGGCTGTAGGGGCTGGAGGAGGTTACAGAGATACAGAGGTTTGAAGGGGTTGGAGAAGGTTACAGAGGTAGGGAGGGTTCTAGGGACTGGAGGAGGTTACAGAGATAGGTAGGGTTGAGAGGCTGGAGGAGGTTACAGAGATAGGGAGAGGAGTAAGTGCCGGAGGAGGTTACAAAGATAGGGAGGGGTGTAGGGGCTGTAGGAGGTTTACAGACATAGGGAGGGGTGTAGGGATTGGAGGAGGTTACAGAGATAGGGAGGGGCGTATGGACTGGAGGAGGTTACAGAAATAGGGAGGGGTGCGAGGCTGGAGGAGGTTACAGAGTTCGGGAGAGGTGTAAGGGTTGGAGCAGGTTACAAAGATAGGGAGGGTCGTAGGGGCTGGAGGATGTTACAGAGATAGGGAGGGGTTTTGGGGCTGGAGCAGGTTACAGAGTTAGGGAGGCGTGTAGGGGCTGGAGGAGGTTACAGAGATAGGGATGGTGTAGGGGCTGGAGGATTTTACAGAGTTAGAGAGGTGTGTACGGGTTGGAGGAGGTTACAGAGATATGGAGGTGTGTAGGGGTTGGAGGTGGTTACAGAGATAGGGAGGGGTGTAGGGGCTGGAGCAGGTTACAGCGTTAGGGAGGGGTTCAGGGGCTGGAGGAGGTTACAGAGGTAGGGATGGTGTAGGGGCTGGAGGAGGTTACAGAGATAGGGAGGGGTGTAGGGGCTGGAGGGGGTTACAGAGATAGGGAGAGGTGTAGGGGCTGGAGGAGGTTACAGCATTAGGGAGGGGTGTAGGGCCTGGAGGAGGTTACAGAGGTAGGCTGGTGTGTAGGTGTTGAAAGAGTTACAGAGATTGAGAGGTGTATTGCGGTTGGAGGTGGTTACAGAGATAGGGAGCGGTGATAGGCTGGAGAGAGTTACGGAGATAGGGAGGGGTGTAGGAGCCGTAGGAGGTTACAGAGATAGGGAGAGTTGTAGGGGCTGGAGGTGGTTACAAACATAGTGGTGGGGGGAGGGGCTGGAGGAGATTACTGAAATAGGGAGGAAGTTATAGAGATAATGAGCGGTGTAGGGCTGGAGGAGGTTACAGATAGGGAGCGGTGTACGGGCATGATCAGGTTACAGAGATATGGAGGAGTGTAGGGGCTGGAGGTAGTTACAGAGATAGGGAGGGTTGTAGGGGCTGTAGGAGGTTACAGAGATAGGGATGGGTGTCGGGGCTGGAGGAAGTTACAGAGGTAGGGAGGGTTGTAGGGGCTGGTGGAGGTTACAGAGATAGGGAATGGTGTAGGGGCTGGAGGATTTTACAGAGATAGGGAGGGGTGTAGGAGCCGGAGGAGGTTACAGAGTTAGGGAGTGTTGTAGGGCTCGTTGAAGTTACAGTGATTGGGAGGGGTGTAGGGGCTGGAGGAGGTTACAGAGATAGGGAGCGGTTAGAGGCTGGAGGAGCTTACAGAGATAGGGAGGGCTGTAGGGGCTGGAGGTGGTTACAAAGATAGGGGTCGGGGGAGGGGCAGGAGGAGCTTACAGAAATAGGGAGGTAGTTATAGAGATAGTGAGCGGTGTAGGGCTGGAGGTGGTTACAGAAAGGGAGCGGTGTATGGGCATGAGGAGGTTACAGAGATAGGGAGGAGTATAGGGGCTGGAGGAGCTTACAGATGTAGGGAAGGTTGTAGGGGCTGGTGGAGGTTACAGAGATAGGGAGGGGTGTTGGGGCTGGAGGATTTTACAGAGATAGGGAGGGATGTAGGAGCTGGAGGAAGTTACAGAGATAGGGAGGGGTGTAGTAGCTGGAGGAGGTTACAGAGATAAGGAGCGGTGAGAGGCTGGAGGAGGTTACAGAGATGGGGAGGAAGTTACAGAGATGGTGGGGTGATAGGCTGGAGGAGGTTACAGAGGTAGGTCGGGATGTAGTGTCTGGAGGAGGTTACAGAGACAGGGAGGTGTATCGGGGTTTGAGGAGGTTACAGAGACAGGGAGGTGTGTAGGGGTTGGAGGAGGTTACAAGGATAAGGAGGAGTGTAAGGACTGGAGGTGGTGACAGAGATAGGGAGGGGTGTACGGGCTGGAGGAGGTTACAGAGATACAGAGATTTGAAGGGGTTGGAGGAGGTTACAGAGATTGGGAGTGGTCTACGGACTGGAGGAGGTTACAGAGAAAGGGATAGGAGTAGGAGCCGGAGGAGGTTTCAAAGATAGGGAGGGGTGTAGGGGCTGGAGGAGGTTTACAGACATAGGGAGGGGTGTAGGGATTGGAGGAGGTTACAGAGATAAGGAGGGGTGTATGGACTGGAGGAGGTTACAGAAATAGGGAGGGGTGCGAGGCTGGAGGAGGTTACAGAGTTAGGGAGAGGTGTACGAGCCCGAGGAGGTTACAGAGATCGGGAGGGGTGTAAGGGTTGGAGCAGGTTACAGAGATAGGGAGGGTCGTAGGGGCTGGAGCAGGTTACAGAGATAGGGAGAGGTTTTGGGGCTGGAGCAGGTTACAGAGTTAGGGAGGCGTGTAGGGGCTTGAGGAGGTTACAGAGATAGGGATGGTGTAGGGGCTGGAGGATTTTACAGAGTTAGAGAGGTGTGTAGGGGTTGGAGGAGATTACAGAGATAGGGAGGTGTGTAGGGGTTGGAGGTGGTTACAGAGATAGGGAGGGGTGTTGGGGCTGGAGCAGGTTACCGCATTAGGGAGGGGTGTAGGGGCTGGAGGAGGTTACAGAGGTAGGGATGGTGTAGGGGCTGGAGGAGGTTACAGAGATAGGGAGGGTTGTAGGGGCTGGAGGGGGTTACAGAGATAGGGAGAGGTGTAGGGGCTGGAGGAGGTTACAGCATTAGGGAGGGGTGTAGGGCCTGGAGGAGGTTACAGAGGTAGGGTGGTGTGCAGGTGTTGAAAGAGTTACAGAGATAGAGAGGTGTATTGCGGTTGGAGGTGGTTACAGAGATAGGGAGCGGTGATAGGCTGGAGAGAGTTACGGAGATAGGGAGGGGTGTAGGAGCCGTAGGAGGTTACAGAGATAGGGATAGTTGTAGGGGCTGGAGGTGGTTACAAAGATAGTGGTGGGGGGAGGGGCTGGAGGTGATTACTGAAATAGGGAGGAAGTTATAGAGATAATGAGCGGTGTAGGGCTGGAGGAGGTTACAGATAGGGAGCGGTGTATGGGCATGATCAGGTTACAGAGATATGGAGGAGTGTAGGGGCTGGAGGAAGTTACAGAGATAGGGAGGGTTGTTGGGGCTGTAGGAGGTTACAGAGATAGGGATGGGTGTCGGGGCTGGAGGAAGTTACAGAGGTAGGGAGGGTTGTAGGGGCTGGTGGAGGTTACAGAGATAGGGAATGGTGTAGGGGCTGGAGGATTTTACAGAGATAGGGAGGGGTGTAGGAGCCGGAGGAGGTTACAGAGTTAAGGAGTGTTGTAGGGTCTGTTGGAGGTTACAGAGATAGGGAGGGGTGCAGGGGCTGGAGGAGGTTACATAGATAGGGAGGTGTGTAGGGATTGGAGGTGGTTACAGAGTTAGGGAGGGGTGTACAGAGATATGGAGAGGTGTAAGGGCTGGAGGACGTTACAGAGATAGGGAGGGTTGTAGGGTCTGGAGGAGGTTGCAGAGATAGGGATGGGTGTTGGGGTTGGAGGATTTTACAGAGATAGGGAGGGGTGTAGGGGTGCAGGAGGTTACATAGATAGGGAGGGGTTAGGAGCCGGAGGAGATTACACAGACAGGGAGGGGTGTAGGGGCTGGATGAAGTTACAGAGATAGGAAGGGGTCTAGGGGCTGGAGGAGGTTACAGAGATAGGGAGCGGTTAGAGGCTGGAGGAGGTTACAGTGATAGGGAGGGCTTTAGGGGCTGGAGGTGCTTACAAAGATAGGGGTTGGGGAGGGGCTGGAGGAGGTTACAGTAATAGGGAGGTAGTTATAGAGATAGTGAGCGGTGTAGGGCTGGAGGAGTTTACAGATAGGGTGCGGTGTACGGGCATGAGGAGGTTACAGAGATAGGGAGGAGTGTAGGGGCTGGAGGAGTTTACAGATGTAGGGAGGGTTGTAGGGGCTGGAGGAGGTTACAGAGATAGGGAGGGGTGTAGGGGCTGGAGGATTTTACAGAGATAGGGAGTGGTGTAGGGTCTGGAGGAGGTTACAGAGATAGGGAGGGGTGTAGAAGCTGGAGGAGGTTACGGAGATACAGAGGTTTGAAGGGGTTGGAGAAGGTTACAGAGGTAGGGAGGGGTCTAGGGACTGGAGGAGGTTACAGAGATAGGTAGGGGTGAGAGGCTGGAGGAGGTTACAGAGATAGGGAGAGGAGTAGGAGCCGGAGGAGTTTACAGAGATAGGGAGGGGTGTACGGGCTGGAGGATTTTACAGAGATATGGAGAGGTGTAGGGGCTGGAGGAGTTTACAGAGATAGGGAGGGGTGTAGGGGCTGGAGGGGGTTACAGAGATAGGGAGGGAGTTACAATGCTAAGGAGGGGTGTAGGGCTGGAGGAGGTTAAAGGGATAGTGCGGGAGTTACAGAGATAGGGAGCGGTGATAGGCTGGAGAGAGTTACGGAGATAGGGAGGGGTGTAGGAGCCGTAGGAGGTTACAGAGATAGGGAGAGGTGTAGGGGCTGGAGGTGGTTACAAACATAGTGGTGGGGGGAGGGGCTGGAGGAGATTACTGAAATAGGGAGGAAGTTTTCGAGATAATGAGCGGTGTAGGGCTGGAGGAGGTTACAGATAGGGAGCGGTGTACGGGCATGATCAGGTTACAGAGATATGGAGGAGTGTAGGGGCTGGAGGAAGTTACAGAGATAAGGAGGGTTGTAGGGGCTGTAGGAGGTAACAGAGATAGGGATGGGTGTCGGGGCTGGAGGAAGTTACAGAGCTGGGAGGGTTGTAGGGGCTGGAGGAGGTTACAGAGATAGGGAGGGGTTTTAGGGGCTGGTGGAGGTTACAGAGATAGGGAATGGTGTAGGGGCTGGAGGATTTTACAGAGATAGGGAGGGGTGTAGGGGCTGGAGGAGTTTACAGAGTTAGGGAGGGGTGTAGGAGCCGGAGGAGGTTACAGAGTTAGGGAGTGTTGTAGGGTCTGTTGGAGGTTACAGAGGTAGGGAGGGGTGCAGGGGCTGGAGGAGGTTACAGAGATAGGGAGGTGTGTAGGGATTGGAGGTGGTTACAGAGTTAGGGAGGGGTGTAGGGGCTGGAGGAGGTTACAAAGATATGGAGAGGTGTAGGGTCTAGAGGACGTTACAGAGATAGGGAGGGGTGTAGGGGCTGGACGGGGTTACAGAGATAGGGAGGGAGTTACAGAGCTAAGGAGGGGTGTAGGGTTTGGAGGAGGTTACAGGGATAGGGCGGGAGTTACAGAGATAGGGAGCGGAGATAGGCTGGAGAGAATTACGGAGATAGGGAGGGGTGTAGGAGCCGGAGGAGGTTACAGAGATAGGGAGGGGTCTAGGGGCTGGAGCAGGTTACAGAGATAGAGAGCGGTTAGAGGCTGGAGGAGGTTACAGTGATAGGGAGGGCTGTTGGGGCTGGAGGAGTTTACCGAGATACAGAGGTTTGAAGGGGTTGGAGAAGGTTACAGAGGTAGGGAGGGGTCTAGGGACTGGAGGAGGTTACAGAGAAAGGTAGGGTTGAGAGGCTGGAGGAGGTTACAGAGATAGGGAGAGGCGTAAGAGCCGGAGGAGTTTACAAAGATAGGGAGAGGTGTAGGGGCTGGAGGAGGTTTACAGACATAGGGAGGGGTGTAGGGATTGGAGGAGGTTGCAGAGATAGGGAGGGGCGTATGGACTGGAGGAGGTTACAGAAATAGGGAGGGGTGCGAGGCTGGAGGAGGTTACAGAGTTCGGGAGAGGTGTATGAGCCCGAGGAGGTTACAGAGATCGGGAGGGGTGTAAGGGTTGGAGCAGGTTACAGAGAAAGGGAGGGTCGTAGGGGCTGGAGGATGTTACAGAGATAGGGAGGGGTGTTGGGCCTGGAGCAGGTTACAGAGTTAGGGAGGCGTGTAGGGGCTGGAGGAGGTTACAGAGATAGGGATGGTGTAGGGGCTGGATGATTTTACAGAGTTAGAGAGGTGTGTAGGTGTTGGAGGAGGTTACAGAGATATGGAGGTGTGTAGGGGTTGGAGGTGGTTACAGAGATAGGGAAGGGTGTAGGGGCTGGAGCAGGTTACAGCGTTAGGGAGGGGTTCAGGGGCTGGAGGAGGTTACAGAGATAGGGATGGTGTAGGGGCTGGAGGAAGTTACGGAGTTAGGGTGGTGTGTAGGGGTTGGAGGAGTTACAGAGATAGGGAGGTATATAGCAGTTGGAGGTGGTTACAGAGTTAGGGAGGGGTGTAGGGGCTGGAGTAGGTTACAGAGATAGGGATTGTGTAGCGGCTGGAGGAGGTTACAGAGTTAGGTAGGTGTGTTGGTGTTGGAGGATTTTACAGAGATATGGAGAGGTGTAGGGTCTAGAGGAGGTTACAGAGATAGGGAGGGGTGTAGGGGCTGGAGGGGGTTACAGAGATAGGGAGGGAGTTACAGAGCTAAGGAGGGGTGTAGTGCTGGATGAGGTTACAGGGATAGGGCAGGAGTTACAGAGATAGGGAGCGGTGATAGGCTGGAGAGAATTACGGAGATATGGAGGGGTGTGGGAGCCGGAGGAGGTTACAGAGATAGGGAGGGGTGTCGGGGCTGGAGGTGGTTACAAAGATAGTGGTGGGGGGAGGGGCTGGAGGAGATTACTGAAATAGGGAGGAAGTTATAGAGATAGTGAGCGGTGTAGGGCTGGAGGAGGTTACAGATAGGGAGCGGTGTACGGGCATGATCAGGTTACAGAGATATGGAGGAGTGTAGGGGCTGGAGGAAGTTACAGAGATAGGGAGTGTTGTAGGGGCTGGAGGAGGTTACAGAGATAGGGATGGGTGTAGGGCCTGGAGGAGGTTACAGAGTTAGTGAGGTTTGTAGGGTCTGTTGGAGGTTACAGAGATAGGGAGGGGTGCAGGGGCTGGAGGATTTTACAGAGATAGGGTGGGGTGTAGGGGCTGGAGGTGGTTACAGAGCTAGGGAGGTTTGTAGGGGCTGGTGGAGGTTGCAGAGATAGGGAGGGGTGTAGGGGCTGGAGGAGGTTACAGAGGTAGGGAGGGGTGTAGGGGATGGAGGTGGTTACAGAGGGAGGGAGGTTTGTAGGGGCTGGAGGAGGTTACAGAGATATGGAGAGGTGTAGGGGCTGGAGGATTTTACATTGATAGGGAGGGGTGTAGTGGCTGGAGGGGGTTACAGAGATAGGGAGAGGTGTTGGGGCTGGAGGAGGTTACAGCATTAGGGAGGGGTGTAGGGGCTGGAGGAGGTTTCAGAGGTAGGGTGGTGTGTAGGTGTTGGAAGAGTTACAGAGATAGAGAGGTGTATTGCGGTTGGAGGTGGTTACAGAGTTAGGGAGGGTGTAGGGGCTGGAGTAGGTTACAGAGGTAGGGATTGTGTAGGGGCTGGAGGAGGTTACAGAGTTAGGTAGGTGTGTAGGTGTTGGAGGAGGTTACAGAGATAGGGAGGGGTGTACGGGCTGGAGGATTTTACAGAGATATGGAGAGGTGTTGGGGCCGGTGGAGGTTACAGAGATAGGGAGGGGTGTAGGGGCTGGAGGGGGTTACAGAGATAGGGAGGGAGTTACAATGCTAAGGAGGGGTGTAGGGCTGGAGGAGGTTACAGGGATAGGGCGGGAGTTACAGAGATAGGGAGAGGTGTAGGTGCTGGAGAGAGTTACGGAGATAGGGAGGGTTGTAGGGTCTGGAGGAGGTTGCAGAGATAGGGATGGGTGTAGGGGTTGGAGGATTTTACAGAGATAGGGAGGGGTGTAGGGGCTGCATGAGGTTACATAGATAGGGAGGGGTTAGGAGCCGGAGGAGATTACACAGAAAGGGAGGGGTGTAGGGGCTGGAGGAGGTTACAGAGATAGGGAGAGGTTAGAGGCTGGAGGAGGTTACAGTGATAGGGAGGGCTGTAGGGGCTGGAGGTGCTTACAAAGATAGGGGTTGGGGAGGGGGTTGGAGGAAGTTACAGTAATAGGGAGGTAGTTATAGAGATAGTGAGCGGTGTAGGGCTGGAGGAGTTTACAGATAGGGAGCGGTGTACGGGCATGAGGAGGTTACAGAGATAGGGAGGAGTGTAGGGGCTGGAGGAGTTTACAGATGTAGGGAGGGTTGTAGGGGCTGGAGGATTTTACAGAGATAGGGAGTGGTGTAGGGTCTGGAGGAGGTTACAGAGATAGGGGATGGGTGTAGAAGCTGGAGGAGGTTACGGAGATACAGAGGTTTGAAGGGGTTGGAGAAGGTTACCGAGGTAGGGAGGGTTCTAGGGACTGGAGGAGGTTACAGAGATAGGTAGGGGTGAGAGGCTGGAGGAGGTTACAGAGATAGGGAGAGGAGTAGGAGCCAAAGGAGGTTACAGAGATAGGGCGGGCTGTACGGGCTGGAGGATTTTACAGTGATATGGAGAGCTTTAGGGGCTGGAGGAGTTTACAGAGATAGGGAGGGGTGTAGGGGCTGGAGGGGGTTACAGAGATAGGGAGCGAGTTACAATGCTAGGGAGGGGTGTAGGGCTGGAGGAGGTTAAAGGGATAGGGCGGGAGTTACAGAGATAGGGAGCGGTGATAGGCTGGAGAGAGTTACGGAGATAGGGAGGGGTGTAGGAGCCGTAGGTGGTTACAGAGATAGGGAGGGGTGTAGGGGATGGAGGTGGTTACAAAGATAGTGGTGGGGGGAGGGGCTGGAGGAGATTACTGAAATAGGGAGGAAGTTTTAGAGATAATGAGCGGTGTAGGGCTGGAGGAGTTTACAGATAGGGAGCGGTGTACGGGCATGATCAGGTTACAAAGATATGGAGGAGTGTAGGGGCTGGAGGAAGTTACAGAGATAGGGAGGGTTGTAGGGGCTGTAGGAGGTTACAGAGATAGGGATGGGTGTCGGGGCTGGAGGAAGTTACAGAGGTAGGGAGGGTTGTAGGGGCTGGAGGAGGTTACTGAGTTAGGGAGGGGTGTAGGGGCTGGTGGAGGTTACAGAGATAGGGAATGATGTAGGGGCTGGAGGATTTTACAGAGATAGGGAGGGGTGTAGGGGCTGGAGGAGGTTACAGAGATAGGGAGGGGTGTAGGAGCCGGAGGAGGTTACAGAGTTAGGGAGTGTTGTAGGGTCTGTTGGAGGTTACAGAGATAGGGAGGGGTGCAGGGGCTGGAGGAGGTGACAGAGATAGGGAGGTGTGTAGGGATTGGAGGTGGGTTACAGAGTTAGGGAGGGGTGTAGGGGCTGGAGGAGGTTACAGAGATATGGAGAGGTGTAAGGGCTGGAGGACGTTACAGAGATAGGGAGGGTTGTAGAGTCTGGAGGAGGTTATAGAGATAGGGATGGGTGTATGGGTTGGAGGATTTTACAGAGATAGGGAGGCGTGTAGGGGCTGCAGGAGGTTACAGAGATAGGGAGGGGTTAGGAGCCGGAGGAGATTACACAGACAGGGAGGGGTGTAGGGGCTGGATGAAGTTACAGAGATAGGGAGGGGTCTAGTGGCTGGAGCAGGTTACAGAGATAGGGAGCGGTTAGAGGCTGGAGGAGGTTACAGTGATAGGGAGGGCTGTAGGGGCTGGAGGAGGTTACAGAGATACAGAGGTTTGAAGGGGTTGGAGAAGCTTACAGAGGTAGGGAGGGGTCTAGGGACTGGAGGAGGTTACAGAGATAGGTAGGGGTGAGAGGCTGGAGGAGGTTACAGAGATAGGGAGAGGAGTAAGAGCCGGAGGAGGTTACAAAGATAGGGAGGGGTGTAGGGGCTGGAGGAGGTTTACAGACATAGGGAGGGTTGTAGGGATTGGAGGAGGTTACAGATATAGGGAGGGGCGTATGGACTGGAGGAGGTTACAGAAATAGGGAGGGGTGCGAGGCTGGAGGAGGTTACAGAGTTCGGGAGAGGTGTAAGGGTTGGAGCAGGTTACAGAGATCGGGAGGGTCGTAAGGGCTGGAGGATGTTACAGAGATAGGGAGGGGTGTTGGGGCTGGAGCAGGTTACAGAGTTAGGGAGACGTGTAGGGGCTGGAGGAGGTTACAGAGATAGGGATGGTGTAGCGGCTGGAGGATTTTACAGAGTTAGAGAGGTGTGTAGGGGTTGGAGGAGGTTACAGAGATAGGGAGGTGTGTAGGGGTTGGAAGTGGTTACAGAGATAGGGAGGTGTGTAGGGGTTGGAAGTGGTTACAGAGATATGGAGGGGTGTCGGGGCTGGAGCAGGTTACAGCGTTAGGGAGGGGTTCAGGTGCTGGAGGAGGTTACAGAGGTAGGGATGGTGTAGGTGCTGGAGGAGGTTATTGAGTTAGGGTGGTGTGTAGGGGTTGGAGGAGTTACAGAGATAGGGAGGTATATAGCAGTTGGAGGTGGTTGCAGAGTTAGGGAGGGGTGTAGGGACTGGAGTAGGTTACAGAGATAGGGAATGTGTAGGGGCTGGAGGAGGTTACAGAGTTAGGTAGGTGTGTTGGTGTTGGAGGATTTTACAGAGATATGGAGAGGTGTAGGGTCTGGAGGAGGTTACAGAGATAGGGAGGGTTGTAGGGGCTGGAGGAGGTTACAGAGATAGGGAGGGGTGTAGGGGCTGGAGGGGGTTACAGAGATAGGGAGGGAGTTACAGAGCTAAGCAGGGGTGTAGGGCTGGAGGAGGTTACAGGGATAGGGCGGAAGTTACAGAGATAGGGAGCGGTGATAGGCTGGAGAGAATTACGGAGATAGGGAGGGGTGTAGGAGCCGGAGGAGGTTACAGAGATAGGGAGAGGTGTAGGGGCTGGAGGTGGTTACAAAGATAGTGGTGGTGGGAGGGGCTGGAGGAGATTACTGAAATAGGGAGGAAGTTATAGAGATAATGAGCGGTGTAGGGCTGGAGGAGGTTACAGATAGGGAGCGGTGTACGGGCATGATCAGGTTACAGAGATATGGAGGAGTGTAGGGGCTGGAGGAAGTTACAGAGATAGGGAGTGTGTAGGGGCTGGAGGAGGTTACAGAGATAGGGAGTGTTGTAGGGGCTGGAGGAGGTTACAGAGATAGGGATGGGTGTAGGGGCTGGAGGAGGTTACAGAGGTAGGGAGGGTTGTAGGGGCTGGTGGAGGTTACAGAGATAGGGAATGGTGTAGGGGCTGGAGGATTTTACAGAGATAGGGAGGGGTGTAGGGCCTGGAGGAGGTTACAGAGTTAGGGAGGTTTGTAGGGTCTGTTGGAGGTTACAGAGATAGGGAGGTGTGCAGGGGCTGGAGGATTTTACAGAGATAGGGTGGGGTGTAGGGGCTGGAGGAGGTTACAGAGATAGGGAGGTGTGTAGGGATTGGAGGTGGTTACAGATTTAGGGAGGGGTGTAGGGGCTGGAGGAGGTTACAGAGATATGGAGAGGGTGTAGGGGCTGGAGGAGGTTACAGAGATAGGGAGGAGTGTAGGGGCTGGAAGTGGTTACAGAGATAGGGAGTGAGTTACAGAGCTAAGGAGGGGTGTAGGTCTGGAGGAGGTTACAGAGATAGGGAGGGAGTTACATAGATAGGGAGCGGTGAGATGCTGGAGAGCGTTACAGAGATAGGAAGGGGTGTAGGAGGCGGAGGAGTTTACAGAGTTAGGAAGGTGTGTAGGGATTGGAGGTGGTTACAGAGTTAGGGAGGGGTGTAGGGTCTGGAGGAGGTTATAGAGATAGGGATGGGTGTATGGGTTGGAGGATTTTACAGAGATAGGGAGGGGTGTAGGGGCTGCAGGAGGTTGCAGAGATAGGGAGGGGTTCGGAGCCGGAGGAGATTACACAGACAGGGAGGGGTGTAGGGGCTGGATGAAGTTACAGAGATAGGGAGGGGTCCAGGGCCTGGAGCAGGTTACAGAGATAGGGAGCGGTTAGAGGCTGGAGGAGGTTACATTGATAGGGAGGGCTGTAGGGGCTGGAGGAGGTTACAGAGATACAGAAGTTTGAAGTGGTTGGAGAAGGTTACAGAGGTAGGGAGGGGTTTAGGGGACTGGAGGAGGTTACAGAGATAGGTAGGGGTGAGAGGCTGGAGGAGGTTACAGAGATAGGGAGAGGAGTAAGAGCCGGAGGAGGTTACAAAGATAGGGAGGGGTGTAGGGGCTGGAGGAGGTTTACAGACATAGGGAGGGGTGTAGGGATTGGAGGAGGTTACAGAGATAGGGAGGGGTGTATGGACTGGAGGAGGTTACAGAAATAGGGAGGGGTGCGAGGCTGGAGGAGGTTACAGAGTTCGGGAGAGGTGTATGAGCCCGAGGAGGTTACAGAGATCGGGAGGGGTGTAAGGGTTGGAGCAGGTTACAGAGATAGGGAGGGGCGTAGTGGCTGCAGGAGGTTACAGAGATAGGGAGGGGTGTTGGGTCTGGAGCAGGTTACAGAGTTAGGGAAGCGTGTAGGGTCTGGAGGAGGTTACAGAGATAGGGATGGTGTAGGGGCTGGAGGAGGTTACTGAGTTAGGGAGGTTTGTAGGGGTTGGAGGATGTTACAGAGAAAGGGATGTGTGTAGGGTTTGGAGGTGGTTACAGAGATAGGGAGGGGTGTTGGGGCTGGAGCATGTTACAGAGTTAGGGAGGGGTATAGGGGCTGGAGGGGGTTACAGAGATAGGGAGAGGTGTAGGGGCTGGAGGAGGATACAGAGATAGGGAGGGGTGTAGGGGCTGGAGGGGCTTACAGAGATAGGGAGGGAGTTACAGAGCTAAGGAGGGGTGTAGGGCTGGAGGAGGTTACAGAGATAGGGCGGGAGTTACAGAGACAGCGAGCGGTGAAATGCTGGAGAGCGTTACAGAGATAGGAAGGGGTGTAGGAGCCCGAGGAGGTTACAGAGATAGGGATGGTTTTAGGGGCTGGAGGATGTTACAGAGATAGGGAGGGGTGTAGGGGCTGCAGGAGGTTACAGAGATAGGGAGGGGTGTAGGAGCCGGAGGAAATTACACAGACAGGGAGGGGTGGAGGGGCTGGTTGAAGTTATAGTGATTGGGAGGGGTGTAGGGGCTGGAGGAGGTTACAGAGATAGGGAGCGGTTAGAGGCTGGAGGAGGTTACAGAGATAGGGAGGGTTGTAGGGGCTGTAGGAGGTTACAGAGATAGGGATGGGTGTCGGGGCTGGAGGAAGTTACAGAGGTAGGGAGGGTTGTAGGGGCTGGAGGAGGTTACTGAGATAGGGAGGGGTGTAGGGGCTGGTGGAGGTTACAGAGATAGGGAATGATGTAGGGGCTGGAGGATTTTACAGAGATAGGGAGGGGTGTAGTGGCTGGAGGAGGTTACAGAGATAGGGAGGGGTGTAGGAGCCGGAGGAGGTTACAGAGTTAGGGAGTGTTGTAGGCTCTGTTGGAGGTTACAGAGATAGGGAGGGGTGCAGGGGCTGGAGGAGGTGACAGAGATAGGGAGGTGTGTAGGGATTGGAGGTGGTTACAGAATTAGGGAGGGGTGTAGGGGCTGGAGGAGGTTACAGAGATATGGAGAGGTGTAAGGGCTGGAGGACGTTACAGAGATAGGGAGGGTTGTAGAGTCTGGAGGAGGTTATAGAGATAGGGATGGGTGTATGGGTTGGAGGATTTTACAGAGATAGGGAGGTGTGTAGGGGCTGCAGGAGTTTACAGAGATAGGGAGGGGTTAGGAGCCGGAGGAGATTACACAGACAGGGAGGGGTGTAGGGGCTGGATGAAGTTACAGAGATAGGGCGGGGTCTAGTGGCTGGAGCAGGTTACAGAGATAGGGAGCGGTTAGAGGCTGGAGGAGGTTACAGTGATAGGGAGGGCTGTAGGGGCTGGAGGAGGTTACAGAGATACAGAGGTTTGAAGGGGTTGGAGAAGCTTACAGAGGTAGGGAGGGGTCTAGGGACTGGAGGAGGTTACAGAGATAGGTAGGGGTGAGAGGCTGGAGGAGGTTACAGAGATAGGGAGAGGAGTAAGAGCCGGAGGAGGTTACAAAGATAGGGAGGGGTGTAGGGGCTGGAGGAGGTTTACAGACATAGGGAGGGTTGTAGGGATTGGAGGAGGTTACAGAGATAGGGAGGGGCGTATGGACTGGAGGAGGTTACAGAAATAGGGAGGGGTGTAGGGGCTGGAGGGGGTTACAGAGATAGGGAGGGAGTTACAGAGCTAAGCAGGGGTGTAGGGCTGGAGGAGGTTACAGGGATAGGGCGGGAGTTACAGAGATAGGGAGCGGTGATAGGCTGGAGAGAATTACGGAGATAGGGAGGGGTGTAGGAGCCGGAGGAGGTTACAGAGATAGGGAGAGGTGTAGGGGCTGGAGGTGGTTACAAAGATAGTGGTGGTGGGAGGGGCTGGAGGAGATTACTGAAATAGGGAGGAAGTTATAGAGATAATGAGCGGTGTAGGGCTGGAGGAGGTTACAGATAGGGAGCGGTGTACGGGCATGATCAGGTTACAGAGATATGGAGGAGTGTAGGGGCTGGAGGAAGTTACAGAGATAGGGAGTGTTGTAGGGGCTGGAGGAGGTTACAGAGATAGGGATGGGTGTAGGGGCTGGAGGAGGTTACAGAGGTCGGGAGGGTTGTAGGGGCTGGTGGAGGTTACAGAGATAGGGAATGGTGTAGGGGCTGGAGGATTTTACAGAGATAGGGAGGGGTGTAGGGCCTGGAGGAGGTTACAGAGTTAGGGAGGTTTGTAGGGTCTGTTGGAGGTTACAGAGATAGGGAGGTGTGCAGGGGCTGGAGGATTTTACAGAGATAGGGTGGGGCGTAGGGGCTGGAGGTGTTTACAGAGGTAGGGAGGTTTGTAGGGGCTGGTGGAGGTAACAGAGATAGGGAGGGGTGTAGGGGCTGGAGGAGGTTACAGAGATAGGGAGGTGTGTAGGGATTGGAGGTGGTTACAGAGTTAGGGAGGGGTGTAGGGGCTGGAGGAGGTTACAGAGATATGGAGAGGTGTAGGGGCTGGAGGAGGTTACAGAGATAGGGAGGGGTCTAGGGGCTGGAGGGGGTTACAGAGATAGGGAGGGGTGTAGGGGCTGGAGGAGGTTACAGAGATAGGGAGGAGTGTAGGGGCTGGAAGGGGTTACAGAGATAGGGAGGGAGTTACAGAGCTAAGGAGGGGTGTAGGTCTGGAGGAGGTTACAGAGATAGGGAGGGAGTTACATAGATAGGGAGCGGTGAGATGCTGGAGAGCGTTACAGAGATAGGAAGGGGTGTAGGAGGCGGAGGAGGTTACAGAGTTAGGGAGGTGTGTAGGGATTGGAGGTGGTTACAGAGTTAGGGAGGGGTGTAGGGGCTGGAGGAGGTTACAGAGATATGGAGAGGTGTAAGGGCTGGAGGACGTTACAGAGATAGGGAGGGTTGTAGGGTCTGGAGGAGGTTATAGAGATAGGGATGGGTGTATGGGTTGGAGGATTTTACAGAGATAGGGAGGGGTGTAGGGGCTGCAGGAGGTTGCAGAGATAGGGAGGGGTTCGGAGCCGGAGGAGATTACACAGACAGGGAGGTGTGTAGGGGCTGGATGAACTTACAGAGATAGGGAGGGGTCCAGGGCCTGGAGCAGGTTACAGAGATAGGGTGCGGTTAGAGGCTGGAGGAGGTTACAGTGATAGGGAGGGCTGTAGGTGCTGCAGGAGGTTACAGAGATACAGAGGTTTGAAGTGGTTGGAGAAGGTTACAGAGGTAGGGAGGGGTTTAGGGACTGGAGGAGGTTACAGAGATAGGTAGGGGTGAGAGGCTGGAGGAGGTTACAGAGATAGGGAGAGGAGTAAGAGCCGGAGGAGGTTACAAAGATAGGGAGGGGTGTAGGGGCTGGAGGAGGTTTACAGACATAGGGAGGGTTGTAGGGATTGGAGGAGGTTACAGAGATAGGGAGGGGTGTATGGACTGGAGGAGGTTACAGAAATAGGGAGGGGTGCGAGGCTGGAGGAGGTTACAGAGTTCGGGAGAGGTGTATGAGCCCGAGGAGGTTACAGAGATCGGGAGGGGTGTAAGGGTTGGAGCAGGTTACAGAGATAGGGAGGGGCGTAGTGGCTGCAGGAGGTTACAGAGATAGGGAGGGGTGTTGGGTCTGGAGCAGGTTACAGAGTTAGGGAAGCGTGTAGGGGCTGGAGGAGGTTACAGAGATAGGGATGGTGTAGGGGCTGGAGGAGGTTACTGAGTTAGGGAGGTTTGTAGGGGTTGGAGGATGTTACAGAGAAAGGGATGTGTGTAGGGTTTGGAGGTGGTTACAGAGATAGGGAGGGGTGTTGGGGCTGGAGCATGTTACAGAGTTAGGGAGGGGTATAGGGGCTGGAGGGGGTTACAGAGATAGGGAGCGGTGTAGGGGCTGGAGGAGGATACAGAGATAGGGAGGGGTGTAGGGGCTGGAAGGGCTTACAGAGATAGGGAGGGAGTTACAGAGCTAAGGAGGGGTGTAGGGCTGGAGGAGGTTACAGAGATAGGGCGGGAGTTACAGAGACAGCAAGCGGTGAAATGCTGGAGAGCGTTACAGAGATAGGAAGGGGTGTAGTAGCCCGAGGAGGTTACAGAGATAGGGATGGGTTTAGGGGCTGGAGGATGTTACAGAGATAGGGAGGGGTGTAGGGGCTGCAGGAGGTTACAGAGATAGGGAGGGGTGTAGGAGCCGGAGGAAATTACACAGACAGGGAGGGGTGGAGGGGCTGGTTGAAGTTACAGTGATTGGGAGGGGTGTAGGGGCTGGAGGAGGTTACAGAGATAGGGAGCGGTTAGAGGCTGGAGGAGGTTACAGAGATAGGGAGGGCTGTAGGGGCTGGAGGTGGTTACAGAGATAGGGAGGGGTGTAGGAGCCGGAGGAAATTACACAGACAGGGAGGGGTGGAGGGGCTCGTTGAAGTTACAGTGATTGGGAGGGGTGTAGGGGCTGGAGGAGGTTACAGAGATAGGGAGCGTTTAGAGGCTGGAGGAGGTTACAGAGATAGGGAGGGGTGTTGGGGCTGGAGGATTTTACAGAGATAGGGAGGGATGTAGGGGCTGGAGGAGGTTACAGAGTTAGGGAGGTGTGTAGTAGCTGGAGGAGGTTACAGAGATAAGGAGCGGTTGAGGCTGGAAAAGGTTACAGAGATGGGGAGGAAGTTACAGAGATGGTGGGGTGATAGGCTGGAGGATTTTACAGAGGTAGGTCGGGATGGAGGGTCTGGAGGAGGTTACAGAGACAGGGAGGTGTATCGGGGTTTGAGGAGGTTACAGAGACAGGGTGGTGTGTAGGGGTTGGAGGAGGTTACAAGGATAAGGAGGAGTGTAAGGACTGGAGGTGGTGACAGAGATAGGGAGGGGTGAAGGGGCTGGAGGAGGTTACAGAGATACAGATATTTGAAGGGGTTGGAGGAGGTTACAGAGATAGGGAGTGGTCTACGGACTGGAGGAGGTCACAGAGATAGGGATAGGAGTAGGAGCCGGAGGAGGTTTCAAAGTTAGGGAGGGGTGTAGGGGCTGGAGGAGGTTTACAGACATAGGGAGGGGTGTAGGGATTGGAGGAGTTTACAGAGATAAGGAGGGGTGTATGGACTGGAGGAGGTTACAGAAATAGGGAGGGGTGCGAGGCTGGAGGAGGTTACAGAGTTAGGGAGAGGTGTACGAGCCCGAAGAGGTTACAGAGATCGGGAGGGGTGTAAGGGTTGGAGCAGGTTACAGAGGTAGGGAGAGTCGTAGGCGCTGGAGCAGGTTACAGAGATAGGGAGAGGTTTTGGGGCTGGAGCAGGTTACAGAGTTAGGGAGGCGTGTAGGGGCTGGAGGAGTTTACAGAGATAGGGATGGTGTAGGGGCTGGAGGATTTTACAGAGTTAGAGAGGTGTGTAGGGGTTGGAGGAGATTACAGAGATAGGGAGGTGTGTAGGGTTTGGAGGTGGTTACAGAGATAGGGAGGGGTGTTGGGGCTGGAGCAGGTTACCGCATTAGGGAGGGGTGTAGGGGCTGGAGTAGGTTACAGAGGTAGGGATTGTGTAGGGGCTGGAGGAGGTTACAGAGTTAGGAAGGTGTGTAGGTGTTGGAGGAGGTTACAGAGATAGGGAGGGGTGTACGGGCTGGAGGATTTTACAGAGATATGGAGAGGTGTTGGGGCTGGAGGAGGTTCCAGAGATAGGGAGGGGTGTAGGGGCTGGAGGAGGTTACAGAGATAGGGAGCGGTGTACGGGCATGATCAGGTTACAGAGATATGGAGGAGTGTAGGGGCTGGAGGAAGTTACAGAGATAGGGAGGGTTGTAGGGGCTGTAGGAGGTTACAGAGATAGGGATGGGTGTCGGGGCTGGAGGAAGTTACAGAGGTAGGGAGGGTTGTAGGGGCTGGTGGAGGTTACAGATGTAGGGAGGGTTGTAGGGGCTGGAGGAGGTTACAGAGATAGGGAGGGGTGTAGGGGCTGGAGGATTTTACAGAGATAGGGAGTGGTGTAGGGTCTGGAGGTGGTTACAGAGATAGGGAGGGGTGTAGAAGCTGGAGGAGGTTACGGAGATACAGAGGTTTGAAGGGGTTGGAGAAGGTTACAGAGGTAGGGAGGGGTCTAGGGACTGGAGGAGGTTACAGAGATAGGTAGGGGTGAGAGGCTGGAGGAGGTTACAGAGATAGGGAGAGGAGTAGGAGCCGGAGGAGGTTACGGAGATAGGGAGGGGTGTACGGGCTGGAGGATTTTACAGAGATGTGGAGAGGTGTAGGGGCTGGAGGAGTTTACAGAGATAGGGAGGGGTGTAGGGGCTGGAGAGGGTTACAGAGATAGGGAGGGGTGTAGGGGCTGGAGAGGGTTACAGAGATAGGGAGGGAGTTACAATGCTAAGGAGGGGTGTAGGGCTGGAGGAGGTTACAGGGATAGGGCGGGGGTTACAGAGATAGGGAGCAGTGATAGGCTGGAGAGAATTACGGAGATAGGGAGGGGTGTAGGAGTCGGAGGAGGTTACAGAGATAGGGAGGGGTGTAGGGGCTGGAGGAGGTTACAAAGATAGTGGTGGGGGGAGGGGCTGGAGGAGATTACTGAAATAGGGAGGAAGTTATAGAGATAGTGAGCGGTGTAGGGCTAGAGGAGTTTACAGATAGGGAGAGGTGTACGGGCATGATCAGGTTACAGAAATAGGGAGGAGTGTAGGGGCTGGAGGAAGTTACAGAGATAGGGAGGGTTGTAGGGGCTGTAGGAGGTTACAGAGATAGGGATGCGTGTCGGGGCTGGAGGAAGTTACAGAGGTAGGGAGGGTTGTAGAGGCTGGAGGAGGTTACAGAGATAGGGTGGGGTGTAGGGGCTGGTGGAGGTTACAGAGATAGGGAATGGTGTAGGGGCTGGAGGATTTTACAGAGATAGGGAGGGGTGTAGGGGCTGGAGGAGTTTACAGAGATAGGGAGGGGTGTAGGAGCCGGAGGAGGTTACAGAGATAGGGAGGGGTGTAGAAGCTGGAGGAGGTTACGGAGATACAGAGGTTTGAAGGGGTTGGAGAAGGTTACAGAGGTAGGGAGGGGTCTAGGGACTGGAGGAGGTTACAGAGATAGGTAGGGGTGAGAGGCTGGAGGAGGTTACGGAGATAGGGAGAGGAGTAGGAGCCGGAGGAGGTTACAGAGATAGGGAGGGGTGTACGGGCTGGAGGATTTTACAGAGATAGGGAGGGGTGTAGGGGCTGGAGGAGGTTACAGAGATAGGGAGTGTTGTAGTGTCTGTTGGAGGTTACAGAGATAGGGAGGGGTGCAGGGGCTGGAGGAGGTTACAGAGATAGGGAGGTGTGTAGGGATTGGAGGTGGTTACAGAGTTAGGGAGGGGTGTAGGGGCTGGAGGAGGTTACAGAGATATGGAGAGGTGTAAGGGCTGGAGGACGTTACAGAGATAGGGAGGGTTGTAGGGTCTGGAGCATGTTAGGAGATAGAGATGGGTGTAGGGGTTGGAGGATTTTACAGAGATAGGGAGGGGTGTAGGGGCTGGTGGAGGTTACAGAGATAGGGAATGATGTAGGGGCTGGAGGATTTTACAGAGATAGGGAGGGGTGTAGGGGCTTGAGGAGGTTACAGAGATAGGGAGGGGTGTAGGAGCCGGCGGAGGTTACAGAGTTAGGGAGTGTTGTAGGGTCTGTTGGAGGTTACAGAGATAGGGAGGGGTGCAGGGGCTGGAGGAGGTTACAGAGATAGGGAGGTGTGTAGGGATTGGAGGTGGTTACAGAGTTAGGGAGGGGTCTAGGGGCTGGAGCAGGTTATAGAGATAGGGAGCGGTTAGAGGCTGGAGGAGGTTACAGTGATAGGGAGGGCTGTAGGGGCTAGAGGAGGTTACAGAGATACAGAGGTTTGAAGGTGTTGGAGAAGGTTACGGAGGTAGGGAGGGGTTTAGGGACTGGAGGAGGTTACAGAGATAGGTAGGGGTGAGAGGCTGGAGGAGGTTACAGAGATAGGGAGAGGAGTAAGAGCCGGAGAAGGTTACAAAGATAGGGAGGGGTGTAGGGGCTGGAGGAGGTTTACAGACATAGGGAGGGGTGTAGGGATTGGAGGAGGTTACAGAGATAGGGAGGGGCGTATGGACTGGAGGAGGTTACAGAAATAGGGAGGGGTGCGAGGCTGGAGGAGGTTACAGATTTCGGGAGAGGTGTACGAGCCCGAGGAGGTTACAGAGATCGGGAGGGGTGTAGGGGCTGGAGGATGTTACAGAGATAGGGAGGGGTTTTGGGGCTGGAGCAGGTTACAGAGTTAGGGAGGCGTGTAGGGGCTGGAGGAGGTTACAGAGATAGGGATGGTGTAGGGGCTGGAGGATTTTACAGAGTTAGAGAGGTGTGTAGGGATTGGAGGTGGTTACAGAGTTAGGGAGGGGTGTAGGGCCTGGAGGAGGTTACAGAGATATGGAGAGATGTAGGGGCTGGAGGAGGTTACAGAGATAGGGAGGGGTCTAGGGGCTGGAGGGGGTTACAGAGATAGGGAGAGGTGTAGGGGCTGGAGGAGGTTACAGATATAGGGAGGAGTGTAGGGGCTGGAAGGGGTTACAGAGATAGGGAGGGAGTTACAGAGCTTAGGAGGGGTGTAGGTTTGGAGGAGGTTACAGAGATAGGGAGGGAGTTACAGAGATAGGGAGCGGTGAGATGCTGGAGAGCGTTACAGAGATAGGAAGGGGTGTAGGAGCCGGAGGAGGTTACAGAGTTAGGGAGGCGTGTAGGGATTGGAGGTGGTTACAGAGTTAGGGAGGGGTGTAGGGGCTGGAGGAGGTTACAGAGATATGGAGAGGGGTAAGGGCTGGAGGACGTTACAGAGATAGGGAGGGTTGTAGGGTCGGGAGGAGGTTATAGAGATAGGGATGGGTGTGTGGGGTGGAGGATTTTACAGAAATAGGGAGGGGTGTAGGGGCTGCAGGAGGTTACAGAGATAGGGAGGGGTGAGGAGCCGGAGGAGATTACACAGACAGGGAGGGGTGTAGGGGCTGGATGAAGTTACAGAGATAGGGAGGGGTCTAGGGCCTGGAGCAGGTTACAGAGATAGGGAGGGTTAGAGGCTGGAGGAGGTTACAGTGATAGGGAGGGCTGTAGGGGCTGGAGGAGGTTACAGAGATACAGAGGTTTGAAGGGGTTGGAGAAGGTTACAGAGGTAGGGAGGGTTCTAGGGACTGGAGGAGGTTACAGAGAAAGGTAGGGTTGAGAGGCTGGAGGAGGTTACAGAGATAGGGAGCGGTGTACGGGCATGATCAGGTTACAGAGATATGGAGGAGTGTAGGGGCTGGAGGAAGTTACAGAGATAGGGAGTGTTGTAGGGGCTGGAGGAGTTTACAGAGATAGGGATGGGTGTAGGGCCTGGAGGAGGTTACAGAGGTAGGGAGGGTTGTAGGGGCTGGTGGAGGTTACAGAGATATGGAATGGTGTAGGGGCTGGAGGATTTTACAGAGATAGGGAGGGGTGTAGGGCCTGGAGGAGGTTACAGAGTTAGGGAGGTTTGTAGGGTCTGTTGGAGGTTACAGAGATAGGGAGGGGTGCAGGGGCTGGAGGATTTTACAGAGATAGGGTGGGGTGTAGGGGCTGGAGGTGGTTACAGAGGTAGGGAGGTTTGTAGGGGCTGGTGGAGGTAACAGAGATAGGGAGGGGTGTAGGGGCTGGAGGAGGTTACAGAGATATGGAGAGGTGTAGGGGCTGGAGGAGGTTACAGAGATAGGGAGGGGTCTAGGGGCTGGAGGGGGTTACAGAGATAGGGAGAGGTGTAGGGGCTGGAGGAGGTTACAGAGATAGGGAGGAGTGTAGGGGCTGGAAGGGGTTACAGAGATAGGGAGGGAGTTACAGAGCTAAGGAGGGGTGTAGGTTTGGAGGAGGTTACAGAGATAGGGAGGGAGTTACAGAGATAGGCAGCGGTGAGATGCTGGAGAGCGTTACAGAGATAGGAAGGGGTGTAGGAGCCGGAGGAGGTTACAGAGTTAGGGAGGCGTGTAGGGATTGGAGGTGGTTACAGAGTTAGGGAGGGGTGTAGGGGCTGGAGGAGGTTACAGAGATATGGAGAGGTGTAAGGGCTGGAGGATGTTACAGAGATAGGGAGGGTTGTAGGGTCGGGAGGAGGTTATAGAGATAGGGATGGGTGTATGGGGTGGAGGATTTTACAGAGATAGGGAGGGGTGTAGGGGCTGCAGGAGGTTAGAGAGATAGGGAGGGGTTAGGAGCCGGAGGAGATTACACAGACAGGGAGGGGTGTAGGGGCTGGATGAAGTTACAGAGATAGGGAGGGGTCTAGGGCCTGGAGCAGGTTACAGAGATCGGGAGTGGTTAGAGGCTGGAGGAGGTTACAGTGATAGGGAGGGCTGTAGGGGCTGGAGGATGTTACAGAGATACAGAGGTTTGAAGGGGTTGGAGAAGTTTACAGAGGTAGGGAGGGGTTTAGGGACTGGAGGAGGTTACAGAGATAGGTAGGGGTGAGAGGCTGGAGGAGGTTACAGAGATAGGGAGAGGAGTAAGAGCCGGAGGAGGTTACAAAGATAGGGAGGGGTGTAGGGGCTGGAGGAGGTTTACAGACATAGGGAGGGGTGTAGGGATTGGAGGAGGTTACAGAGATAGGGAGGGGCGTATGGACTGGAGGAGGTTACAGAAATAGGGAGGGGTGCGAGGCTGGAGGAGGTTACAGAGTTCGGAGAGGTGTACGAGCCCGAGGAGGTTACAGAGATCGGGAGGGGTGTAAGGGTTGGAGCAGGTTACAGAGATAGGGAGGGTCGTAGGGGCTGGAGGATTTTACAGAGATAGGGAGGGGTGTAGGGGCTGGAGCAGGTTACAGAGTTAGGGAGACGTGTAGGGGCTGGAGGAGGTTACAGAGATAGGGATGGTGTAGGGGCTGGAGGATTTTACAGAGTTAGAGAGGTGTGTAGGGGTTGGAGGAGTTTCCAGAGATAGGGAGGTGTGTAGGGGTTGGAAGTGGTTACAGAGATATGGAGGGGTGTAGGGGCTGGAGCAGGTTACAGCGTTAGGGAGGGGTTCAGGGGCTGGAGGAGGTTACAGAGGTAGGGATGGTGTAGGGGCTGGAGGAGGTTACTGAGTTAGGGTGGTGTGTAGGTGTTGGAGGAGTTACAGAGATAGGGAGGTATATAGCAGTTGGAGGTGGTTGCAGAGTTAGGGAGGGGTGTAGGGGCTGGAGTAGGTTACAGAGATAGGGATTGTGTAGGGGCTGGAGGAGGTTACAGAGTTAGGTAGGTGTGTTGGTGTTGGAGGATTTTACAGAGATATGGACAGGTGTAGAGTCTGGAGGAGGTTACAGAGATAGGGAGGGGTCTGGGGCTGGAGGGGGTTACAGAGATAGGGAGGGAGTTACAGAGCTAAGGAGGGGTGTAGGGCTGGAGAAGGTTACAGGGATAGGGCGGGAGTTACAGAGATAGGGAGCGGTGATAGGCTGGAGAGAATTACGGAGATAGGGAGGGGTATAGGAGCCGGAGGAGGTTACAGAGATAGGGAGGGGTGTAGGGGCTGGAGGTGGTTACAAAGATAGTGCTGGTGGGAGGGGCTGGAGGAGATTACTGAAATAGGGAGGAAGTTATAGAGATAATGAGCGGTGTAGGGCTGGAGGAGGTTACAGATAGGGAGCGGTGTACGGGCATGATCAGGTTACAGAGATATGGAGGAGTGTAGGGGCTGGAGGAAGTTACAGAGATAGGGAGTGTTGTAGGGGCTGGAGGAGTTTACAGAGATAGGGATGGGTGTAGGGCCTGGAGGAGGTTACAGAGGTAGGGAGGGTTGTAGGGGCTGGTGGAGGTTACAGAGATATGGAATGGTGTAGGGGCTGGAGGATTTTACAGAGATAGGGATTGGTGTAGGGCCTGGAGGAGGTTACAGAGTTAGGGAGGTTTGTAGGGTCTGTTGGAGGTTACAGAGATAGGGAGGGGTGCAGGGGCTGGAGGATTTTACAGAGATAGGGTGGGGTGTAGGGGCTGGAGGTGGTTACAGAGGTAGGGAGGTTTGTAGGGGCTGGTGGAGGTAACAGAGATAGGGAGGGGTGTAGGGGCTGGAGGAGGTTACAGAGATAGGGAGGTGTGTAGGGATTGGAGGTGGTTACAGAGTTAGGGATTGGTGTAGGGGCTGGAGGAGGTTACAGAGATATGGAGAGGTGTAGGGGCTGGAGGAGGTTACAGAGATAGGGAGGGTTCTAGGGGCTGGAGGGGGTTACAGAGATAGGGAGAGGTGTAGGGGCTGGAGGAGGTTACAGAGATAGGGAGGAGTGTAGGGGCTGGAAGGGGTTACAGAGATAGGGAGGGAGTTACAGAGCTAAGGAGGGGTGTAGGTTTGGAGGAGGTTACAGAGATAGGGAGGGAGTTACAGAGATAGGGAGCGGTGAGATGCTGGAGAGCGTTACAGAGATAGGAAGGGGTGTAGGAGCCGGAGGAGGTTACAGAGTTAGGGAGGCGTGTAGGGATTGGAGGTGGTTACAGAGTTAGGGAGGGGTGTAGGGGCTGGAGGAGGTTACAGAGATATGGAGAGGTGTAAGGGCTGGAGGACGTTACAGAGATAGGGAGGGTTGTAGGGTCGGGAGGAGGTTATAGAGATAGGGATGGTTGTATGGGGTGGAGGATTTTACAGAGATAGGGAGGGGTGTAGGGGCTGCAGGAGGTTACAGAGATAGGGAGGGGTGAGGAGCCGGAGGAGATTACACAGACAGGGAGGGGTGTAGGGGCTGGATGAAGTTACAGAGATAGGGAGGGGTCTAGGGCCTGGAGCAGGTTACAGAGATAGGGAGCGGTTAGAGGCTGGAGGAGGTTACAGTGATAGGGAGGGCTGTAGGGGCTGGAGGAGGTTACAGAGATACAGAGGTTTGAAGGGGTTGGAGAAGGTTACAGAGGTAGGGAGGGGTTTAGGGACTGGAGGAGGTTACAGAGATAGGTAGGGGTGAGAGGCTGGAGGAGGTTACAGAGATAGGGAGAGGAGTAAGAGCCGGAGGAGGTTACAAAGATAGGGAGGGGTGTAGGGGCTGGAGGAGGTTTACAGACATAGGGAGGGGTGTAGGGATTGGAGGAGGTTACAGAGATAGGGAGGGGCGTATGGACTGGAGGAGGTTACAGAAATAGGGAGGGGTGCGAGGCTGGAGGAGGTTACAGAGTTTGGGAGAGGTGTACGAGCCCGAGGAGGTTACAGAGATCGGGAGGGGTGTAAGGGTTGGAGCAGGTTACAGAGATAGGGAGGGTCGTAGGGGCTGGAGTATTTTACAGAGATAGGGAGGGGTGTTGGGGCTGGAGCAGGTTACAGAGTTAGGGAGACGTGTAGGGGCTGGAGGAGGTTGCAGAGATAGGGATGGTGTAGGGGCTGGAGGATTTTACAGTTAGAGAGGTGTGTAGGGGTTGGAGGAGTTTACAGAGATAGGGAGGTGTGTAGGGGTTGGAAGTGGTTACAGAGATATGGAGGGGTGTAGGGGCTGGAGCAGGTTACAGCGTTAGGGAGGGGTTCAGGGGCTGGAGGAGGTTACAGAGGTAGGGATGGTGTAGGGGCTGGAGGAGGTTACTGAGTTAGGGTGGTGTGTAGGTGTTGGAGGAGTTACAGAGATAGGGAGGTATATAGCAGTTGGAGGTGGTTACAGAGTTAGGGAGGGGTGTAGGGACTGGAGTAGGTTACAGAGATAGGGATTGTGTAGGGGCTGGAGGAGGTTACAGAGTTAGGTAGGTGTGTTGGTGTTGGAGGATTTTACAGAGATATGGACAGGTGTAGAGGCTGGAGGAGGTTACAGAGATAGGGAGGGTTCTAGGGGCTGGAGGGGGTTACAGAGATAGGGAGAGGTGTAGGGGCTGGAGGAGGTTACAGAGATAGGGAGGAGTGTAGGGGCTGGAAGGGGTTACAGAGATAGGGAGGGAGTTACAGAGCTAAGGAGGGGTGTAGGTTTGGAGGAGGTTACAGAGATAGGGAGGGAGTTACAGAGATAGGGAGCGGTGAGATGCTGGAGAGCGTTACAGAGATAGGAAGGGGTGTAGGAGCCGGAGGAGGTTACAGAGTTAGTGAGGCGTGTAGGGATTGGAGGTGGTTACAGAGTTAGGGAGGGGTGTAGGGGCTGGAGGAGGTTACAGAGATATGGAGAGGTGTAAGGGCTGGAGGACGTTACAGAGATAGGGAGGGTTGGAGAGTCGGGAGGAGGTTATAGAGATAGGGATGGGTGTATGGGGTGGAGGATTTTACAGAGATAGGGAGGGGTGTAGGGGCTGCAGGAGGTTACAGAGATAGGGAGGGGTGAGGAGCCGGAGGAGATTACACAGACAGGGAGGGGTGTAGGGGCTGGATGAAGTTACAGAGATAGGGAGGGGTCTAGGGCCTGGAGCAGGTTACAGAGATAGGGAGCGGTTAGAGGCTGGAGGAGGTTACAGTGATAGGGAGGGCTGTAGGGGCTGGAGGAGGTTACAGAGATACAGAGGTTTGAAGGGGTTGGAGAAGGTTACTGAGGTAGGGAGGGGTTTAGGGACTGGAGGAGGTTACAGAGATAGGTAGGGGTGAGAGGCTGGAGGAGGTTACAGAGATAGGGAGAGGAGTAAGAGCCGGAGGAGGTTACAAAGATAGGGAGGGGTGTAGGGGCTGGAGGAGGTTTACAGACATAGGGAGGGGTGTAGGGATTGGAGGAGGTTACAGAGATAGGGAGGGGTGTATGGACTGGAGGAGGTTACAGAAATAGGGAGGGGTGCGAGGCTGGAGGAGGTTACAGAGTTTGGGAGAGGTGTACGAGCCCGAGGAGGTTACAGAGATCGGGAGGGGTGTAAGGGTTGGAGCAGGTTACAGAGATAGGGAGGGTCGTAGGGGCTGGAGGATTTTACAGAGATAGGGAGGGGTGTTGGGGCTGGAGCAGGTTACAGAGTTAGGGAGACGTGTAGGGGCTGGAGGAGGTTGCAGAGATAGGGATGGTGTAGGGGCTGGAGGATTTTACAGTTAGAGAGGTGTGTAGGGGTTGGAGGAGTTTACAGAGATAGGGAGGTGTGTAGGGGTTGGAAGTGGTTACAGAGATATGGAGGGGTGTAGGGGCTGGAGCAGGTTACAGCGTTAGGGAGGGGTTCAGGGGCTGGAGGAGGTTACAGAGGTAGGGATGGTGTAGGGGCTGGAGGAGGTTACTGAGTTAGGGTGGTGTGTAGGTGTTGGAGGAGTTACAGAGATAGGGAGGTATATAGCAGTTGGAGGTGGTTACAGAGTTAGGGAGGGGTGTAGGGACTGGAGTAGGTTACAGAGATAGGGATTGTGTAGGGGCTGGAGGAGGTTGCAGAGATAGGGATGGTGTAGGGGCTGGAGGATTTTACAGTTAGAGAGGTGTGTAGGGGTTGGAGGAGTTTACAGAGATAGGGAGGTGTGTAGGGGTTGGAAGTGGTTACAGAGATATGGAGGGGTGTAGGGGCTGGAGCAGGTTACAGCGTTAGGGAGGGGTTCAGGGGCTGGAGGAGGTTACAGAGGTAGGGATGGTGTAGGGGCTGGAGGAGGTTACTGAGTTAGGGTGGTGTGTAGGTGTTGGAGGAGTTACAGAGATAGGGAGGTATATAGCAGTTGGAGGTGGTTACAGAGTTAGGGAGGGGTGTAGGGACTGGAGTAGGTTACAGAGATAGGGATTGTGTAGGGGCTGGAGGAGGTTACAGAGTTAGGTAGGTGTGTTGGTGTTGGAGGATTTTACAGAGATATGGACAGGTGTAGAGGCTGGAGGAGGTTACAGAGATAGGGAGGGTTCTAGGGGCTGGAGGGGGTTACAGAGATAGGGAGAGGTGTAGGGGCTGGAGGAGGTTACAGAGATAGGGAGGAGTGTAGGGGCTGGAAGGGGTTACAGAGATAGGGAGGGAGTTACAGAGCTAAGGAGGGGTGTAGGTTTGGAGGAGGTTACAGAGATAGGGAGGGAGTTACAGAGATAGGGAGCGGTGAGATGCTGGAGAGCGTTACAGAGATAGGAAGGGGTGTAGGAGCCGGAGGAGGTTACAGAGTTAGTGAGGCGTGTAGGGATTGGAGGTGGTTACAGAGTTAGGGAGGGGTGTAGGGGCTGGAGGAGGTTACAGAGATATGGAGAGGTGTAAGGGCTGGAGGACGTTACAGAGATAGGGAGGGTTGGAGAGTCGGGAGGAGGTTATAGAGATAGGGATGGGTGTATGGGGTGGAGGATTTTACAGAGATAGGGAGGGGTGTAGGGGCTGCAGGAGGTTACAGAGATAGGGAGGGGTGAGGAGCCGGAGGAGATTACACAGACAGGGAGGGGTGTAGGGGCTGGATGAAGTTACAGAGATAGGGAGGGGTCTAGGGCCTGGAGCAGGTTACAGAGATAGGGAGCGGTTAGAGGCTGGAGGAGGTTACAGTGATAGGGAGGGCTGTAGGGGCTGGAGGAGGTTACAGAGATACAGAGGTTTGAAGGGGTTGGAGAAGGTTACTGAGGTAGGGAGGGGTTTAGGGACTGGAGGAGGTTACAGAGATAGGTAGGGGTGAGAGGCTGGAGGAGGTTACAGAGATAGGGAGAGGAGTAAGAGCCGGAGGAGGTTACAAAGATAGGGAGGGGTGTAGGGGCTGGAGGAGGTTTACAGACATAGGGAGGGGTGTAGCGATTGGAGGAGGTTACAGAGATAGGGAGGGGTGTATGGACTGGAGGAGGTTACAGAAATAGGGAGGGGTGCGAGGCTGGAGGAGGTTACAGAGTTTGGGAGAGGTGTACGAGCCCGAGGAGGTTACAGAGATCGGGAGGGGTGTAAGGGTTGGAGCAGGTTACAGAGATAGGGAGGGTCGTAGGGGCTGGAGGATTTTACAGAGATAGGGAGGGGTGTTGGGGCTGGAGCAGGTTACAGAGTTAGGGAGACGTGTAGGGGCTGGAGGAGGTTGCAGAGATAGGGATGGTGTAGGGGCTGGAGGATTTTACAGTTAGAGAGGTGTGTAGGGGTTGGAGGAGTTTACAGAGATAGGGAGGTGTGTAGGGGTTGGAAGTGGTTACAGAGATATGGAGGGGTGTAGGGGCTGGAGCAGGTTACAGCGTTAGGGAGGGGTTCAGGGGCTGGAGGAGGTTACAGAGGTAGGGATGGTGTAGGGGCTGGAGGAGGTTACTGAGTTAGGGTGGTGTGTAGGTGTTGGAGGAGTTACAGAGATAGGGAGGTATATAGCAGTTGGAGGTGGTTACAGAGTTAGGGAGGGGTGTAGGGACTGGAGTAGGTTACAGAGATAGGGATTGTGTAGGGGCTGGAGGAGGTTACAGAGTTAGGTAGGTGTGTTGGTGTTGGAGGATTTTACAGAGATATGGACAGGTGTAGAGTCTGGAGGAGGTTACAGAGATAGGGAGGGGTCTAGGGGCTGGAGGGGGTTACAGAGATAGGGAGGGAGTTACAGAGCTAAGGAGGGGTGTAGGGCTGGAGGAGGTTACAGGGATAGGGCGGGAGTTACAGAGATAGGGAGCGGTGATCGGCTGGAGAGCGTTACAGAGATAGGAAGGGGTGTAGGAGCCGGAGGAGGTTACAGAGTTAGGGAGGCGTGTAGGGATTGGAGGTGGTTACAGAGTTAGGGAGGGGTGTAGGGGCTGGAGGAGGTTACAGAGATATGGAGAGGTGTAAGGGCTGGAGGACGTTACAGATATAGGGAGGGTTGTAGGGTCGGGAGGAGGTTATAGAGATAGGGATGGGTGTATGGGGTGGAGGATTTTACAGAGATAGGGAGGGGTGTAGGGGCTGCAGGAGGTTACAGAGATAGGGAGGGGTGAGGAGCCGGAGGAGATTACACAGACAGGGAGGGGTGTAGGAGCTGGATGAAGTTACAGAGATAGGCAGGGGTCTAGGGCCTGGAGCAGGTTACAGAGATAGGGAGCGGTTAGAGGCTGGAGGAGGTTACAGTGATAGGGAGGGCTGTAGGGGCTGGACGAGGTTACAGAGATACAGAGGTTTGAAGGGGTTGGAGAAGGTTACAGAGGTAGGGAGGGGTTTAGGGACTGGAGGAGGTTACAGAGATAGGTAGGGGTGAGAGTCTGGAGGAGGTTACAGAGATAGGGAGAGGAGTAAGAGCCGGAGGAGGTTACAAAGATAGGGAGGTGTGTAGGGGCTGGAGGAGGTTTACAGACATAGGGAGGGGTGTAGGGATTGGAGGAGGTTACAGAGTTAGGGAGGGGTGTATGGACTGGAGGAGGTTACAGAAATAGGGAGGGGTGCGAGGCTGGAGGAGGTTACAGAGTTCGGGAGAGGTTTACGAGCCCGAGGAGGTTACAGAGATCGGGAGGGGTGTAGGGGCTGGAGGATGTTACAGAGATAGGGAGGGGTGTTGGGGCTGGAGCAGGTTACAGAGTTAGGGAGGCGTGTAGGGGCTGGAGGAGGTTACAGAGATAGGGATGGTGTAGGGGCTGGAGGATTTTACAGAGTTAGAGAGGTGTGTAGGGGTTGGAGGATGTTACAGAGATAGGGAGGTGTGTAGGGGTTGGAAGTGGTTACAGAGATATGGAGGGGTGTAGGGGCTGGAGCATGTTACAGCGTTAGGGAGGGGTTCAGGGGCTGGAGGAGGTTACAGAGGTAGGGATGGTGTAGGGGCTGGAGGAGGTTACTGAGTTAGGGTGGTGTGTAGGGGTTGGAGGAGTTACAGAGATAGGGAGGTATATAGCAGTTGGAGGTGGTTACAGAGTTAGGGAGGGGTGTAGGGTCTGGGGTAGGTTACAGAGATAGGGATTGTGTAGGGGCTGGAGGAGGTTACAGAGTTAGGTAGGTGTGTTGGTGTTGGAGGATTTTACAGAGATATGGAGAGGTGTAGGGTCTGGAGGAGGTTACAGAGATAGGGAGGGGTGTAGGGGCTGGAGGGGGTTACAGAGATAGGGAGGGAGTTACAGAGATAGGGAGCGGTGATAGGCTGGAGAGAATTACGGAGATAGGGAGGGGTGTAGGAGCCGGAGGAGGTTACAGAGATAGGGAGGGGTGTAGGGGCTGGAGGTGGTTACAAAGATAGTGGTGGTGGGAGGGGCTGGAGGAGATTACTGAAATAGGGAGGGAGTTATAGAGATAATGAGCGGTGTAGGGCTGGAGGAGGTTACAGATAGGGAGCGGTGTACGGGCATGATCAGGTTACAGAGATATGGAGGAGTGTAGGGGCTGGAGGAAGTTACAGAGATAGGGAGTGTTGTAGAGGTTGGAGCAGGTTACAGAGATAGGGAGTGTTGTAGGGGCTGGAGGAGGTTACAGAGATAGGGATGGGTGTCGGGGCTGGAGGAGGTTACAGAAGTAGGGAGGGTTGTAGGGGCTGGTGGAGGTTACAGAGATATGGAATGGTGTAGGGGCTGGAGGATTTTACAGAGATAGGGAGGGGTGTAGGAGCCGGAGGAGGTTTCTGAGTTAGGGAGCTTTGTAGGGTCTGTTGGAGGTTACAGAGATAGGGAGGGGTGCAGGGGCTGGAGGATTTTACAGAGATAGGGTGGGGTGTAGGGGCTGGAGGTGGTTACAGAGGTAGGGAGGTTTGTAGGGGCTGGTGGAGGTAACAGAGATAGGGAGGGGTGTAGGGGCTGGAGGAGGTTACAGAGATATGAGGTGTGTAGGGATTGGAGGTGGTTACAGAGTTTGGGAGGGGTGTAGGGGCTGGAGGAGGTTACAGAGATATGGAGAGGTGTAGGGGCTGGAGGAGGTTACAGAGATAGGGAGGGGTCTAGGGGCTGGAGGGGGTTACAGAGATAGGGAGAGGTGTAGGGGCTGGAGGAGGTTACAGAGATAGGGAGGAGTGTAGGGGCTGGAGGAGGTTACAGAGATAGGGAGGGATTTACAGAGCTAAGGAGGGGTGTAGGAGACGGAGGAGGTTACTGAGATAGGGAGGGGTGTAGGGGCAGGAGGATTTTACTGAGATAGGGAGGGGTGTAGGGGCTGGAGGAGGTTACAGAGATAGGGAGGGGTGTAGGGGCTGGAGGATTTTACAGAGATAGGGAGGGGTGTTGGGGCTGGAGCAGGTTACAGAGTTAGGGAGACGTGTAGGGGCTGGAGGAGGTTGCAGAGATAGGGATGGTGTAGGGGCTGGAGGATTTTACAGTTAGAGAGGTGTGTAGGGGTTGGAGGAGTTTACAGAGATAGGGAGGTGTGTAGGGGTTGGAAGTGGTTACAGAGATATGGAGGGGTGTAGGGGCTGGAGCAGGTTACAGCGTTAGGGAGGGGTTCAGGGGCTGGAGGAGGTTACAGAGGTAGGGATGGTGTAGGGGCTGGAGGAGGTTACTGAGTTAGGGTGGTGTGTAGGTGTTGGAGGAGTTACAGAGATAGGGAGGTATATAGCAGTTGGAGGTGGTTACAGAGTTAGGGAGGGGTGTAGGGACTGGAGTAGGTTACAGAGATAGGGATTGTGTAGGGGCTGGAGGAGGTTACAGAGTTAGGTAGGTGTGTTGGTGTTGGAGGATTTTACAGAGATATGGACAGGTGTAGAGTCTGGAGGAGGTTACAGAGATAGGGAGGGGTCTAGGGGCTGGAGGGGGTTACAGAGATAGGGAGGGAGTTACAGAGCTAAGGAGGGGTGTAGGGCTGGAGGAGGTTACAGGGATAGGGCGGGAGTTACAGAGATAGGGAGCGGTGATCGGCTGGAGAGCGTTACAGAGATAGGAAGGGGTGTAGGAGCCGGAGGAGGTTACAGAGTTAGGGAGGCGTGTAGGGATTGGAGGTGGTTACAGAGTTAGGGAGGGGTGTAGGGGCTGGAGGAGGTTACAGAGATATGGAGAGGTGTAAGGGCTGGAGGACGTTACAGATATAGGGAGGGTTGTAGGGTCGGGAGGAGGTTATAGAGATAGGGATGGGTGTATGGGGTGGAGGATTTTACAGAGATAGGGAGGGGTGTAGGGGCTGCAGGAGGTTACAGAGATAGGGAGGGGTGAGGAGCCGGAGGAGATTACACAGACAGGGAGGGGTGTAGGAGCTGGATGAAGTTACAGAGATAGGCAGGGGTCTAGGGCCTGGAGCAGGTTACAGAGATAGGGAGCGGTTAGAGGCTGGAGGAGGTTACAGTGATAGGGAGGGCTGTAGGGGCTGGACGAGGTTACAGAGATACAGAGGTTTGAAGGGGTTGGAGAAGGTTACAGAGGTAGGGAGGGGTTTAGGGACTGGAGGAGGTTACAGAGATAGGTAGGGGTGAGAGTCTGGAGGAGGTTACAGAGATAGGGAGAGGAGTAAGAGCCGGAGGAGGTTACAAAGATAGGGAGGTGTGTAGGGGCTGGAGGAGGTTTACAGACATAGGGAGGGGTGTAGGGATTGGAGGAGGTTACAGAGTTAGGGAGGGGTGTATGGACTGGAGGAGGTTACAGAAATAGGGAGGGGTGCGAGGCTGGAGGAGGTTACAGAGTTCGGGAGAGGTTTACGAGCCCGAGGAGGTTACAGAGATCGGGAGGGGTGTAGGGGCTGGAGGATGTTACAGAGATAGGGAGGGGTGTTGGGGCTGGAGCAGGTTACAGAGTTAGGGAGGCGTGTAGGGGCTGGAGGAGGTTACAGAGATAGGGATGGTGTAGGGGCTGGAGGATTTTACAGAGTTAGAGAGGTGTGTAGGGGTTGGAGGATGTTACAGAGATAGGGAGGTGTGTAGGGGTTGGAAGTGGTTACAGAGATATGGAGGGGTGTAGGGGCTGGAGCATGTTACAGCGTTAGGGAGGGGTTCAGGGGCTGGAGGAGGTTACAGAGGTAGGGATGGTGTAGGGGCTGGAGGAGGTTACTGAGTTAGGGTGGTGTGTAGGGGTTGGAGGAGTTACAGAGATAGGGAGGTATATAGCAGTTGGAGGTGGTTACAGAGTTAGGGAGGGGTGTAGGGTCTGGGGTAGGTTACAGAGATAGGGATTGTGTAGGGGCTGGAGGAGGTTACAGAGTTAGGTAGGTGTGTTGGTGTTGGAGGATTTTACAGAGATATGGAGAGGTGTAGGGTCTGGAGGAGGTTACAGAGATAGGGAGGGGTGTAGGGGCTGGAGGGGGTTACAGAGATAGGGAGGGAGTTACAGAGATAGGGAGCGGTGATAGGCTGGAGAGAATTACGGAGATAGGGAGGGGTGTAGGAGCCGGAGGAGGTTACAGAGATAGGGAGGGGTGTAGGGGCTGGAGGTGGTTACAAAGATAGTGGTGGTGGGAGGGGCTGGAGGAGATTACTGAAATAGGGAGGGAGTTATAGAGATAATGAGCGGTGTAGGGCTGGAGGAGGTTACAGATAGGGAGCGGTGTACGGGCATGATCAGGTTACAGAGATATGGAGGAGTGTAGGGGCTGGAGGAAGTTACAGAGATAGGGAGTGTTGTAGAGGTTGGAGCAGGTTACAGAGATAGGGAGTGTTGTAGGGGCTGGAGGAGGTTACAGAGATAGGGATGGGTGTCGGGGCTGGAGGTGGTTACAGAAGTAGGGAGGGTTGTAGGGGCTGGTGGAGGTTACAGAGATATGGAATGGTGTAGGGGCTGGAGGATTTTACAGAGATAGGGAGGGGTGTAGGAGCCGGAGGAGGTTTCTGAGTTAGGGAGCTTTGTAGGGTCTGTTGGAGGTTACAGAGATAGGGAGGGGTGCAGGGGCTGGAGGATTTTACAGAGATAGGGTGGGGTGTAGGGGCTGGAGGTGGTTACAGAGGTAGGGAGGTTTGTAGGGGCTGGTGGAGGTAACAGAGATAGGGAGGGGTGTAGGGGCTGGAGGAGGTTACAGAGATATGAGGTGTGTAGGGATTGGAGGTGGTTACAGAGTTTGGGAGGGGTGTAGGGGCTGGAGGAGGTTACAGAGATATGGAGAGGTGTAGGGGCTGGAGGAGGTTACAGAGATAGGGAGGGGTCTAGGGGCTGGAGGGGGTTACAGAGATAGGGAGAGGTGTAGGGGCTGGAGGAGGTTACAGAGATAGGGAGGAGTGTAGGGGCTGGAGGAGGTTACAGAGATAGGGAGGGATTTACAGAGCTAAGGAGGGGTGTAGGAGACGGAGGAGGTTACTGAGATAGGGAGGGGTGTAGGGGCAGGAGGATTTTACTGAGATAGGGAGGGGTGTAGGGGCTGGAGGAGGTTACAGAGATAGGGAGGGGTGTAGGAGCTGGAGGATGTTACAGATATAGGGAGCGGTGAGAGGCTGGAGGATGTTACAGAGATGGGGAGCAAGTTACAGAGATGGTGGGGTGATGGGCTGGAGGATGTTACAGAGAAAGAGCGGGATGTAGGTGCTGGAGGAGTTTACAGAGATAGGGAGGTTTGCTGGGGTTGGAGAAGGTTAAAGAGTTAGGGAGGGGTCTAGTGACTGGAGGAGGTTACAGAGATAGGTAGGGGTGAGAGGCTGGAGGAGGTTGCAGAGATAGGTAGGGGTGAGAGGCTGGAGGAGGTTACAGAGATAGGGAGAGGAGTACGATCCGGAGGAGGTTACAAAGATAGGGAGGGGTGTAGGGGTTGGAGGAGGTTACAGACACAGGAGCGGTGTAGGGATTGGAGGAAGTTACAGAGATGGGGAGGGGTGTATGGACTGGAGGAGGTAACAGAGATAGGGAGGGGTGCGAGGCTGGAGGAGGTTACACAGTTAGGGAGAGTTGTATGAGCCCGAGGATGTTACAGAGATTGGGAGGGTTGTAGGGTCTGGAGGGGGTTACAGAGACAGGAAGTTGCAGACATAGGGAGGGAGTTACAGAGATAGGGAGGGGTGCAGGGGCTGGAGGAGGTTACAGAGATAGGGAGGTGTGTAGGGATTGGAGGTGTTTACAGAGTTAGGGAGGGGTGTAGGGGCTGGAGGAGGTTACAGAGATATGGAGAGGTGTAAGGGCTGGAGGACGTTACAGAGATAGGGAGGGTTGTAGGGTCTGGAGGAGGTTGCAGAGATAGGGATGGGTGTAGGGGTTGGAGGATTTTACAGAGATAGGGACAGGTGTAGGGGCTGCAGGAGGTTACATAGATAGGGAGGGGTTAGGAGCCGGAGGAGATCACACAGACAGGGAGGGGTGTCGGGGCTGGATGAAGTTACAGAGATAGGGAGGGGTCTAGGGGCTGGAGGAGGTTACAGAGATAGGGAGCGGTTAGAGGCTGGAGGAGGTTACAGTGATAGGGAGGGCTGTAGGGACTGGAGCTGCTTACAAAGATAGGGGCTGGGGAGGGGTTGGAGGAGGTTACAGTAATAGGGAGGTAGTTATAGAGATAGTGAGCGGTGTACGGCTGGAGGAGTTTACAGATAGGGAGCGGTGTACAGGCATGAGGAGGTTACAGAGATAGGGAGGAGTGTAGGGGCTGGAGGAGTTTACAGATGTAGGGAGGGTTGTAGGGGCTGGAGGAGGTTACAGAGATAGGGAGGGGTGTAGGGGCTGGAGGATTTTACAGAGATAGGGAGTGGTGTAGGGTCTGGAGGAGGTTACAGAGATAGGAAGGGGTGTAGGGGCTGTAGGAGTTTATTGAGATAGGGAGGGATGTAGGATCTGGAGGAGTTTACAGAGATAGGGAGTGGTGTAGGGACTGAAGGAGGTTACAGAAACAGGGAGAGGATTAGTTGCTGGCGGAGGTTACAGAGGTAGGGTGGGGTGTAGTGGCATGGAGGAGGTTACAGAGATAGGGTGGTTTGTAGGGGCTGGACAAAGTTATAGAGATAGGGTGGGTTGTGGTGAGTGGAGGAGGTTACAGAGATAGGGACGGGTGTAGGTGGCTGGAGGTGGTTACAGAGATATGGAGGTGTGTAGGGGCTGGAGGAGATTACAGAGATAGTGTTGGGTGTAAATGGCTGGAGGTGGTTACAGAGATAGGGAGATGTGTACAGCTGGAGGAGTTTACAGAGATAGGAGAGATGTAGGGGCTGGATGAGTTTACAGAGTTAGGGATGGGTGTAGGTGCTGGAGGAGATTACAGAGATAGGGATGGGTGTAGGTGCTGGAGGAGGTTACAGAGATAAGGAGGGGTGCAGGGGCTGTACGAGGTTTCTGAGATAGGGATGGGTATAAGGTGCTGGAGGAGGTTACAGAGATAGGGAGGTTTGTAAGGGCTGGAGGAGCTTACATAGATAGGGAGGGTTGTAGTGAGTGGAGGAGCTATCCGAGATAGGGAGTCTTGTAGGGTTTGACAGAGGATACATAGATAGGGATGATTGTAGTGAGTGTAGGAGGTTACGGAGAAAGGGATTATTGTAGGGATTGGACGACATTGCAGACATAGGGAGGGTTTGTAGGGGCTGGAGAATTTTACAGAGATAGGGATGCGGTGCAGGGGCTGGTGGAGGTTACAGAGATACGGAGGTGTGTAGGGTCTGGATGAGGTTACAGAGAAAGGAAGGGTTGCGAGGCTGGAGGAGGTTACAGAGATAGGAAGTTACAGAGATAGGGAGGGAGTTACAGAGATAAGGAGGGTTGTAGAGCTGGAGGAGGTTACAGAGATAGGGAGGGGTGTAGGAGGTGGAGGAGGTTACAGAGATAGGGAGGGGTGTAGGGGCTGGAGAAGTTTACAGAGATAGGGAGGGGTGTACGGGTTGGAGAAGCTTACAGAGTTAGGGAGCAGTGTAGGGGTTGGAGCAGGTTACAGAGATAGGGAGGGGCGTAGGGGCTGGTGGAGGTTACAGAGATAGGGAGGGAGTAACAGAGATGAGGAGGGGTGTAGGGCTGGAGAATGTTCCAGAGATAGGGAGGGAGTTAAAGAGATAGGGAGGGGTGAGAGGCTGGAGAGCGTTACAGAGATAGGGAGGAGTGTAGGAGCCGAAGGATGTTACAGAGATAGGGATGGTTGTAGGGATTGGAGGAAGTTACAGAGATAGGGAGGGGTGAGAGGCTGGAGGAGGTTACAGAGATACGGAGGGGTGTAGGGGTTTGGAGAAGGTTACAGAGATAGGGAGGGGTCTAGGGACTGGAGGAGGTTACAGAGATAGGGAGGGGTGGGAGGCTGGAGGAGGTTACAGTGATAGGGAGAGGAGTAGGTGCCGGAGGATGTTACAAAGATAGGGAGGGTTGTAGGGGCTGGAGGAGGTTACAGACATATGGAGGAGTGTAGGGATTGGAGGAGATTACAGAGATAGGGAGGGGTGTAGGGACTGGAGGAGGTTACAGAGATAGGAAGGGGTGCGAGGCTGGAGGAGGTTACAGAGTTAGGGAGAGGTGTAGCAGACGGAGGAGATTACAGAGATAGGGAGGGGTGCAGGGGCTGGAGGAGGTTACAGAGATAGGGAGGGGTGTAGGGGCTGGAGGAGATTACAGAGATAGGTAGGGGTGTACGTGTTGGAGAAGCTTACAGAGTTATGAGCGGTGTAGGGGTTGGAGCAGGTTACAGAGATAGGGAGGGGCGTAGGGGCTGGAGGAAATTACAGAGATAGGGAGGGAGTAACAGAGGTGAGGAGGGGTGTAGGGCTGGAGGATGTTACAGAGATAGGGAGGGAGTTAAAGAGATAGGGAGGGGTGAGAGGCTGGAGAGCGTTACAGAGATAGGGAGGAGTGTAGGAGCCGGAGGATGTTACAGAGATAGGGAGGGTTGTAGGGACTGTAGGAAGTTACAGAGATAGGGAGGGGTGAGAGGCTGGAGGAGGTTACAGAGATACGGAGGGGTGTAGGGGTTGGAGGAGGTTACAGAGATAGGGAGGAGTCTAGGGACTGGAGGAGGTTACAGAGATAGGGAGGGGTGGGAGGCTGGAGGAGGTTACAGTGATATGGAGAGGAGTAGGTGCCGGAGGATGTTACAAAGAAAGGGAGGGTTGTAGGGGCTGGAGGAGGTTACAGACATAGGGAGGAGTGTTGGGATTGGAGGAGGTTACAGAGATAGGGAGGAGTGTTGGGATTGGAGGAGGTTACAGAGATAGGGAGAGTTTTAAGGGCTGGAGGAGGTTACAGAGATAGGGAGCGGTGTAGGGGCTGGAGGAGATTACAGAGATAGGTAGGGGTGTACGTGTTGGAGAAGCTTACAGAGTTAGGGAGCGGTGTAGGGGTTGGAGCAGGTTACAGAGATAGGGAGGGTCGTAGGGGCTGGAGAGGTTACGGAGATAGGGAGGGGTCTAGGGACTGGAGGAGGTTACAGAGATAGGGAGGGGTGAGAGGCTGGAGGAGTTTACAGTGATAGGGAGAGGAGTAGGTGCCGGAGGGGGTTACAAAGATAGGGAGGGTTGTAGGGGCTGGAGGAGGTTACATACATAGGGAGGAGTGTAGCGATTGGAGGAGGTTACAGAGATAGGGAGGGGTGTAGGGACTGTAGTAAGTTACAGAGATAGGGAGGGGTGAGAGGCTGGAGGAGGTTACAGAGATAGGGAGGTGCGTAGGGTTTGGAGGAGGTTACAGACATAGGGAAGTGTGTGGGGGTTGGAGGAGCTTACAGAGACAGGGAGAGGTGTAGGGGCTGGAGGAGGTTACAGAGAAAGGGAGGGGTGTAGGGACTGTAGTAAGTTACAGAGATAGGGAGGGGTGAGAGGCTGGAAGAGGTTACAGAGATAGGGAGGTGCGTAGGGTTTGGAGGAGGTTACAGACATAGGGAAGTGTGTGGGGGTTGGAGGAGCTTACAGAGACAGGGAGAGGTGTAGGGGCTGGAGGAGGTTACAGAGAAAGGGAGGGGTGTAGGGACTGTAGTAAGTTACAGAGATAGGGAGGGGTGAGAGGCTGGAGGAGGTTACAGAGATAGGAAGGGGTCTAGGGACTGGAGGAGGTTACAGAGATAGGGAGGGGTGAGAGGCTGGAGGAGTTTACAGTGATAGGGAGAGGAGTAGGTGCCGGAGGGGGTTACAAAGATAGGGAGGGTTGTAGGGGCTGGAGGAGGTTACATACATAGGGAGGAGTGTAGCGATTGGAGGAGGTTACAGAGATAGGGAGGGGTGTAGGGACTGGAGGAGGTTACAGAGATAGGGAGAGTTTTAGGGGCTGGAGGAGGTTACAGAGATAGGGAGGGGTGTAGGGGCTGGAGGGAGTTACAGCGTTATGGAGGGAGTTACAGAGATAAGGAGGAGTGTCGGGCTGGAGGAGTCTACAGAGATAGGGAGGGAGTTACAGAGATAGGGAGGGGAGAGAGGCTGGAGAGAGTTACAGAGATAAGGTGAGGTGTAGGAGTCGGAGGATGTTACACAGATAGGGAGGGGTATAGGTTTGGAGGAGTTTACAGAGATAGGGAGGGTTGAGAGGCTGGAGGAGTTTACAGAGTTAGGGAGAGGTCTAGGAGCCCGAGGAGGTTACTGAGATAGGGAGTGTTGTAGGGGCTGGATGGGGTTACAGATAAGGAGGGGTGAATGGGTTTGGAGGAGGTTACAGAGATAGGGAGGGGTGTACTGGCTGGAGGAGGGTACAGCGATAGGGAGCGGTGTATGGGCTGGAGGAGGTTACATAAATAGGGAGGGGTTTACGGGCTGGAGGGGGTTACAGAGATAGGGAGGGAGTTACAGAGATAAGGAGGGGTGTAGGGGTTGGGGGAGGTTACAGACATAGGGAAGTGTGTGGGGGTTGGAGGAGCTTACAGAGATAGGGATGTTTGTAGTGGTTGGAGGAGGTTACAGAGAAAGGGAGGGGTGTAGGAGCCGGAGGAGGTTACAGAGAAAGGGAGGGGTGTACGGGCATGAGGAGGTTACAGAGATAGGGAGGCGTGTACGGGCTGGAGAAGCTTACAGAGATAGGGAGCGGTGTAAGGGTTGGAGCAGGTTACAGAGATAGGGAGGGGCGTAGGGTTTGGAGTAGGTTACAGAGATAGGGAGGGGTGTAGGGGCTGGAGTAGTTTCCAGAGTTAGGGAGGTGTGTAGGGGCTGGAGGAGGTTAAAGAGATAGGGAGAGTCTAGGGGCTGGAGGAGGTTCCAGAATCAGGGAGGGGTATAGGGGCCGGAGGAGGTTACAGAGATAGGGAGGTGTGTAGTGGTTGGAGGAGGTTACAGAGACAGGGAGGGGTGTAGGAGCCGGAGGAGGTTACAGAGATAGGGAGAGGTGTAGGGACTGGAGAAGATTACAGAGATCGGGAGGGGTGTACGGGCTGGAGAAGCTTACAGAGATAGGGAGCGGTGTAAGGGTTGGAGCAGGTTACAGAGATAGGGAGGGTCGTAGGGGTTGGGTTAGGTTACAGAGATAGGGAGTGGTGTAGGGGCTAGAGTAGGTTACAGAGTTAGGGAGGTGTTTAGGGGCTGGAGGAGGTTACAGAGATAGGGAGGGTTGTAGGGGCTGGAGGAGTTTACAGAGATAGGGAGCGATGAGAGGCTGGAGGAGGTTACAGAGATACAGAGGGGTGTTGGGGTTGGAGGAGGTTACAGAGATAGGCAGGTGTCTTGGGACTGTAGGAGTTTACAGAGATTCGGAGAGGAGTAGGAGCCGGAGGAGGTTACAAAGATAGGGAGGGGTGTAGGGGCTGGAGGAGGTTACAGAGAAAGGGATATTGTAGGGGCTGGAGCAGGTTACAGATTTAGGGAGGTGTATAGGGGCTGGAGGAGGTTACAGAGTTAGGGAGGTGTATAGGGGCCGGAGGAGGTTACAGAGTTAGGGAGGTGTATAGGGGCCGGAGGCGGTTACAGAGATAGGGAGGGTTGTAGGGGCTGGAGGATTTTACAGAGATAGTGAGGTCTGTATGGGTTTGGAGGAGGTTACAGAGATAGGGAATTGTGTTGGGGTTGGAGGAGGTTACAGAGATAGGGAGGGGTGTACAAGCCGGAAGAGCTCACAGAGATAGGGAGAGGTGTAGGGCCTGGAGGAGGTTACAGAGATAGGGAGAGGTGTAGGGCCTGGAGGAGGTTACAGAGAAAGGGAGGGGTATAGGAGCCGGAGGAGGTTACAGAGATAGAGAGGGGTGTAGCGGCATGAGGAGTTTACAGAGATAGTGAGGGGTGTAGAGGCTGGAGGAGGTTACAAAGATCGGGAGGGGTGTACGGGCATGAGGAGGTTACAGAGATAGGGAGCGGTGTCGGGACTGGAGTACATTACAGAGATAGGGAGGGGTGTAGGGGTTGGAGTAGGTTACAGAGATAGGGAGGGGCTTAGGGGTTGGAGGTGGTTACGGAGATAGGGAGGGGTGTAGGGACTGGAGGAGCTTACAGAGATAGGAAGGGGTGTGAGGCTGGAGGAGGTTACAGTTAGGGACGGAGTTACAGAGATGTGGAGGGGTGTAGGGCTGGAGGAGGTTACAGAAATAGGGAGGGAGGTAAAGACATAGGGAGGGGTGAGAGGCTGGAGAGCGTTACAGAGATAGGGAGGAGTGTAGGAGCCGGAGGATGTTACAGAGATAGGGAGAGTTGTAGGGATTGGAGTAGGTTACAGAGATAGGGAGGGGTGTAGGGACTGGAGGAAGTTACAGAGATATCGAGGGGTGAGAGGCTGGAGGTGATTATAGAGATAGGTAGGTTTGAGAGTCTGGAGGAGGTTATAGAGGGAGGTAGGGGTGAGAGGCTGGAGGAGGTTACAGAGATAGGGAGAGGAGTCGGAGCCGGAGGAGGTTACAAAGATAGGGAGGGGTGTAGGGGCTGGAGGAGGTTACAGACATAGGGAGGGTTGTAGGGATTGGAGGAGGTTACAGAGATAGGGAGGGGTGTAGGGACTGGAGCAGGTTACAGAGATAGGGAGGGGTGCGAGGCTGGAGGAGGTTACAGAGTTAGGGAGGGGTGTAGCGATTGGAGGAGGTTACAGAGATAGGGAGGGGTGTAGGGACTGGAGGAGGTTACAGAGATAGGAAGCGGTGCGAGGCTGGAGGAGGTTACAGAGTTTGGGAGAGGTGTAGCAGCCGGAGGAGGTTACAGAGATAGGGAGGGTTGTAGGGGCTGGAGGAGGTTACAGAAATAGGGAGAGTTTTAGGGGCTGGAGGAGGTTACAGAGATAGGGAGGAGTGTCGTGCTGGAGGAGTCTACAGAGATAGGGAGGGAGTTACAGAGATAGGGAGGGGAGAGAGGCTGGAGAGAGTTACAGAGATAAGGTGAGGTGTAGGAGTCGGAGGATGTTACACAGATAGGGAGGGGTATAGGTTTGGAGGAGTTTACAGAGATAGGGAGGGTTGAGAGGCTGGAGGAGTTTACAGAGTTAGGGAGAGGTCTAGGAGCCCGAGGAGGTTACTGAGATAGGGAGTGTTGTAGGGGCTGGATGGGGTTACAGATAAGGAGGGGTGAATGGGTTTGGAGGAGGTTACAGAGATAGGGAGGGGTGTACTGGCTGGAGGAGGGTACAGCGATAGGGAGCGGTGTATGGGCTGGAGGAGGTTACATAAATAGGGAGGGGTGTACGGGCTGGAGGGGGTTACAGAGATAGGGAGGGAGTTACAGAGATAAGGAGGGGTGTAGGGGTTGGGGGAGGTTACAGACATAGGGAAGTGTGTGGGGGTTGGAGGAGCTTACAGAGATAGGGAGGGGTGTAGTGGTTGGAGGAGGTTACAGAGAAAGGGAGGGGTGTAGGAGCCGGAGGAGGTTACAGAGAAAGGGAGGGGTGTACGGGCATGAGGAGGTTACAGAGATAGGGAGGCGTGTACGGGCTGGAGAAGCTTACAGAGATAGGGAGCGGTGTAAGGGTTGGAGCAGGTTACAGAGATAGGGAGGGGCGTAGGGTTTGGAGTAGGTTACAGAGATAGGGAGGGGTGTAGGGGCTGGAGTAGTTTCCAGAGTTAGGGAGGTGTGTAGGGGCTGGAGGAGGTTAAAGAGATAGGGAGGGTCTAGGAGCTGGAGGAGGTTCCAGAGTCAGGGAGGGGTATAGGGGCCGGAGGAGGTTACAGAGATAGGGAGGTGTGTAGGGGCTGGAGGAGGTTACAGAGACAGGGAGAGGTGTAGGGCCTGGAGGAGGTTACAGAGATGGGGAGGGAGTTACAGAGATTGTGGGGTGTTAGGCTGGAGGAGGTTACAGAGATGGGGAGGGGTGTAGGGTCTGGAGGAAGTTACAGAGATAGGGAGCGGTGAGAGGCTGGAGGAGGTTACAGAGATGGGGAGGGAGTTACAGAGATTGTGGGGTGTTAGGCTGGAGGAGGTTACAGAGATGGGGAGGTGTGTAGGGGTTGGAGGAGTTTACAAGGATAAGGAGGAGTGTAGGGACTGGAAGTGGTTACAGAGATAGGGGGAGGTGTTGTGGCTGGAGGATGTTGCAGAGATAGGGAGGGGTGTAGCGCTGGAGGAGGTTACAGTGATAGGGAGGGGTGTACGGGCTGGAGGAATTTACAGAGATAGCGATGGGTGTAGGGGTTGGAGCAGGTTACAGAGATAGGGAGGGGTGTAGGGGCTGGAGGAGGTTACAGAGATAGGGAGGGCTGTAGGGTCTGGAAGAGGTTACAGAGTTAGTGAGGGGTGTAGGGGTTGGAGGAGTTTACAGAGATAGGGAGGGGTCTAGTGAATGGTGGAGGTTACAGAGATAGGGAGGGGAGTAGGGTGCAGCACACCCTCAAATGCGGACTCTCTTGTAGTGCAGCACACCCCCAATTATTGACCCTCCAATAGTGCAGCATATCGTCAATAACTGACACTGCAATAGTGTAGCACCCCCTCAAATTCTGAAATTCCAATAGTGCAGCATACCCTCAATTACTGACACTCCAATAGTGCAGCACACCCTCAATTACTGACACTCCAATCATGCAGCACACCCTCAATTACTGACACTGCAATAGTGTAGCACCCCCTCACTTACAGACACTCAAATTGTGCAGAATACTGTAAATTAATGATTCTCCAATAGTGCAGTACACCCTCAATAACTGACACTCCAATAGTGCATCACACCTTCAATTACTGACCTTCCAACATTGCTGAACACCCCCAATTACAGATCCTCCAATAGTGCAGCACTCCCTCAATTAATGACACTCCAACAGTGCAGCACAGCATCAATTACTGACACTTCAATACTGAAGGTAACCCTCAATTACTGAACCTCCAATAGTGCAGCAAACCTTCAGATGCTGACCGTCCAATCATGCAGCACGCACTGAATTAATGACCCTCCAATCGTGCAGCACACCCTGAATTACTGACACTCCAACAGTGCAGCACAGTCTCGATTACTAACAATCCAATAGTGCACCAGCCTCAATTACTGACAATCCAACAGTGCAGCACAGCAACAATTACTGACACTCCAATAGTGAAGCACACCCTCAATTACTGACACTCCAATCATGCAGCACACCCTCAATTACTGACACTGCAATATTGTAGAACCCCCTCAATTACAGACGCTCAAATTGTGCAGAATACTGTAAATTACTGACACTCCAATAGTGCAGCACACCCCCAATTATTGACCCTCCAGTAGTGCAGCATACCGTCAATTACTGAAACTGCAATAGGGTAGCACCCCTCAATTACTGACAGTCGAATAGTGCAGCACACCCTCAATTACTGACACTCGAATAGTGCAGTACACCCTCAATTACTGAACCTCCAATAGTGCAGCACACCCTCAATTACTGGCACCATGTAGTGCAGAACACCCTGTATTACTCTCCTTTCAATAGTCCAGCACACCCTCAATGACCCTCCAATAGTGCAGCCCACCCTCAATCACTGCCACACCTATAGTGCAGCAAACCCCTGAATTACTGACCCTGCAATAGTGCAGCACACCCTCAATTACTTGCACACCTCTAGTGCAGCACCCCCTCAATCACTGACATTCCAAAAGTGCAGCAAACCCTCAATTGATGACTCTTCAATAATGCAGCACAGTCTCATTTACTGATCCTCCAATAGTGCAGCACACCCTCAAACACTGACCCTCTAATATTGCATCACACCTTCAATTACTTACCTTCCGACCTTACGGAACACTGTCAATTACAGACCATCCACTAGTGCAGCACTCCCTCAATTCATGACACTCCAACAGTGCAGCACAGCCTCAATTACTGACCCTGTCAGTAATTGAGGGTGTGCTGCATGATTGGAGTGTCAATAATTGAAGGTGTGCTGCACTATTGGAGGGTCAGTAATTGAGCGTGTGCTGCACTATTGGAGTGTCAGTAATTTAGTGTGTTCTGCACTATTGGGGGGTCACTAATTGAGCGTGTGCTGCACTATTGGAGTGTCAGTAATTGAGAGTGTGCTGCTCTATTGGAGTGTCAGTGACCGAGTGTCAGTAATTGAGGCTGTTCTGCACTGTTCAGGTCTCAGTAATTGACAGTGAGCTACACGATTGGAGGGTCGGTAATTGAGGGTGTGCTGCTCTATTCAAGTGTCTGTAATTGAGGGTGTGCTGCCATATCGGACGTTCAGTAATTGAGGGTGTGCTGCACGATTGGAGTGTCAGTAATTGAGGGTATGCTGCATTATTGGGGGGTCAGTAATTGAGGATGTGCTGCACGATTGGACGACCAGTAATTGAGTGTCTGCTGTGCTATTGAGTGTCAGTAATTGAGGGGGTGCTACACTATTGCAGTGTCAGTAATTGAGTGTGTGCTGCACTTTTGGAGTGTCAGTTATTGAGGGTGTGCTGCACTATTGGAGTGTCAGTAATATACAGTATTCTGCACAATTTGAGTGTCAGTAATTGAGGGTGTGCTGCATGATTGGAGTGTCAGTAATTGAAGGTGTGCTGCACTATTGGAGGGTCAGTAATTGAGCGTGTGCTGCACTATTGGAGTGTCAGTAATTTAGTGTGTTCTGCACTATTGGGGGGTCACTAATTGAGCGTGTGCTGCACTATTGGAGTGTCAGTAATTGAGAGTGTGCTGCTCTATTGGAGTGTCAGTGACCGAGTGTCAGTAATTGAGGCTGTTCTGCACTGTTCAGGTCTCAGTAATTGACAGTGAGCTGCACGATTGGAGGGTCGGTAATTGAGGGTGTGCTGCTCTATTCAAGTGTCTGTAATTGAGGGTGTGCTGCCATATCGGACGTTCAGTAATTGAGGGTGTGCTGCACGATTGGAGTGTCAGTAATTGAGGGTATGCTGCATTATTGGGGGGTCAGTAATTGAGGATGTGCTGCACGATTGGACGACCAGTAATTGAGTGTCTGCTGTGCTATTGAGTGTCAGTAATTGAGGGGGTGCTACACTATTGCAGTGTCAGTAATTGAGTGTGTGCTGCACTTTTGGAGTGTCAGTTATTGAGGGTGTGCTGCACTATTGGAGTGTCAGTAATATACAGTATTCTGCACAATTTGAGTGTCAGTAATTGAGGGTGTGCTGCATGATTGGAGTGTCAGTAATTGAAGGTGTGCTGCACTATTGGAGGGTCAGTAATTGAGCGTGTGCTGCACTATTGGAGTGTCAGTAATTTAGTGTGTTCTGCACTATTGGGGGGTCACTAATTGAGCGTGTGCTGCACTATTGGAGTGTCAGTAATTGAGAGTGTGCTGCTCTATTGGAGTGTCAGTAATTGAGAGTGTGCTGCTCTATTGGAGCATCAGTGACCGAGTGTGTGCTGCACGATTGGAGTGTCAGTAATTGATGTTATGGTATGCTGCACTACTGGTAGGTCAGTAATTGAGGGTGTTCTGCACTGTTGGATTGTAACTAATTGAGGGTGTGCTACACTATAGGTGTGTCAGTAATTGTGTGTGTGCTGCATTATTCGAGTGTAAGTAATGGTGGGTGTGCTGCAAGATTGGAGTATCAGTAATTGTGGGTGTGCTTCAATATTGGAGGGTCAGTAATTGAGTCTCTGCTGCACTATAAGTGTGTCAGTAATTGAGGGAGTGCTGCAATATTGGTGGGTCAGTAATTGAGGGTGTTCTGCACTATTGGAATGTCAGTAATTTAGGGTGTGCATCTCTACTGGAGTGTCAGTAATTGACGGTATGCTGTTCTATTGGTGGTTCAATAATTGATGGTGTGCTGCACTGTTAGATTATCAGTAATTGATGGTGAGCTGCACAATTTTAGTGTCAGTAATTGGGAGTGTTCTGCACTGTCGGAAGTTCAGTAATTGAAGGTGTGCTGCATTATTGAAGTGTCATTAATTGAGGGTGCAGCACTATTGGAGGGTCAGCAATTGAGTGTCTGCTGCACGAGTAGAGTGTCATTAATTGACTATTGGAGTGTAAGTAATTGAGGATTGGCTGCACTATTGGAGTGTCATTAATTGAGGGTGTGCTGCATTATTGGAGTGTCAGTAATTGAGGGTGTGCTGCACTATTCGATTGTTTCTAATTGAAGGTGTGCTGCACGATTGGAGGATCAGTAATTGAAGGAGTGCTGCACTATTGGAGAGTCAATTATTGAGGATGTGCTGCACTATTGGAGGGTCAATAATTGAGTGTCTGCTGTGCTATTGAGTGTCAATAATTGAGGGTGTGCTGCACTGTTGCAGGGTCAGTAACTGAGTGCGTGCTGCACTACTGGAGTGTCAGTAATTGACGGTATGCTGCACTATTGGAGGGTCAGTAATTCAGGGTGTTGTGCACTATTCGAGTGTAAGTAATAGAGCGTGTGCTGCACTATAGGTGTGTCAGTAATTGAGGATGTGCTGCATTATTCAAGTGTAAGTAATTGAGGGTGTGCTTCACTATTCGAGTGTCAGTAATTGACGGTATGCTGCATTATTGGAGGGTCAGTAATTGACGATATGCTGCATTATTGGAGGGTCAATAATTGAGGGTGCGCTGCACGATTGGAGTGTCAGTAATTGACGGTATGATGCACTATTGGAGGGTCAGTAATTGAGTCTGTGCTGCACTATAAGTGTGTCAGTAATTGAGGGTGTGCTGCACTATTGGTGGGTCAGTAAGTGAGTGTGTTCTGCACTTTTGGAACGTCAGTAATTTAGGTTGTGCGTCTCTATTGGATGTCATAGTTGACGGTATGCTGGTCTATTGGTGGTTCAATAATTAATGGTGTGCTGCACTGTTAGATTATCAGTAATTGATGATGAGCTGCACAATTTTAGTGTCAGTAATTGAGGGTGTTCTGCACTGTCGGAAGTTCAGTAATTGAAGGTGTGCTGCATTATTGAAGTGTCAGTAATTGAGGGTGCAGCACTATTGGAGGGTCAGCAATTGAGTGTCTGCTGCACTAGTAGAGTGTCATTAATTGAGGATGTGCTGAACTATTGGAGTGTAAGTAATTGAGGATGTGCTGCACTATTGGAGTGTCAGTAATTGAGGATGTGCTGCACTATTGGAGTGTCAGTAATTGAGGATGTGCTGCACTATTGGAGTGTCAGTAATTGAGGGTGTGCTGCACTATTGGAGTGTCATTAATTGATGGTATGCTGCATTATTGGAGTGTCAGTAATTGAGGCAGTTCTGCACTGTTGGAGTCTCAGTAATTGTCAGTGATCTGCACGATTGGAGATCTGTAATTGAGGGTGGACTGCTCTATTCGAGTGTCAGTAATTGAGGGTGTGCTGCACTATTGGATGTTCAGTAATTGAGCTTGTGCTGCACTATTCGATTGTTTGTAATTGAGGGTGTGCTGTACAATTGAAGTGTCAATAATTGACGGTATTCTGCTCTATTGGAGTGTCAGTAATTGAGGGTGTGCTGCACGATTGGAGGATCAGTAATTGAGGGTGTGCTGCACTATTGGAGAGTCAGTAATTGAGTGTGTGCTTTACTATTGGAGGGTCAGTAACTGAGTGTGTGCTGCACTATTCGAGTTTAAGTAATTGAGGGTGTGCTGCATTATTCGAGTGTCAGTAATTGAGGGTATGCTGCACGATTGGAGGGTCTGTAATTGAGTGCATGCTGTGCTATTGAGTGTCAGTAATTGAGGGTGTGCTGCACTATTGGAGTGTCAGTAATTGAGGGGGTGCTACAGTATTGCAGTGTCAGTAATTGCCGTATGCTGCACTATTGAACGGTCGATAATTGGTGGTGTGCTGCACTATTGGAGCGTAATTAATTGAGGGTTTGCTGCACTATAGGTGTGTCAGTAATTGAGAGTGTGCTGCACTACCAGTTGGTCAGTAATTGGGGGTGTGCTGCACTATTGGATGGTCAGTAATTGAGTGTGTGCTGCACTATTGGAGTGTCAGTAATTGAGGGTGTGCTGTACTATTGGAGTGTCAGTAATTTTGGGTGTGCTGCGCTGTCGGAAGGTCAGTAATTGAGGGTGTGCAGCAATATTGGAGGATCAGTAATTGAGGGTGTGCTGCACTATTGGAATGTCAGTAATTTTGGGTGTGCTGCACTATTGGAATGTCAGTAATAGAGGGTGTGCTGCACAATTGGAGTGTCAGTAATTTAGGGTGTTCTGCACTGTCGGAAGGTCAGTAATTGAAGGTGTGCAGCAATAATGGAGGATCAGTAATTGAGTTTGTGCTGCATTATTGTAGTGTCAGTAATTGAGGGTGTGCTGCACTGTTGGAGTGTCAGAATTTGAGGGTGTGCTGCACCACTGGATTATCAGTAATTGAGGGTGTGCTGCACTATTCGAGTGTAAATAATTGAGGGTGCGATGCATGACTGGAGTGTCAGTAATTGAGGGAATGCTGCAATATTGGTTGGTCAGTAATTGAGGGTGTTCTGCACTATTTGAGTGCAAGTAAATGATGGTGTGCTGCACTATTGGAGTGTCAGTAATTGAGGGTGTGCTGCACTATTGGTGGGTAAGTAATTGAGGGTGTTCTGCACTATTTGAGATCAGTAATTGAGGGTGTGCTGCACTATTGGTGGGTGAGTAATTGCGCGTGTTCTGCACCATTCGAGTGTAAGTAATTGAGGGCGCGATGCACGATTGGAGTGTCAGAAATTTAGGTTGTGCATCATTATTGGAGTGTCAGTAATTGAGGGTGTGCTGCAAAATTTTAGTGTCAGTAATTGAGGGTGTTCTGCACTATTGGAGTGTCAGTAATTGAGGGTGTGCTGCAAAATTTTAGTGTCAGTAATTGAGAGTGTGCTGCACTATTGGAGTGTCAGCAATTGAGTGACTGCTGCACTAGTAGAGTGTCATTAATTGAGTGTGTGCTGCACCATTGGAGTGTAAGTAATTGAGGATGTGCTGCACTATTGGAGTGTCACTAATGGATGGTGTGCTGCAGTATTGGAGTGTCAGTAATTGAGGGTGTGCTGCAGTATTGGAGTGCCAGTAATTGAGGCTGTTCTGCACTGTTGGAGTCTCAGTAATTGACGGTAATCTGCACGATTGGAGGGTCAGTAACTGAGGGTGTGCTGCACTATTGGAGGGTCAGTTAGTGAGTGTGTGCAGCAGTATAGGCATGTCAGTAATTGAGGGTGTGCTGCACTATTGGTGGGTTAGTAATTGAGGGTGTGCTGCACGACTGGAGTGTCAGTAATTGACGTAATGCTGCACTATTGGAGGGTCAATAATTGAAGGTATGCTGCACTCTTGAGGGGTCAATAATTGCGGATGTGCAGCACTATTGGTAGGTCAATAATTAAGTGTGTGCTGCACTATTGGAGTGTCAGTAATTGAGGGTGTGCTGCAGTATTGGAGGAACAGTCATTGAGGGCATGCTGCACTACTGGAGTGTCAGTAATTGACAGTGTGCTGCAGTATTGGGGGAACAGTCATTGAAGGTGTGCTGCACTATTGGAGTGTTAGTAATTGAGGGAATGCTGCACTATTGGTGCTTCAGTAATTGAGGGTGTTCTGCACTATTCGAGTGTAAGTAATTGAGGGTGCAATGCACGATTGGAGTATCAGTAATTGACGGTATGCTGTTCTATTTGTGGTTCAATAATTGAGGGTGTGCTGCACTATTGGATGGTTCAATAATTGATGGTGTCTGCACAATTTTAGTGTCAGTAATTGAGGGTGTTCTGCACTGTCGGAAGTTCAGTAATTCATGGTTTTCTGCACTATTAAAGTGTCAGTAATTGAGGGTGCAGCACTATTGGAGGGTCTGCAAATGAGTGTCTGCTGCAGTATTGGAGTGCCAGTACTTGAGTGTCTGTTGCGCTACTAGAGTATCAGTAATTGAGGGTGTGCTGCACTATTGGAGTGTCAGTAATTGAGGATGTGCTGCACTATTGGAGTGTCATTAATTGATGGTGTGCTGCATTATTGGAGTGTCAGTAATTGAGGCAGTTCTGCACTGTTGGAGTCTCAGTAATTGACGGTGAGCTGCACTATTGGAGGGTCAGTAATTGCGTGTGTGCTGCACTATATGTGTTTCAGTAATTGAGGTTGTGCTGCACTATTGGTGGGTCAGTAATTGAGAGTGTGCTGCACTATTGGAGGGTCAGTAATTGAGGTTGTGCTGCACTTTTGGTGGGTCAGTAATTGAGAGTGTGCTGCACTATTGGAGTGTCAGTAATTGATGGTGTGCTGCACTATTGGAGTGCCAGTACTTGAGTGTCTGTTGCGCTACTAGAGTATCAGTAATTGAGGGTGTGCTGCACTATTGGAGTGTCAGTAATTGAGGGTGTGCTGCACTATTGGTGGGTCAGTAATTGAGGGTGTGCTGCACTATTCGAGTGTAAGTAATTGAGGATGCGATGCACGATTGGAGTGTCAGTAATTGAGGGTGTGCTGCACTATTGGACTGTCATTAATTGATGGTTTGCTGCACTATTGGAGTGTCAGTAATTCAGGCTGTTCTGCACTATTGGAGTCTCAGTAATTGACGGTGAGCTGCACGATTGGAGGGTTGGTAATTGAGGGTGTACTGCTTTATTCGAGTGTCAGTAATTGAGGGTGTGTTGCACAGTTGGCGTGTCAGTAATTGAGGGTGTTCTGCACTATAGTTGTGTCAGTAACTGAAGGTGTGCTGCTCTATTGGAGGGACAGTAATTGAGGGTGTGCTGCACGATTGGAGTGTCAGTAATTGAGGGTGTGCTGCACCATTGGAGTGTCAGTAATTGAGGCGGTTCTGCACTGTTTGAGTATCAGTAATTGAGGGTGTGCTGCATTATTGGAGTGTCAGTAATTGAGGGTGTGCTGGACTATTGGAGTGTCAGTAATTGAGGGTGTGCTGGACTATTGAAAGGACAGTAATTCAGGGTGTTCTGCACTACATGGTGTCAGTAATTGAGTGTGTGCTGCACTATTGGAGGGTCAGTAATTGAGTGTGCGCTGCACTGTTGGAGGCTCAGTAATTGAGGGTGTGCTTCACTATTAGAGTGTCAGTAATTGAGTGTGTGCTGCACTATAGGTGTGTCAGTAATTGAGAGTGTGCTGCACTATTCGAGTGTAAGTAATTGAGGGTGTGCTGCATGATTGGAGTGTCAGTAATTGAGGGTGTACTGCACTATAGGAGGGTCAATAATTGAAGGTAGGCAGCACATTTGAAGGGTTAATATTTGCACATGTGCTGCACTATTGGAAGGTCATTAATTGAGGGTGTGCTGCACAAGTGGACTTTTAGTAATTGAGGGTGTGCTGCACTATTGGTGGGTCAATAATTGAGGGTGTGCTACACTATTGGAGTGTCAGTAATTGAGGCTGTGCTGCACTTTTGGAGGGTCAGTAATTGAGGCTGTGCTGCACTATTGGAGGGTCAGTAATTGAGAGTGTGCTGCAGTATTGGAGCATCAGTAATTAAGGCTGTGAAGCACTATTGGTTTTCCAGTAACTGAGGATATGCTGCACTATTGGAGTGTCAGTAATTGAGGCGGTTCTGCACTGTTTGAGTATCAGTAATTGAGGGTGTGCTGCACTATTGGAGTGTCAGTAATTGAGGGTGTGCTGGACTATTGGAGTGTCAGTAATTGAAGGTGTGCTGGACTATTGAAAGGACAGTAATTCAGTGTGTTCTGCACTACATGGTGTCAGTAATTGAGTGTGTGCTGCACTATTGGAGGGTCAGTAATTGAGTGTGCGCTGCACTGTTGGAGGCTCAGTAATTGAGGGTGTGCTGCACTATTAGAGTGTCAGTAATTGAGTGTGTGCTGCACTATAGGTGTGTCAGTAATTGAGAGTGTGCTGCACTATTCGAGTGTAAGTAATTGAGGGTGTGCTGCATGATTGGAGTGTCAGTAATTGAGGGTGTACTGCACTATAGGAGGGTCAATAATTGAAGGTAGGCAGCACATTTGAAGGGTTAATATTTGCACATGTGCTGCACTATTGGAAGGTCAATAATTGAGGGTGTGCTGCACAAGTGGACTTTTAGTAATTGAGGGTGTGCTGCACTATTGGTGGGTCAATAATTGAGGGTGTGCTACACTATTGGAGTGTCAGTAATTGAGGCTGTGCTGCACTATTGGAGGGTCAGTAATTGAGGGTGTGCTGCAGTATTGGAGCATGAGTAATTAAGGCTGTGAAGCACTATTGATTTTCCAGTAATTGAGGATATGCTGCACTATTGGAGGGTCAATAATTGAGGGTTTGCGGCACTTTTGGTGTGTCACTAATTGAGGGTGTGCTGCACTATTGATGTGTCAGTAACGGCTTGCTGCACTACTGGAGTGTCAGTAATTGAAGGTGTGCTGCATTATTGGAGTGCAAGTAATTGAGGGTGTGCTGCACTATTGGAGTGTAAGTAATTGAGGGTGTGCTCCAATAATCGACGCTGTGCTGCACTTTTGAAGGTTCAATAATTGAGTGTGTGCTGCACTATTGGAGTGTCAGTAATTGAGTGTATGCTGAGCAACCTGTTTGTCAGTAAATGAAGGTGTGCTGCACTATTGGAGTGTAAGTAATTGTGGGTGTGCTGAACTGTTGGAGTGTCAATAATTGACGGTATGCTGCACTTTTTAACGGTCAATAATTGAGGGTGTTCTGCACTATTGGAAGGTCAGTAATTGAGAGTGTGCTGGACCATTGGAAGGAGAGTATTTGAGGTAGTTCTGCACTGTTGGAGTGTCAGTAATTGAGGGTTTGTTGCACTATAGATGTGTCAGTATTTGAGTGTGTTCTGCACTGTCGTAAGTTCAGTAATTGATGGTGTGCTGCACTATAGGTGTGTCAGTAATTGAGAGTGTGCTGCACGATAGGTGTGTCAGTAATTGAGGGTATGCTGCACTATTGAAGTGTCAGTAATTGAGGGTGTGCTGCACCACTGGATTGTCAGTAATTGAGGGAGTGCCTCACTATTGGTGGGTCCGTAATTGAGGGAGTGCCTCACTATTGGTGGGTCGTAATTGAGGGTGTGCTGCACTATTCGAGTGTAATTAATTGAGGGTGGGCTGCACCACTGGATTATCAGTAATTGTGGGTGTGCTACACAATAGGTGGGTCATTATTTGCGGGTGTGCTGCACTATTTGTGGGTCAGTAATTGAGGGTGTTCTGCTCGATTGTAGTGTCAGATATTGAAGGTGTGATGCACCACTGGATTGTCAGTAATTTAGTGTGTGCGTCACTATTGGAGTGTCAGAATTGACAGTATGCTGGTGTATTGGTGGTGCAATAATTGAGGGTGTGCTGCACTATTGGATGGTCAGTAATTGATGGTGTGCTGCACAATTTTAGTGTCAGTAATTGAGGGTGTTCTGTGCTGTCGGAAGTTCAGTAATTGCATGTGTGCTGCATTATTGGAGTGTCAGTAATTGAGGGTGCAGCACTATTGGAGTGTATGTAATTGAGGGTGTGCTGCAATAATCGACGCTGTGCTGCACTTTTGAAGGTTCAATAATTGAGGGTGTGCTGCACTATTGGAGTGTCAGTAATTGAGGGTGTGCTGCACTATTGGAGTGTAAGTAATTGAGGGTGCAGCACTATTGGAGTGTAAGTAATTGAGGGGTGTGCTGCAATAATCGACGCTGTGCTGCACTTTTGAAGGTTCAATAATTGAGGGTGCAGCACTATTGGAGTGTATGTAATTGAGGATGTGCTGCACTATTGGAGAGTCAGTAATTGAGGGTGTTCTGCAGTATAGGTGTGTCAGTAACTGAGGGTGTGCTGCACTATTGGACGTTCAGTAATTGAGGATGTGCTGCACTAATGGACATTCAGTCATTTAGGGTGTGCTGCACTACTGGAGTGTCAGTAATTGAAGGTGTGCTGTACTACTGGAGTGTCAGTAATTGAGGGTGTGCTGTACTATTGGACAGTCAGTAATTGAGGGTGTGCTGTACTATTGGAGGGTCAGTAATTGAGGGTGTGCTGTACCATTGGAGGGTCAGTAATTGAGGGTGTGCTGTACTATTGGAGGGTCAGTAATTGAGGGTGTGCTGTACTATTGGAGGGTCAGTAATTGAGGGTGTGCTGCAATATTGGAGTGTATGTTATTCTAACCTCCTCCAGCCGCTACAACCCAACCAACTCTGTTAACTCCACAAGCCCCTAAACCTTGCGCTTTCTCTGTAACCTCCTCCACTCCCTTCAACCCTCCCAATCTCTGTAACCTCCTCCACTCACTACAACCCTCCCTAACTCTGTATCCCCCTCCAGTCCCTACAACCCTCCCTATCTCTAACCTCCTTCAGCCCCTGCACCCATCCCCATCTCTCTAACCTCCTCCGGCCTCTAATCCCCTCTCTATCTCTTTCACCTCCTCAAACCACTACAAACCATCCCTATCGCTGTAAACATCTCCAGCCCCTACACCCATCTTTATCTTTGTAACGTCCTCCAGCCCCTACACCCCTCCATAAATATGTAACCTCCTCTAATCACTACAAGCATCCCTATCTCGGTAACTTCATCCAGCCCCTACAGCCCTCCCTAAATCTGTAACCTCCTCCACTCACTACAAGCCACCCTATCTCTGTAACCTCCTCCAGCCACTACAAACCTCCCTATCTCTGTAACATCCTCCAGCCCCTACAACACTCTCTATCACTTTAACCATCTCCAGCACCTAGACCCCCTCCCTATATTTGTAACCTCCTCTAGCCACAACACCCCTCCCTAAATCTGTAACCTCCTCCACTCACTACAAGCCTCCCTATCTCTGTAACCTCCTTCTGCCCCTACAACCCTCCCTATCTCTGTAAACACTTCCAGACCCTACAACCCTCCCCAACTCTGTAACGTACTACAGCCCCTACAAATATCCCTATCTCTGTAACCTCCTCCAGCCCCTACACCCCTCCCTATCTCTGTAACCTCCTCCAGCCCCTACAACCCTCTCTAACTCTGTAACCTCCTCCAGCCCCTACACCACTCCCTATCTCTGTCAAATCCTCCAGCCCCTACAATGCTCCCTATCTCTGTAACCTCCTCCAGACCCTACACCCCTCACTATCTCTGTACCTCCTCCAGCCCTGGACACCCCTCCCTATCTAGGTCACCTCCTCCAGACACCTAAACCCCTCCATATCTCTGTAACATCCTCCAGCCCCTACATCCCTCCCTATCTCTGTAACCTCATACAGCCCGTAAAAACCTCGCTATCTCTGTAATCTCCAAAAGCCCCTACAAACGTCCCTATCTCTGTAAAATCCATCATCCCCTACACCCCTCCCTATTCTGTAACTTCTTCCAGCCCCTACCATCCTCCCTTTCTCTGTAACATGCTCCAGCACTGACAACCCACAGACTATGTCCCTAGACCCACCCCACCCCCCCGAGACTATGCCCCTAGACTCCCCACCACCCCCCCACCCCGAGACTATGTCCCTAGACCACCCCCCACCCCCCCCCCGAGACTATGTCCCTAGACACACCCCCCACCCCCACGAGACTATGTCCCTAGACCCCCCCACCCCCCACAAACCCCCCCCGAGACTATGTCCCTAGACACCCCCCCCACCCCCCCGAGACTATGTCCCTAGACCCCCCCCCCACCCCCCCGCGAGACTATGTCCCTAGACCCCCCCCAACCACCCCCCACGAGTCTATGTCCCAAGACCCCCCCAATCCCCCACCGAGACTATATCCCTAGCCCCACCCCCACCCCCCCGAGACTGTCCCTAGTCACCCCCCCAACCACGCCCGAGACTATCTCCCTAGACACCCCACCACCCCCCCGAGACTATGTCCCGAGACCCCCGCCCCAACCCCCCCCGAGACTATGTCCCTAGACCCCCCCCACCCCCCCGAGATTATGTTCCTAGAACCCCCCCCACCCACCACCCCCCGAGACTATGTCCCTAGACACACCCCACCCCCCCCCCACCCTGAGACTATGTCCCTAGACCCCCCCCCACCCCCCCGAGACTATGTCCAAAGACAACCCCCCCCACCCCCCGAGACTATGTCCCTAGACCCAACCCCCCCCAACACCCCCCCGAGACAATGACCCTAGACCCCCCCACCCCCCCGAGACTATGACCCTAGACCCCCTCACCCCCCCCGAGACTATGTCCCAAGACCCCCTCCCCACCCCCCCCCCACCGAGACTATGTCCCTAGAACCCCCCACCACCCCCCCGAGACTGTCTCTAGTCACCCCCCCTCAACCCCCCGACGCTATCTTCCTAGACACCCCCCCACCCCACCCGAGATTATGTCCCTAGAACCCCCCCACCCACCACCCCCCAAGACTATGTCCCTAGACACCCCCCCCACACCCCTCCAAGACTATGTCCCCAGACACATCCCACCCTCACCACCCCACGAGACTATGTCCCTAGACCCCCCCACCCCCACCCTCCCGAGTCTATGTCACTAGACCACCCCCCACCCACACCGAGACTGTCCCTAGACCCCACCCAACTCCCCACCCCCCCGAGACTATGTCCCTAGAACACCCCCGCCCCCACCCCCCCGAGACTATGTCCCTAGAACCCCCACCCCACCGCGAGACTATGTCCCTAGACCCCACCCCATCCACCCCCACCGAGACTATGTCCCAAGAACCCCCCCCACACCCACCCCCCCGAGACTATGTCCCTAGACCCCCCCACCACCCCCCGAGACTATGTCCCTAGAAACCCCACCCCCACCCCCCCGACACTATGTCCCTAGAACCCCCCCACACCCCCGAGACTATGTCCCAAGTCCCCCCCTGCCCCCACCTTCCCCCGAGACTATGTCCCTAGACCCCCCACCACCCCTCCCGAGACTATGTCCCTAGACCCTTCCCCCCCAACCCCCCACAAGACTATGTCCCTAGACCCACCCCTCCACCTCCCCCGAGACTATGTCCCTAGACCCCCCCCCACCCCCCCCGAGGCTATGTCCCTAGACACCCCCCACCCCCCCCGAGACTATGTCCCTAGACCCGCCCCCCCAACCCCCGAGACTATATCCCTAGAACCCCCCAAACCCCCCCGAGACTATATTCCTAGACCCCCCCACCCCCCCGAGACTATGACCCTAGACCCCGCCCCAACCCCCCCGAGACTATGTCCCCCACCCCCCCGACCCCCCCGAGACTATGTCCCTAGACCAGTCCCCCACCCCCCCGAGACTATGTCCCTAGACACCCCCACCGAGAATATGCCCCTAGACCCCCCCCCACCCTATCGAGACTATGTCCCTAGACCCCACCCCACCACCCCGAGACTATGTCCCTAGACACCCCCCACCCCCCCCGAGACTATGTCCCTAGACCCCCCCACACCCGCCCCGAGACTATGTCCCTAGACCCACCCCCCACCCCCCGAGACTATGTCCCTAGACTCCCACCCCACCCACCCCCCCGAGACTATGTCCCTAGACCCCCTCACCCCCCCCGAGACTATGTCCCAAGACCCCCTCCCCACCCCCCCCCACCGAGACTATGTCCCTAGAACCCCCCACCACCCCCCCGAGACTGTCTCTAGTCACCCCCCCTCAACCCCCCGACGCTATCTTCCTAGACACCCCCCCACCCCACCCGAGATTATGTCCCTAGAACCCCCCCACCCACCACCCCCCAAGACTATGTCCCTAGACACCCCCCCCCACACCCCTCCAAGACTATGTCCCCAGACACATCCCACCCTCACCACCCCACGAGACTATGTCCCTAGACCCCCCCACCCCCACCCTCCCGAGTCTATGTCACTAGACCACCCCCCACCCACACCGAGACTGTCCCTAGACCCCACCCCATCCACCCCCACCGAGACTATGTCCCAAGAACCCCCCCCACACCCACCCCCCCGAGACTATGTCCCTAGACCCCCCCACCACCCCCCGAGACTATGTCCCTAGAAACCCCACCCCCACCCCCCCGACACTATGTCCCTAGAACCCCCCCACACCCCCGAGACTATGTCCCAAGTCCCCCCCTGCCCCCACCTTCCCCCGAGACTATGTCCCTAGACACCCCACCACCCCTCCCGAGACTATGTCCCTAGACCCTTCCCCCCCAACCCCCCACAAGACTATGTCCCTAGACCCACCCCTCCACCTCCCCCGAGACTATGTCCCTAGACCCCCCCCCACCCCCCCCGAGGCTATGTCCCTAGACACCCCCCACCCCCCCCGAGACTATGTCCCTAGACCCGCCCCCCCAACCCCCGAGACTATATCCCTAGAACCCCCCAAACCCCCCCGAGACTATATTCCTAGACCCCCCCACCCCCCCGAGACTATGACCCTAGACCCCGCCCCAACCCCCCCGAGACTATGTCCCCCACCCCCCCGACCCCCCCGAGACTATGTCCCTAGACCAGTCCCCCACCCCCCCGAGACTATGTCCCTAGACACCCCCACCGAGAATATGCCCCTAGACCCCCCCCCCACCCTATCGAGACTATGTCCCTAGACCCCACCCCACCACCCCGAGACTATGTCCCTAGACACCCCCCACCCCCCCCGAGACTATGTCCCTAGACCCCCCCACACCCGCCCCGAGACTATGTCCCTAGACCCACCCCCCACCCCCCGAGACTATGTCCCTAGACTCCCACCCCACCCACCCCCCCGAGACTATGTCCCTAGACCCCCTCACCCCCCCCGAGACTATGTCCCAAGACCCCCTCCCCACCCCCCCCCACCGAGACTATGTCCCTAGAACCCCCCACCACCCCCCCGAGACTGTCTCTAGTCACCCCCCCTCAACCCCCCGACGCTATCTTCCTAGACACCCCCCCACCCCACCCGAGATTATGTCCCTAGAACCCCCCCACCCACCACCCCCCAAGACTATGTCCCTAGACACCCCCCCCCACACCCCTCCAAGACTATGTCCCCAGACACATCCCACCCTCACCACCCCACGAGACTATGTCCCTAGACCCCCCCACCCCCACCCTCCCGAGTCTATGTCACTAGACCACCCCCCACCCACACCGAGACTGTCCCTAGACCCCACCCAACTCCCCACCCCCCCGAGACTATGTCCCTAGAACACCCCCGCCCCCACCCCCCCGAGACTATGACCCAAGACCCCCCCACCTCCCGAGACTATGTCCCTAGAACCCCCACCCCACCGCGAGACTATGTCCCTAGACCCCACCCCATCCACCCCCACCGAGACTATGTCCCAAGAACCCCCCCCACACCCACCCCCCCGAGACTATGTCCCTAGACCCCCCCACCACCCCCCGAGACTATGTCCCTAGAAACCCCCACCCCCACCCCCCCGACACTGTGTCCCTAGAACCCCCCCACCCCCCCACACCCCCGAGACTATGTCCCAAGTCCCCCCCTGCCCCCACCTTCCCCCGAGACTATGTCCCTAGACCCCCCACCACCCCTCCCGAGACTATGTCCCTAGACCCTTCCCCCCCAACCCCCCACGAGACTATGTCCCTAGACCCACCCCCCCACCTCCCCCGAGACTATGTCCCTAGACCCCCCCCCCCACCCCCCCCGAGGCTATGTCCCTAGACACCCCCCACCCCCCCTGAGACTATGTCCCTAGACCCGCCCCCCCAACCCCCGAGACTATATCCCTAGAACCCCCCAAACCCCCCCGAGACTATATTCCTAGACCCCCCCACCCCCCCCGAGACTATGACCCTAGACCCCGCCCCAACCCCCCCGAGACTATGTCCCCCACCCCCCCGACCCCCCCGAGACTATGTCCCTAGACCAGTCCCCCACCCCCCCGAGACTATGTCCCTAGACACCCCCACCGAGAATATGTCCCTAGACCCCCCCCCACCCTATCGAGACTATGTCCCTAGACCCCACCCCACCACCCCGAGACTATGTCCCTAGACCCCCCCCACCCCCCCCGAGACTATGTCCCTAGACCCCCCCACACCCGCCCCGAGACTATGTCCCTAGACCCACCCCCCACCCCCCCGAGACTATGTCCCTAGACTCCCACCCCACCCACCCCCCCGAGACTATGTCCCTAGACCACCCCCCACCCACCCCCCCAGACTATGTCCCTAGACCCCCCCACACCCCCGAGACTATGTCCCTAGACCACCCCCCCCATCCTCCACCGAGACTCTGTCCCTAGTCGCCCCCCCCACCCCCCCGAGACTATGTCCCTAGACCCCCCCCACCCTCCCCGAGTATGTCCCTAGACCCGCCCCCCCAACCCCCCGAGACTATGTCCCTAGAGCCCCCCACACCCCCCCGAGACTATGTCCCTAGATCCCCCCCCAACCCCCACCCCGCGACTATGTCCCTAGACCACCTCCACACCCCCCCGCGACTATGTACCTAGACCCCCCCACCCCCCCGAGACTATGTCCTGAGACAACCCCCCACCCCCCCGAGACTATATCCCTAGACCCCCCCACCCTCCCGACACTATGTCCCTAGACCCCGCCACAACCCCCCCCGAGACTATGTCCCCCACCCCCCCGCCCCCCCCGAGACTATGTCCCTAGATCGCCCCCCCACCCCCCCCCCGAGACTATGTCCCTGGACACCCCCCCCCGAGAATATGTCCCTAGAACCCACCCAACCCCCCCTGAGACTATGTCCCTAGAACCCATCCCCACACCACCGAGACTATGTCCCTAGACCCCACCACACCACCCCGAGACTATGTCCCTAGACCCCCCCCACCCCCCCGAGACTATGTCCCTAGACCCCCCCACACCCCCCCCGAGACTATGTCCCTAGACCCGCCCCCCACCCCCCCGAGAATATGTCCCTAGACCCCCAACCCACCCACCCCCCCGAGACTATGTCCCTAGACCACCCCCCACCCACCCCCCCGGACTATGTCCCTAGAACCCCCCACACCCCCGAGACTATGTCCCTAGACCACACCCCCCATCCCCCACCGAGACTATGTCCCTAGACACCCACCCCACCCCTACCCCCGAGACTATGTCCCTAGACCCCCCCACCACCCCGAGACTCTGTCCCTAGACCCCCACCCCCACCCCCCCGAGACTATGTTACTAGACACCCCCCCACCCACCACCCGAGACTATGTCCCTAGTCGCCCCCCCCACCCCCCCGAGACTATGTCCCTAGACCCCCCCCACCCCACCGAGACTATGTCCCTAGACCCCGCCCCAACCCCCCCGAGACTATGTCCCTAGCCCCCCCACACCCCCCCCGAGACTATGTCCCTAGACCCCCCCACACCCCCGAGACTATGTCCCTAGACCCCCCCCACCATCCCCCACCGAGACTATGTCCCTAGACACCCGCCCCACCCCTACCCCCGAGACTATGTCCCTTGACCCCCCCACCCACCCTCGAGACTATGTCCCTAGAACCCCCCCACCCCCCGCCCGAGACTATGTCCCTAGACCCTCCCCCACCCCCCCGAGACTATGTCCCTAGACCACCCCCACAACACCCCCGAGAGTATGTCCCTAAACCCCCCCCCCGAGACTATGTCCCTAGACCCCCCCCGAGACTATGTCCCTAGATGCCCCCCCACTCCACCCCCCCGAGACTATGTCCCTAGACCCCCGCCACACCCACCGAGACTGTCCCTCGACCCCCCCTCACCCCCCCTGAGACTATGTCCCTAGACCGCCCCCCGCACCCCCCCGAGACTATGTCCCTAGACCCCCCCCCCACACACACCCCCGAGACTATGTCCCTAGAGCCCCCCTCCGAGACTATGTCCCTAGACCCCCACCACACACCCCCCCGAGACTATGTCCCTAGACCACCCCCCATCCCCCCCCAGAGACTATGACCCTAGACCCCCCCACCCTCCCCGAGACTTTGCCCGTAGAACCCCCCCCCACCACCCACCAAGACTATGTCCCTAGACCCCCCCGAGACTATGTCCCTAAACCACCCCCCACCCCCCCTGAGACTATGTCCCTAGACCCCCCCCACCCCACCGAGACTATGACACAAGACCCTCCCATCCCCCCCCGCGAGACTATGTCCCTAGACCACCCCCCCATCCCCCACCGAGACTATGTCACTAGACACCCGCCCCACCCCTACCCCCGAGACTATGTCCCTAGACCCCCCCCACCCCCCCGAGACTATGTCCCTAGACCCCTCCCACCGCCCCCCGGAGACTATGTCCCTAGACCGCCCCCCGCACCCCCCCGAGACTATGTCCCTAGACCCCCCCCCCACACACACACCCGAGACTATGTCCCTAGACCCCCCCTCCGAGACTATGTCCCTAGACCCCCACCCCACCTCCCCCGAGACTATGTCCCTAGACCACCCCCATCCCCCCCAGAGACTATGACCCTAGACCCCCCCCACCCTCCCCGAGACTTTGCCCCTAGAACTCCCCCCACCACCCCCCAAGACTATGTCCCTAGACCCCCCCTGAGACTATGTCCCTAAACCAACCCCCACCCCCCCTGAGACTATGTCCCTAGAACCCCCCACCCCCCCGAGACTATGTCACAAGACCCTCCCATCCCCCCCCGCGAGACTATGTACCCTTTCCACCCCCTCCACCCCCCCCGAGACTATGTCCCTAGACCCCCCCCACCCCCACACTGAGACTATGTCCCTAGAAGCCCCCACCCACCCCCCCCGAGACTATGTCCCTAGCCCCCCCCCACCCACCCGAGACTATGTCCCTAGAACCCCTCCCCACCCCCCCCAGACTATGTCCCTCGACCACCCACACCCCCCCCGAGACTATGTCCCTAGAGCCCCACCCACCACCCCGAGACTATGTCCCTAGACACCCCTCACCCCCCCGAGTCTATGTCCCTAGACCCCGCCCCAACCCGCCCCCGAGACTATGTCCCTAGACCCCCCCCACCCACCCCGAAAGTATGTCACTAGCCCCCCCCCACCCCCACCTAGACTATGACCCTAGACCACACCCCACCCCCCACGAGACATGTCCCTAGACCCCACCACCCCCCCCACCCCCCCGAGACTATGTCCCTAGAACCCCCCCACCCACCCTCGAGACTATGTCCCTAGAACCCCCCCCACCCTCCGCCCGAGCCTATGTCCCTAGACCCACCCCCACCCCCCTGAGACTATGTCCCTAGACCCCCGCCACCCCCCACCGAGACTGTCCCTCGACCCCCCCCACCCACCCCGAGACTATGTCCCTAGACCCCCCCCCACCCCCGCCCCGAGACTATGTCCCTAGACCGCCCCCCGCACCCCCCCAAGACTATGTCCCTAGACCCCCCCCCCACACACGCCCCCGAGACTATGTCCCTAGACCCCCCTCCGAGACTATGTCCCTAGACCCCCACCCCAACCACCCCGAGACTATGTCCCTAGACCACCCCCCATCCCCCCCAGAGACTATGACTCTAGACCCCACCCCACCCCCCCGAGACTTTGTCCCTAGAACCCCCCCCACCACCCCCCAAGACTATATCCCGAGAACCCCCCCGAGACTATGTCCCTAAACCACCCCACACCCCCCCCCGAGACTATGTCCCAAAACCCCCCCCCACCGAGACTATGTACCTAGACCCCCCCCACCCCCGGAGACTATGTCACAAGACCCCCATCCCCCCCTGCAAGACTATGTACCCAGACCACCCCCTCCACCCCCCCCGAGACTATGTCCCTAGACCCCCCCCCACCCCCACACCGAGACTATGTCCCTAGAACCCCCCACCCACCCCCCCCCGAGACTATGTCCCTAGAATCCCCACCCACCCCCCCGAGACTATGTCCCTAGCCCCCCCCACCCCCCCGAGACTATGTCCCTAGACCCCCACCCCACCCACCACGAGACTATGTCCCTAGAGCCCCCCCCAACCCCCCGGAGACTATGTCCCTAGACCCCCCTCCACCCCCCACGAGACTATGTCCCTCGACCCCCCCCCACCCCCCCCGAGACTATGTCCCTAGACCCCCACCACCCCCCCGAGACTATGTCCCTAGACCACCCCCACCCCCCCCGAGTCTATGTCCCAAGACCCCCCCCACACCCCCCCCGAGACTATGTCCCTTGACCATTCCCACACCCCCCACCCGAGACTATGTCCCTGGACCCCCACCCACCCCACCAAGACTATGTCCCTAGACCCCCCCACCACCCCACCCCCCGAGACTATGTCCCTAGACCCCCCCCACCCCCCCGAGATTATGTCACTAGACCCACCCCCCCACCACCCCGAGACTATGTCCCTAGACCCCACCCCCACCTCCCGAGACTATGTCCCTAGACATCCCCCCCCACCCCCCCCGAGACTATGACCCTAGACCCCCCCCCACCCCACCCCCGAGACTATGTCCCTAGACACCCCCCTCCCCCACCCACGAGACTATGTCCCTAGTCTCCCCCATCCACACCGCCCCCGAGTGTATGTCCCTAGACCCCCCCCCACCCCCCCAAGACTATGTCCCTGGAACCCCCCCACCCCCCCAAGACTATGTCCCTAGACCCCCCCCCCACCCCCCCGAGACAATGTGCCTAGAGCCCCCCCACTCCCCCGAGACTATGTCACAAGACCCACCCCATCCCCCCCCCGCGAGACAATGTACCTAGACCACCACATCCACCCCCCCGAGACTATGTCCCTAGACCACCCCACCCCCACACCGAGACTATGTCCCTAGCCCGCCCCCCAACCCCCCGAGAGTATGTCCCTAGACCCCCCCCCACCCGCCCCGAGACTATGTCCCTAGACCACCCACACCCCCCCCAAGTCTATGTCCCAAGACCCCCCCCACCCCCCCGAGACTATGTCCCTAGACCACCCCCAAACCCCACAGCCAAGACTATGTCCCTGGACCCCCACCCACCCCACCGAGACTATGGCCCTAGACCCCCCCAAAACACCACCCCCCAAGACTATGTCCCTAGACCCCCCCCCACCCCCCCGAGACTATGTCCCTAGACCCCACCCCCACCGCCCCGTGAGACTATGTCCCTAGACATCCCCCCCCACCCCCCCGAGACTATGACCCTAGACCCCCCCACACCCCCACCCACGAGACTATGTCCCTAGACCACCACACCCCCCCCGAGTCTATGTCCCAAGACCACCCACACCCCCCCCGAGTCTATGTCCCAAGAACCCCCCCACCCCCCCCGAGACTATGTCCCTAGACCACCCCCAAACCCCACAGCCGAGACTATGTCCCTGGACCCCCACCCACCCCACCGAGACTGTATCCCTAGACCCCCCCACCACACCACCCCCCCAAGACTATGTCCCTAGACATCCCCCTCCACACCGCCCCCAAGACTATGTCCCTAGACCCCCCCCACCCGCCCCCGAGACTATGTCCCTAGACCACCCACACCCCCCCTGAGTCTATGTCCCAAGACCCCCCCCCATCCCCCCCGAGACTATGTCCCTAGACCACCCCCAAACCCCACAGCCGAGACTATGTCCCTGGACTCCCACCCGCCCCACCGAGACTGTGTCCCTAGACCCCCCCACCACACCAACCCCCAAGACTATGTCCCTAGACATCCCCCCCCCACCCCCCCGAGACTATGACCCTAGACCCCCCCCCACACCACACCCCCGAGACTATGTCCCTAGACCCCCCCCACCCCCACCCACGAGACTATGTCCCTAGACTCCCCCCTCCACACCGCCCCCGAGTCTATGTCCCTAGACCCCCCCCACCCCCCCGAGACTATGTCTCTAGAACCCCCCCACCACACCCCCCACGAGACTATGTCCCTAGACCCCCCCCCACCCCCCCGAGACTATGTCCCTAGACCACCACCCCACCCCCCCCGAGACTATGACCCTTGACGCACCCCGCCCCACCCCTCCCCGAGACTATGTCCCTAGAAACCCCCCCACCCCCCCCGAGACTATGACCCTAGACACCCCCCTAACCCCCCCGAGACTGTGTCCCTAGAACCCCCCCCCACCCCCCCGAGACTATGTCCCTAGACCCCCCCACCCACCCCGAAAGTATGCCTCTAGCCCCCCCCACCCCCACCTAGACTATGACCATAGACCACCCCCCAGCCCCCACGAGACTATGTCCCTAGACCCCACCACCCCCCCCACCCCCCCGAGACTATGTCCCTAGACCCCCCCACCCACCCTCGAGACTATGTCCCTAGAACCCCCCCACCCTCCGCCCGAGACTATGTCCCTAGAACCCCCCCCACCCTCCGCCCGAGACTATGTCCCTAGCCCCCCCCACCCCCCCGAGACTATGTCCCTAGACCCCCCCCCACCGACCACGAGACTATGTCCCTAGAGCCCCCCCACCCCCCCCGAGACTATGTCCCTAGACCCCCCTCCACCCCCCACGAGACTATGTCCCTCGACCCCCCCCCCACCCCCCCTGAGACTATGTCCCTAGACCCCCCACCACCCCCCCGAGACTATGTCCCTAGACCACCCCCACCCCCCCGAGTCTATGTCCCAAGACCCCCCCACACCCCCCCCCGAGACTATGTCCCTTGACCACCCCAACACCCCCCACCCGAGACTATGTCCCTGGACCCCCACCCACCCCACCGAGACTATGTCCCTAGACCCCCCCACCACCCCACCCCCCGAGACTATGTCCCTAGACCCCCCCCACCCCCCCCGAGACTATGTCCCTAGACCCCCCCCACCCCCCCCCGAGATTATGTCACTAGACCCACCCCCCACCCCCCCGAGACTATGACCCTTGACGCACCCCCGCCCCACCCCTCCCCGAGACTATGTCCCTAGAAACCCCCCCACCCCCCCCCGAGACTATGACCCTAGACACCCCCCTAACCCCCCCAAGACTGTGTCCCTAGAACCCCCCCCACCCCCCCCGAGACTATGTCCCTAGACCCCCCCACCCACCCCGAAAGTATGCCTCTAGCCCCCCCCACCCCCACCTAGACTATGACCATAGACCACCCCCCAGCCCCCACGAGACTATGTCCCTAGACCCCACCACCCCCCCCACCCCCCCGAGACTATGTCCCTAGACCCCCCCACCCACCCTCGAGACTATGTCCCTAGAACCCCCCCACCCTCCGCCCGAGACTATGTCCCTAGAACCCCCCCACCCTCCGCCCGAGACTATGTCCCTAGCCCCCCCCACCCCCCCGAGACTATGTCCCTAGACCCCCCCCCACCGACCACGAGACTATGTCCCTAGAGCCCCCCCACCCCCCCCGAGACTATGTCCCTAGACCCCCCTCCACCCCCCACGAGACTATGTCCCTCGACCCCCCCCCACCCCCCCTGAGACTATGTCCCTAGACCCCCCACCACCCCCCCGAGACTATGTCCCTAGACCACCCCCACCCCCCCGAGTCTATGTCCCAAGACCCCCCCACACCCCCCCCCCGAGACTATGTCCCTTGACCACCCCAACACCCCCCCACCCGAGACTATGTCCCTGGACCCCCACCCACCCCACCGAGACTATGTCCCTAGACCCCCCCACCACCCCACCCCCCCGAGACTATGTCCCTAGACCCCCCCCACCCCCCCCGAGACTATGTCCCTAGACCCCCCCCCACCCCCCCCCCGAGATTATGTCACTAGACCCACCCCCCACCCCCCGAGACTATGTCCCTAGACCCCACCCCCACCCCCCCGAGACTATGTCCCTAGACATCCTATGTCTAGTCATATGTCTAATCCTATGTCCCTAGTCATAGCCGAGTGGTTAAGGCGATGGATTAGAAATCCATTGGGGTTACCCGGCACAGGTTCGAATCGTGTCGACTACGTTTCTTCTTATATTTTATTTTAACGTGCACAGGCAGAGCTAATTATCGTCTGAATCGAGGGAAAGCGTTCCAAACACATCCGTGTTCTCTTATTTCCATTCATTGTCAGCCTTCTGCAAATCTCCAGTCCGAAATGGAAAACAAAACGGAGCCAATCTGGTGACATGATTTCACTCTGGCATTTGTCTCCCCTTAGGCCCCTGTCACCCTCGGTGTGTATCTCCGTGTATGTTCCTCTATGTGGGTCAATTTGGTTCAGTTCCCCGAGGAGGTGAACACATTTTTACGAGCACAAATTGTATGCACATTAGTTGTATTCACATTTCAATTTTACAGTGAAAAATATCAGGATGAAAGAGGAAAGAATAGTTTGTCTCTTTCTACGTTTGGACTACAACAACTACTTATATTTATAAAGCAGTTTTTTCCTAATCAAACGTCACAAGGCGTTCCCCAGGAGCATTTTATCACATGTCCAGGGCTGAGGAAATTCAATTTTGTGGAGAGGTTATAGAGACCGGGGTTGTTCTCTTTAGAGCAAAGAGGTTTAAGTGGAGATTTCATTGAGCTGTTCAAAATGAGGTGGGTGGGGGCAGTGGTGACTGGCGACTTGATGGTGCAGATAGGGAGAAACTGTTTCCACTGACGGGGGTCAGTAACCACAGGATTGGGATTTAAAGGTAGTTAAGGAAAGACAGACTTGCCTTTATACAGCCCTTTTCCTGACCAGCGGATGTCTGAAACCACTTTCAAACCAATTAAGCACTTTTTGAAATAAAAGCAGAAAATACTTGAGAAACTCAGTAGGTTTTGCGTTGCACAGGCACTGTCAGACCTGCTGAGTTATACCTGCGTTTAATGTTTTGATTTCAGATTTTCCGTATTTAGCTTTTATTGAAGTACTTTCTGAAGGAGAGTCATTGTTCTCATGCAGGGAACACGGCAGCCAACCACTGCTCAGCGAACAGGGTGGAGGGTTTTGGAAATTGAAAGTTACGCATGCGCAGCTTGTGGGACTATTTCATCTCACTGTCGGTTTCATGTTCCAGCTCAGAGCAACTGTTGTTTTCATAGGCTGACGAAGTCGTTTATCTTGAACCTAAACAAGCAGTTTTGTGCTGAAACAGATCTGAAAAAACAAAAGGCAAAAGCAGCGTAGATAAGTCGAGTCGGAAATTGCTTGCCGAGCTTCCCGTGTGGTCTAGTGGTTACGATTCGGCGCTTTTGCCGCAGCGACCCGGGTTCGATTCCCGGTCAGGGAATGTTTTAAGTTTCGTCTCAGGTCTGCAAAACATCACACTCGTGAGTGGCAGTGAAGGGAAGAGGAGAAGGACTGTTTGCAAGGCACTGACCATAGAAATGTTGGTGTGAGGCAAAATACGGTTGGGAGCTTTACGAATTTTGCTGCCTACTGTTTGCATTGGCACAAATATCACTCCTGATGGATCAACCAATCACAACTGCTCTTTGAGGGCAGCACGCCCGGCCGAATGGCCACTTTCTGTGCTGTGACTTTCTACAATTTTATGTTTCTCAAAAGCACGGGTTATTTTGCCATTTTGTAACCCACTCTAGCGAGATGCACTTTCTTACCTTGTATTCCGCTCTTTTGAAACCAAAACACGGAGCAAATTCAGCGAGTTTTCTTGTCATTTCCAGCACGAGATTAGTCACGAGACTAAATGAGCGACACATTAATGGTGCCGATCCTTCACTGGAGCTCACCGTGTCCAAAAAGCACTGTTATCATCAGCCTCTTATACACTTTCTTGCACTACATTTGCTGAACAAATATAAGCTTATCACAGCTCTGCTTTCTGCACATTGAAACCCAGTGTGAAAATGAATTCATAAACTGAACAGCTGGGAGGAGAGTGACTGTGGATAATCGGCACGCTGCACATTCCTGTAATCATTATCTGGAAGAACCAGGAAAATGAGATCCAGGTATCTCTTTACCCACGGGTTTTACCCATTCCCACGAACTGACTGTGTCTGCATCAAGCAGCACATTGACCTGGGAGCTGGACGGGCAGAGGAAGCTGGAGGCGAGGCAGGGACAGAAGCAGAAAGAGATGCGAAATGAAATTACTTTCAATTTTTTGTGCGCCAGTTGCTTTCAGTGGTGAATGTCTGTCTTGTAAATTTCACAGGAGCCGCAGTGATTAGTTGGTGTTTTTTTTTTAAGCAGTAAGATGTAAAAGTAAAAAGATAAAAGCAAATTACTGCAAACCTGAGCAGCTGGAAAGAGAAACGAGGTCAAAGTTCCCAGTCCATACAACGCTTTTTCAGATTTTTAAACAGCACCCAGTTTGGGGCTCGAATCCACGATACTGAGATTAAGATTCACATGCTCTACCGACTAAGATAGCCAGGAATGTGCGAAGCTGCTTCGTATCCCAACATACATGGATGGTGTTCTTGCTTTCCACCTGATGCCTCAGCTTGGTCGGAATTTTAAAGTGTGGAACGTAATCGGCCGACAAATGCCCCAAAGTTGCAATTAATTCCCCTCAATCATCAATAACATCATTCACATCTTCCCCTTCTTAGCTGCACCTCCTTCCAAATAGCGTGTTTGATTTTCCTCAGGATTTTCTCCAGCATTTAATACTTACCTGCTTTGTGTCCTCAGTTTGAAATTATTGGCATCAACATCCAACACAAATTGAATTGCAAACTGATGGACAAACAATGGAAAACAAGTGACTCGGTAACTCAAATCCCATGGAGCTCATTTTCAGAGCCACAACAGTCAGCTTTTCAAGAAATGAAGGAATTTTACAGTGAAAAGATTAGAAAGTTGGTGTGACTTTTATTTGTAAATCACTCACACGGGAATTCTGTAAATGCTGCTCGGAGTTTTAGTAACCAGGATATGTGTTTTCCTGAGCCTGTGCTCGGGTGTGTTGGGAGATTTGGCCCGGGTTGGATTGCCTTGCATTCCAGGGATGGGCAGTAACCCGCTAACTGAAGCTGCCGTCGCCGCTTTCTGCTGGCAGCGGGTGATTGGAGAGTGTGGGACCGGAATATTGCTGCCTTGCTGCTTTTCGCTGTCTCACGCACTTTGGAAAGGAGGAAGAGGGAAGAATTGATGGGTTTGTTTGAATCCAATAACTTCATAGATATCCAGTGTGTTGGATATCGGTACAAGGTATGCCTAATTGTTTTCCCATTACATTTGAAATGAATATTCTGAAAAAAAAGCCGCTTGCCGGGGAGCTCAGTGGATAACAATAGAGCCGGCAACATTTCTGGAGTCTTGACATTCAGTTCAAGGACCCGATGACAACCAGGAGCTGTGCGACAGTGAAGGATAATGGGGAAAAAAGTGACAGCTTCGCCCCTGTGTGGCTTCGAACCACCAACCTTCCTGTTAATAGCTGAACGCGCTAACCGATTGCGCTACAAACACGACACACATGCACCACTAGCGTGTCAGTGAGTTAAAGCTTTACATTGCTGCGATCGGAATGGCTATTGTTCTCTATCAATTTTACTCTTCCAAAAGAAAGGTTGGGACATTCATAGTGGATACATGGAAACAGTCTGATCCCACCCACTGCAGACACATCCAAGTCACCGGGAACCAGCTCTCCTACAACCGGTACCGTCTCCCTTCGAGCCTTTCGTTTTTTGTCTGTTACTAAGTATTCTGATTGTCCTGAAGCCAATATTTGGTTTGAATTCCTGATGTACAGTAAAGAGAATCCTTTCACTTTCACAGATCAGTTCATTTCACTGAAAACATCAGAGTCAATGTTCCAGCATCTTAAAGAACGGAAAGGTACCTTGACTGTCTCTGGTCAGTCGGACAGTTCACCCTTCTTTCTCCCCTCATTCTGGTTCCCAAAGTCTTTCTGAAGATTCACAAACTGGAGACTGGGTTTTCTGGTTTGATTTTTTCTCCCTTTTCCCATCTTCTAACTGACAATATTTGCCAAAATCTCATCTCAATCCTCCGCCTTGCATCATGCCCCGCGATGAGGATATTCAGTTTGGTGGAGGGGTTACAGAGACCGGGATTGTTCTATTTAAAATAAAGAAGGTTAAACGGAGATTTCATGGAGCTGGTCAAAATGATAGGGGCGGGGGCAGTGAGGACGGGCGCTTTCCACTAACAGGGGTCAGTAACCAGAGGATTGGGATTTAAGATAATTAAAGAAGGACAGACTTGCATTTGTATCGTGATTTTCCCGACCGGTGGATGCCTCAAAACACTTTCCAGCCAATTAAGTACATTTTTGAAATAAGAACAGAACATATTGGAAAATTCAGCAGGTTTCTCTCTCCACAGATGCTGTCAGACCTGCTGAGTTTTTCCTGCATTTTCTGTTTTCCTTTCCAGATTTCCGCAGTTTTGCTTTTATTGAAGTGGAGCCATTGTTGTAATGCAGGGAACACGGCAGCCAATCACCGCTCAGGAAACAGCCAAAACCAGGGATGTCACAATGAGCAGACCATGTGTTTGTTGTTGAGGGATAAACACTGACCAGGCCACGTGAACCCACAGATTTTGATAATGGTTCTGTCCAGTTTTGAACCAGAGACCGTTTCATGTGTTAGACAAGAATGAAAATCGCTGCATCACAGAAACAGGAAACAGTGCAAAGACTCAATGGGCGTCACTAAAATGTACAGCTGTGACGTCATGCAGCAGTACTTTGGGTCTTTGTTTTGAAGAAATGGAATTCGGCTGTTCTGATTAGGAATGCTGGAGACAGACTGATCAACAATGTCATCATCAAATGGCACAGCTCAGTAAGAGGCCATTTGGACAATTATATCGGTGTCCGTTTTGTACAAAGAGATTTCCCGTTAATCTCAATTTCGCTGCCTCTTTCCATAAAGCTTTTTCTACTCCCTTGCAAGTCATTGTCCAATTCCCTTTTGAAAATTCTGAGTTAAGACAAACAATATTGAAAGAGGTGCAGGAGCTTCTGCAGTGCCTCTGCATCAGCGTGTGACAATTAACAACGTTTCCCTGAACCAATTTCCCCAAGTTCTCTAATTTCCATTCATCTGCAAGGATTCACAAAAGTTATAGCTCGAAATGGAAGAAAAACGGTGCGAGGTTTGTGTCATTCTTGCTTTCTGGGTGTTCATCTCTCCTTAGAGACTTGCTCTCTGTCACTCCCGGTCTGTGTGTGTCCCTGTGTGTGTGTGTCAACATGGTTCAGTTCCCCATTTTTACCATCCAAACATTATTCACGTTAACTGTGTAGCTTCATATTAAGATGGTACAGAGAACAAAATGAGCGGATATAAAATATACAAGAGAGGTTTTCTTTCTTTCTTTGACTGGTGATTTTTCAGCTTCGAAGGGTCGGGGTGGTACAAAGTGGAGAATGGAAATTGTCACTGAGCAACATGTAAACAAGCAGACACCGAGTCCTTGTGGTCAAGTGGCTAAGGCAATGGACACATCGAGAAAATGAGATTCTAAAAACAAATAGTCCAAAGTGAAATCACTCGGACATTAGGAACTGTTTACATTGCTGTCAGGTGCCGCAAGGAACAGGAAAGTAAAAGCTCAATAACAAATGTTGCAGGAACGGATAGGTTATAATCACCAGGAAAAGCTGAACAGCCTGAAACTCTTTTCTCTGGAAAAGAGAAGGTTGAGAGATGACCTGACAGAAATGGAATGCTTTGTCCCTGTTTCTTCAGGGATTCGAGATGAAATGTATTTCTTCAGCCGCAAGTTAACATCTTCTGAATCTGCATCAAACAAACAATGAAATGTTTAGGGATATAGAAAGAAAGATTCTACATTGAGATGGAATTCTTAAAGTCGGATTTTGTCATCTGCTAAATGAATATATTGTATCAAACTCTCTCTGTCATTAGATTACAGCATTGACTGCACTTCAGCAAGATTTCATTGGCCGTAAAACCCCTCCCGTTTTCATGAGTTGGTGAAAGGCTCTGTTTAAATATAAGTCTTTCTTTCTCTTCTTTCTTTCTGACTGTCAATCTAAGTTAACAATCGGATGGAATGGTGAAGTGTATCTGATCCTTTCAGTGTCTACTCCACTCTCTGTCTCTATCTGTCTCCCTTTGTCTCTGTATACCTGTCTCGCTCTCTTTCACTCTCTCAGTCCCTCTGTCTGTGTCTCTATCTTTGTTCACTCTTGTGCTCTTTGTTCCCTCTATTCGCTCGCTGTCTGTGAGCAAACAAGATTCATTGGATTGATTCCTGAGTGAGACAGTTGTCCTAGGGGGAGAGATAAAGTGGGATGAGTCTGTACTCTCTGGAGTTTAGAATAATGAAAGGTGATCTCATTAAACAGTCTGACATTCTGAGCCAGCTTGACAGTGAACATTCTGAGAGGCTGTTTCCCCCCGGCTGGAGCGTCTAGAACTGGGCTCACATTCTCCATATAATGTGTCAGCGATTTAGGACTGAGGTGAGGAGACATTTCTTCACTCAAATGTTTATGAAACTTATGAGCCGAGTGGTCTGTGGATCCTCAGCCAGTGAGTATATTCAAGGCTGAAATGTTTAGAGTGTTGGTCTTTAAGGGAATGAAAGAGCATCGGGATTCGGTGGGCAATTGGTGTTGAGATTGGGTATCCGCCATGATTTTATGAACTGGAGGAGGAGGCTCGAGGGGGCAAATGGCCAATTCCTGTTCCGTGTTTCATCCTGTCAATGTTCTATCTCAGTGGAAATATCATTAAAGTGATGCGGAACAGCAGGGTGAGCGTGGTAGTCTGGCCAAACGGCCTCAGGTACTGGATTCAGCTTTCAGTCTCTGTGGAACCGCTGCCAAAGTTAAAGGTGGTTCACCTGTGAGTCACTTTGGGTGCTCTCTTCTGACGAAAAAGTTCCCGCACAAAGTGCATGCGGGATTGTATTGGGTTTCATTTTAACTGGAATAAGGAGGAGAAGTAAAACAAATATTAATTGATTTTGTGAGAATGCACGGTATTGGAAGTAGTTGAGTTGCTCTTGCAGACAGCCAGCACGGATACAATGCGTCGAATGTCCTCCTTCTTTGCTGCAGCCATCTATGCTCACATACCATCAACATTAAACTATCTATAGCGTCAGTCGTCGTAACTGAGTGGGTAAGGTGATGGAGTTCAAATCCATTGGGGTTTCCGCATCTCATTATTCCTGGTTTTAACTCTGTGTCCACAGAGTTAATTATCGGTTATGTTGAATGAAATCCATCCAGAAACTCGGGAAGTATTTCCGTTAATTGCTGAAAGCATTCAAGAAATTTCCATTCGGAAATGGAACAAAAACGGAGCCAGGCTGATGCCATTCTTGCTTTCTGGGTGTTTGCCTCTCCTTAGAGACAAGACCTTGCCCTCTGTAACTCTTGGTGTATATGTCTGTGTGTTTTCCTCTGTGTGTGTCAATGTGGCTCAGTTCCCGGAGAGATTGAAAACAGTTTTACCATCAAAAACTTTATTCACGTTAGTTGTACAGCTTCATCTCAAAGTGTTGTAGAGAAAGAATATCAGGATGGAAGATGCGAGAGGAGTTTGCCATGTTTGGCATGAGGTACAGCCATGAAGCAGAGGATTCAGCGAGAACCTTTCTTCTCATTTAACACGAGATTTGGAACTAGATCAGGGAGATATTTGTATCGGTGCAAACAATAAAATCACCTCTATAAACCTACAAGATTCTGAGGAGGCTTGACAGGTTAATGTAAAGAAGATGTTTCCAATATTGGGGAATCTTGATTCAGTAGGCTCATTTTTGGGATGAAGGGACTGACTTATCAAAAACGGCGAAACAGGTTAAGCCTTTATTCATTAGAGTTTATAGGAATGATGGGTGATCTTATTGAAACGGACAAAATTCTGAGGAGGCTTGACAGGGCAGATGTAGAGAAGATGTTTCCACTAGTGGGGAATCTCCAACTAGGGGACATAGTTACAGGATAAGGGGACACTCATTTAAAACTGAGATGCGAAGGAATTCCCTCTCTCAGAGGGTAGTAAATGTCTGGAATTCTCTACCCCAGAGAGTTGTGGCGGTTAGATCACTAAAAGTATTTAAAGAGGAGGTAGTTCGATTTTCAAAATATCAGGAAGATGACGCCTATGAGGGGCGAGCACGAAAGAGGAGTTCAGGCCTGGGGCAGATCAACCATGATCTTATCGAATAACGGGGCAGGCTAGAGGGGCCAAATGAACGACTCCTACTCCTTTCCCTTATGTTCCTATGTTCGTCTGAAACGTGTCTTTGGTGAAAGCGGCCGGAAATAAAAGGCACAAATAACGTAGGTAATCCAGGTTGTAACCTTTGTACGCAGCTTCCTTGGTGGTCTAGTGCTCAGGATTCGGCGTTTTTATGATTTCTGTCACGGTTCGATTACCGGTTAAGGGGTAGTAATTTATTGACCTCGTGCAAACTGTTAAAATGTTCCGCTAGGACTACAAGTTTCGTGAATGGTTTCATAAATGAACGGAAATAGGAAAACCTCCTTGGATGCTTTAGTACTTGGATGGATTTGATTGAGTCTAATCGAGAATTAACTCTGCAGACACAGAGTTAAAACCAGGAATAATGAGCAGCGGGGAAACTCCAATGGATTTGAACTCCATCACCTTAACTACTTGGCCACGGCGACTGGCCTTATGGACAGATTAATGTTGCTGGTATATAAGATGGCTGCAGCACAGAAAGGCGGGCTTTCGGCCCATCTTCTCCGTGCTGGCTGTCGGAAAGAACAAGTTAGCTACTTCCACTGCCGTGCATTCTCACAAAAGCAATTAATATTTGCATTGCCTCTCCTCCTTCTCTCAGTTAAAATGAAACCAAATACACGCCCGCGTTCACTTTGAGCCGACACTTTTTCGTCAGAAGAGACCACTCAAAGTGACCCACAGGTGAACCAGCTATAACTATGGCAGCGGTTCCACAGAGACTGGAACCTGAATCCAGCGCCTGAGGCCGTTCGGCCAGGCTACCTCTCTCCACTTGCTGTTTCCCGTCGCTTTGATGTTTTTCCCACTGAAACGGAACATTTAGAGCATCCAAAAAGGAACAGGAATTGACTATAAACCTCCTCGAGCCTCCGCTACCACTTTATTAGATCATGTCAGATCCCGAAAGTCAACACCAATTTCCCATCCGATCCCGATAGCCCTTCATTCCCTTAAAGTCCAAAACTATATTCACCTCAGCCTTCAATATACTCGTCGACTGAGGATCCAGAGACATGTGGGCTACACAGTTCGAAAGATTCACAAGACTTTGAGTAAAGAAATGTCTCCTCGCCTCAGTCCTAAATGGCTGACACATTATCCAGAGAATGTGAGCCCAGTTCTAGACGCTCCAGCCGGGGGGTTGGGGGGGGGGGGGGGGGGTGGGTGGTGGTTGGGGGGGGGGGGGGGGGGTGGGTGGGGGGAAGCCTCTCAGCATGTTCACTGTCAAGCTGGCTCAGAATGCCAGACATTTCAATGTGATCACCTCTCATTATTCTAAACTCCAGAGAGAACAGACTCATCCCACTTAATCTCTCATCCTCATCTCTGGAATCAATCAAGTGAATTTTGGTTGCACACAGGCAGCGAGAGAATAGAGGGAACAAAAAGCACAAGAGTGAACAGAGATAGAGACACAGACAGAGAGACTGAGAAAGTGAAAGAGACCGAGACAGAGATACAGGGGCAAAGAGAAGCAGACAGAAGGAGAGAGAGGGCTGGACACAGAAAGGAACAGACACATTTCACCATTCCGTATGATTGTTATCTTTAGGTTGACAGACAGAAAGAGAGAAATAAATCTTTACGTTAAAACAGAGTCTTTCACCAATTCAGGAAAACGGGAGGCTCTTTAGAGACAATGAAAACTTTTTTGAAAAGTAGACACTTGTAATCTAATGACAGAGAGAGTTTGATAAAAATGCTGATTCAATAGATGACAAAATACGATCTTAAGAATTCCATCTCAATGTAGAATCTTTCTTTCTATCTCTCTGAACAGTTCATTGTTTGTTTGCTGCAGATTCACAGGATGTAAACCTGCAGCTGTGTGAATAAATTTCACCTCGGATCCCTGACGAAACAGGGGCAAAACATCCCATTTCTGTCAGGCCATCTCTGAGCTTTCTGTTTCCCAGAGAAAAGAGTTTCAGGCTGTTCAGCCTTTCCTGGTGATTATAACCTATCCGTTGCTGCAACATTTGTTATTGAGCGTTTACTTTTCTGTTCCTTGCGACACTTGGCAGCAGTAGAATCAGTTCCTAATGTCCGAGTGATTTCAGTTTGGACTATTTGTACTTTAAAATTAATTTTCTCGATGTGTCCATTGCTTTAGCTACATGACCACAAGAACTCGGTGTCTGTCTTTTTAAATGTTGCTCAGTGACAATTTCCATCATCCTCCACTTTGTAGCTGTAACTTTTGTGAATGCTTGCAGACGAATGGAAATTCGAGAACGTTAGAAGTTATAGATGTTTTTTTATTCAACTTAATCGTCAATTAATTGTGCAGGCACACACTAAAATTCAGGGATGATAAGAAGCGAAGCTATCACGATTCCAACCTACCTGTGGAGATCCCAATTCATTCAAACCCGTCACTTTAACAACTCAGCTCAAGTCCCAGATTTGCATGAAAGTTGTTTGTATAAAACCATAGACGGCTGCATCAGACGGCCATTCACATGCCGAGTCTCTGGAAGAGCAGCTCAGCGACTGTAATTCCACAACCCGCTTTTTTCCTACAGCAACTCAAATTTATGTCGTCTCTCCTCGTTTCTCCTATCAAAGTTAAAAACAGAACACTCCGCTGCATTTAATGTGAGTCGGTATCTGTTGGTTCAAATGGGACTGCTGCAGATCCTAAAATGCGGATAACTTAAATGCTTGGCAGCAGTGGAATTGGAACTCACGCTTCCGTAGAGATTACAACCTTAATTCAGCGTCTTAGACCGCTCGGCCACGCTACAATGCTCCGCAAGAGTACTCATAATTTCCTTCAATAGCATTGCCAACGAAATAGAATAGCAGCAAAGGAGCAGGGGTAAGTCATTTCAAAACTCGAAACAACTCCGCCTGTTAACCAGATCATCCTGCATTTCGTAACATACAGAAATCATCTCCACTGCTGAATTATTTTTTCAATGTTTCATTTTTCGATGTTTCCAATGATGTTTCCTTTTTTCCCTGTGTGACTGAGCGTGTTTGCTCAATGAAGTGTTGGTAATAGATAATGAATTTGTATTTATTGACTGAGAAAAATAAGGAGATGATTGGTCAGGATAAACATTTTTTGATAATTCGATTTGACATCAACTATTTCAAAGATTTTGAAAACTGTATAAAGTTTCAGAATCCAACTCTTCATGTCATTGGGTCAGGGAAGCTTTCTTAATTTTCACACATTATGCATGTAGACTGCAGAAGTTCCTGCGCCTCTTTCAATACTGTTTTCCTTAGCGCAGAGTTTTCAGCAGGGAATTGGACAATGACATGAAAGGTAGAAAAATAATCAGGGTTATGGAAAGAGACAAAGAAGTTGAGATTAACTAGAAATCACTTTGTAAAAACTGACATAAATAGGATAGTCCGAAAGGTCTCTTGGAGAGCTGTATCATGACATGATGACATTGTTGATCAGTCTGTCTCCAGCATTCCTAATGAGAACAGCCGAATTCCATTTCTTCAAAACAAAGACCCAAAGTGCTGCTGCATGACGTCACAGCTGTACATTTTAGTGAAGCCCATTGAGCTTTTGCACTGTTTCCTGTTTCTGTGGTGCAACGATTATCATTCTTGTCTAACATATGAAACGTTCTCTGGTTCAAAACTGGGCAGAGCCGTTATCAAAATCTGTGGGTTCACGTTGCAGTCACGTGGCCTGGTCAGTGTTTATCCCCCAACCAAACGCATTTGGTCTGCTCATTGTGACGTCGCTGGTTTTGGCTGTTTCCTGAGCGGTGATTGGCTGCCGTGTTCCCTGCATTACAACAATGGCACCACTTCAGTAAACGCAAAATACTGCAGAAATCTGGAAAGGGGAACAGAAATTCCCGGTAAACCCAACAGGTCTGACAGCATCTGTGGAGAGAGAAACCTGAGTTTTCCAACATTTTCTGTTTTTATTTCAAAAATGTACTTAATTGGATGGAAAGTGGTTTGAGACATCCACTGGTCGGGAATAGCGCTATTAAAATGCAAGTCTGTCCTTCTTTAATTATCTTAACACACAGTCTTCTGGTTAGTGACCCCCGTCAGTGGAAACAGTTCCTCCCTATCTGCTCTATCAAACCGCCTCGTCCCTGTTGTCCCCACCCCGTCATTTTGATCAGCTCCGTGAAATCTCCGTTTAAGCTACTTTGCTCCAAAGAGGACAATCCGTGTCTCCATAAACTCTCCACAAGACTGAATCTCCTAATCTCTGGACATGATGCAAGGCGGAGGATGGAGACGACATTTTGGAAAATATTGTCAGTTGGCAGGTGGGAAAATGGAGAAAGAACCAAAACAGTAAACGCAGTCTCCAGCTTTGTGAATCTTCAGAAAGACTTTAGGAACGGCAATCAGAGGAGAATGAAGGGTGAACTGTCCGATTGACCAGGGACAGTCAAGGCAACTTTCCCTTCTTTAAGATGCTGGAACATTGACTCCGATGTTATCAGTGAAATTAACTGAACTGTGACATTGAAAGGATTCTTGTTGCTGCACATCAGGAATTCAAACCTAATATCGGCTTCAGGACATTCAGAATACTTGGTAACAGTCAAGGCACCGAAAGGCTCGAAGGGAGGCAGCTCCGGTTGTCGGAGAGCCGGTTCCCGGTGAGAGGGATGTGTCTGCAGTGGGTGGGATCAGATGGTTTCCATGTATCCACAATGAATGTCCTAACCTTTATTTTGGAAGAGTAAAACAAATAGAGGACAGTTGTCATTCCGTTCGACGCAATCTGAATCTTTAACTCGCTGATACCCAAGCTACACTGTTATGGATTTCTGTGGCGCAATTGGGTGGCGCCTTCGGCCGTTAATCGAAAAATTGGTGGTTCAAGCCCACCCAGGGAGGAAGTTGTCACTGTTTTCTCCTCATCAGCCGTCATTGTCACACAGTTTCTGGTTGTCATTGGGTCCTTGAACTGAATGTCTGGACTCCAGGAATGTTGCTGGCTACACTGTTATCCAGTGAGCTCCCAGGCAAGCGGCTTTTTTTTCGGATATTCATTTCAAATGTAAGGGGAAAACAATTAGGCATACCATATACCGATGTCCAACACACTGAAAACCTATAAAGTTACTGGATTCAAAGAAATCCATCAATTCTTCCCTCTTCCTCATTTCCACAGTGCGTGAGACAGGGAAAAGCAGAAGAGCAGCAATATTCCGGCCCCGCACTCTCCAATCACCCGCTGCCAGCAGAAAGCAGCGACTGCAGCTTCAGTCAGCGGGTTACTGCCCATCCCTGGAACGCAAGATTCTGCAACCAACGCCAAACCTCCCAATACACTGAGCACAGGCTCAGGAAAACACAAGTAGATTATATGACGGTCACTAAACCTCCGAGCAGCATTTGCAGAGTTCCCGAGTGAGTGAGTTACAATTAAAAGTCACATCGACTTTCTAATCTTTTCACAGTAAAATTCCTTCATTTTATTGAAAAGCTGACTGTTGTGAATCTGAAAATGAGCACCATGGGATTTGAGTTACTGAGTGAGTTGTTTTCCATTGTTTGTCCATTAGGTTTGCAACTCAATTTGCGTTGGATGTTGATGCCAATAATTTCAAAATGAGGACACAAAGCAGGTAGGTATTAAATGCTGGAGAAAATCCTGAGGAAAATCGAACACAGTATTTGGAAGGAGGTGCAGCTAAGAAGGGGAAGATGTGAATGATGTTATTGATGATTGAGGGGAATGCATTACAACTTTGGGGTATTTATCAGCCGATTACGTTCCACACTTTAAAATTCCGACCAAGCTGAGGTATCAGGTGGAAAGCAACAAAACCATCCATGTATGTTGGGATATAAAACAGCTTCGCACATTCCTGGCTAGCTGAGTCGGTAGAACATGTGAACCTTAATTGTGGGTTCGAGCCCCAAGCTGGGTGCTGTTTAAAAATCTGAATAACCGTCGTACGGACTAGGAACATTGATCCTGTTTCTCCTTCCAGCTGCTGAACTTTTCCAACATTTTCTGTTTTCGTTTCATGTTCCATCATTTGCAGTAATTTGCTTTTATCTTTTTACTTTTACATCTTACTGCTTAAAAAACACCAACTGATCACTGCTGCTCCTGTGAAACTTACAAGACAGACATTTATCACTGAAAACAAATGACACACATCAAATTGAAAGTAGTTTCATTTCACATCTCTTTCTGCTTCTGTCCCTGTATTGCTAACCAGCTCTCTCTGCTCGTCCAGCTCCATGAGCTGCTTTATGTAACTCTTTCGAGTACAAACACGTTTCCATCTGTTCCTATTCAGGTGAAGTTACATTGTTTGCCAGTGTGAGACTTGAACTCTTGATCTTGGGGGTTACAAGCCCAGTAACTCTTTCGAGTACAAACCCGTTTCGAACTGTTTCAGATGAAGTTACATTGTTTCATAGTTTGCCATTGAGAGATTTGAACTCTTGATAATCCTTTAAATGAAACCAATTAAACCAAATCAACAAAACTGGGATAAATCAGGCACAGCCCCTAATTCAGGTCAGCTGTAAAATCAAGGACAAAATTTAAAGGAACCTTACAAACTTTAAATCAAAATGTGATTAAAGGGGTCAACAAAACATCCCAGTCCCCGCAGTGCCCACCGAGCACGGAAGGCCTCGAGTGTGTCAGCAGACACCGTGTGCTCCCTCTCCAGGGACATCCGGCAGCAAACGTAGTCGTGGAAGAGGGACATACAATCGGGCTGGACTCCCCCATCGATCGCCCGCTGCCTGGACCTGTTAATGGCCAACTTGGCCAGGCCCAGGAGCAGGTTCACGAGGAGGTCCTCCTCCTTCATGACCCCCTTCCGCACCGGGTGCCCATAGATCAGGAGCGTGGGGCTGAGGTGCAAACAAAACATCAATAAAATGTTTTTCAAATAGCTAAAAAGGGAGTGCAGCCTACAACACCCTATATATGCACGCTCCACAGACTCCACAAGACCACAAAAAGGGCACGTGTCCTGAGAGTCCGTGAACCTATGCATTCTCTTATTATACGGGACTGCTGCATGCAACACCCTCCAACCCAGGTCTCCGATGGAAATGGGGAGGACACCTCCATAGAGGGCCTCCCATCGGGGGCGTCCGCCGCCGGACGGCAACAAGGCACGCCAGGGCATGTCCGGGCAATGGACAAGGGCGAGAAAATGGAAGGTGTGCAGCAGCAGTCAAAAGGCACAGAGGGCATGTCCCCAAGGCGGCTCATATTGCGGGGCTCCAGCACCCGAGGGAGGGTTCGGGGCTTGGGGCCAATGTGGAATTCTGCCTGAACAGGGGAACGCTCAGACGGAAGACCACCGCACACCTGGGCCACCTCAAGACCCAAAATAACATTGGGTCCGAGCACGACCGTTCTCAGGTCTTGGATGGCATCGGCTGCGACCTGGACACTCACAAACGCGCAATGCGCCAACTCCTGTGGGAGCATCCAGCCCAGTCCTCCGCCTCCCAGCACGTCCTCGATCCTAGTCAACCCTGCAGCCACAGCCTTCCTCTCCACCAACCATTGAAAAGGACGGAGGGGCGGATTCCTGAGCAGCAGCTCTCTGATGGTAGCCGCTACCCCTGACGGGGGAGAGCTGCGTCGCGATGCGACCACATTCCAGACTTTGATCAGTTCCTGGTAAAAGACGGGCAACACCTGCAAGGAGCCACCGAGGCCCAGCTGTTCTATAAACAGGAGCTGCAAGTCATAATTCAGGCTGTGCACCTGACGGAAGAAATACGTCGTCAGGGCACACCATCTAGGAGAAGGCTCGACGTAAAGGTATCACTGCAGAGTCTGAAGGCGGAAAGTCACCACCTGTGTGCGTCGGCACACTAGCGCCTGACCAGCCTCCCTAAGCGGGAGACTCAGAACCTCGGCAGCGACCCAGTGCAATCTTTTGTCCCAGAAGAAGTCGACTAAAAATTTCTGGATTCTTGCGACAAAGTCCGGGGGAGGGGTCAAAGTGACCGGTCGATACCACAGCATGGCGGCGATCAGCTGGTTTATGACCAGAACTCGACCCCAGTAAGACAGCACTCGGAGCAGTCCTGTCCAGCGCCGCAGGTGAGCGGTGACTTTCGTCTCCAGTTCCTGCCAGTTCGCCGGCCAGGATTCCTCAGCAGGGCAGAGGTGGACCCCCATTTAGAGGAGGCTGGTCCTGCTCCAGGTGAAAGGCCTGAGCTCCTCGGGTAGGGGATCCATTTGCTATTGACCGACCAGGAGTCCAGAACATTTACCCCAGTTGATCCTGGCAGAAGAAGTGGCAGAGTAGACCGCCTGGCACTCGTGCATCCTCCGCAGGTCAGCCGGGTCACTAAACATAAGGAGCATTTCATTGGCGTAAGCTGAAAGGACCACCCTGATGCCCGGCCCATGCAGAACCAAGCCCGACAACCTCCTCCGCAAGAGGCGCAGGAAAGGCTCCACGCAAATAGAATACAACTGGCCAGACAGGGGGCAGTCCTGACGTACCCCTCTATCAAAGCAAAGGGGCACAGTCAGGGACCCGTTCACCTTCACTAGACACTCCGCGGCAGTGTACAAAATTCGGATCCAGGCGACAAAATGCATCCCGAATCCGAACACTCGCACAGTTCTGAGTAACTATCCGTGATCCACCCTGTCGAACGCCTTCTCCTGATCGACAGACAGGAAGGCGCTCGACAGACCAGCCTTCTAGGAAAGGTGGATTATGTCTCGGACCAGATGGATGTTATCATAAATGGTTCGGTCCGGGACGGTGTAGGACTGGTCAGGGTGGATCATGTGGTCCAGCACAGTGCCGATCCGAGAAGACATGGCTTGGGCAAAGATTTTGTAGTCCGTGCTGAGGAGGGAGACCGGGCGCCAGTTTTTTGAGAAGGCGGAGATCCCCCTTCTTCGGCAGCAGGGCAATCATGGCCTTGCGCCATGAAAGGGGCATCTCCCCGGTAACAATGCTGTCCCCCAGGACCCCTGCAAAGTCGCTCCCCAAGACGTCCCAGAACGCCCTGAAGAACTCCACGGTCAGCCCGTCTAGTCCTGGGGTTTTGCCCCTAGAAAGACCGCCGAGTGCGCCGGTCAGCTCCCCCAGACTTATAGGGGAGTCGAGCTTTCCGGCACACTCCGGGCCGAGCTGCGGAAGGTCCTCCCACAAAACTCTGCAAGCCTCCTTGCTGGACGTATCCGGAGAGAACAGGGCAGTGTAGTAATCTCAGACGATGGCCCTGATGCCCTCCGGTCTGAGACAAGGGATCCATCGTCGGCCAGCAGCGTAAGGAGCTGCTGGTGGACCCTGTGCCTTTTTTCCAGCGAGTAGAAGAAGGGGGAGCCGCGGACGATCTGCTTAAGGAAACAGCTCTGCGACCTCACAAACGCGCCACGAGACCCGACCAGTAGCAAGTCCCGCAGCGAGCCCTTCTTCTCATCGTACAATGAATGCAGGGCCGGGTCCGCATCGGGCTGACGGAGACATGCCTCCAGGTCGAGCACCTCCTTCTCCAACTCCTCGACCCTGGACATGCGTCTCTTTGTCGACCCCTTCGCGTACTCTTGGGAGAAAACTCGGACGTGAGTCTTGCCCACGTCCCACCATAGCCTCAAGGAGGGTAAGTCTCCCCGCTTCCTTCCCCAGCCAGCCCAGAAGTGACGGAACGAGTCCAGGAACCGCTGGTCCTCCAACAAGTTTATTAAAATGCCAGTACGTGGACCCCGTCCGAGTGCAGAACTAAGTGAGGTCTGCCCACACCAGACAGTGGTCCATGCACGGAACCTGCCATATAGAAACAGCCGGAATGCAGGACACATACTCCTCCGAAACGTAAAGGTGGTCGAGTCTGGACGCTCCGACTCCAGGTGACACAAAGGTGAACATGCTGGCGTCAGGATGGAGATTTCGCCAGACGTCCACCAAGTCGAAGGACCTGACCAGGTCACGCAACTTACTCACACCTAGTGTGCGGTGCTGGGTACCGTGATGGTCCCGGACCTCCAGGGTGCAATTGAAATCCCCCCCCCGAGGACGATGCACTCGCCAGCGTGGATAGAGCCGAGATGAGTGGACACTTCTTCAAAGAAGCTCGCTTGCTGCTGCGTGCCCAGGAGAGCGTAGTGAAGCACTGCCTCCCCCAGACGCACAGTCAGGTGCAGCAACCGGCCTGGCACCGGCTCCTTGACCCCCAAGATCTCCAGCCGAAAATGCGGCGCTAACAAGATAGCCACCCCGCCCGAATTGGAGGCTAGGTGACTCATGTAGACCCCCCCTCGTCACACCAGGAGCCACGTGGCTTTGTCTCCCGGAATGGTATGGGTTTCTTAAAGGAAGCACAATGCATACTTCCCGTCCCTGAGGACCGACAAGTTCTGGAACCTGTGCTGTGCGTCCCTGCTGCCGTGGATGTTGAGGCTGGCTATAGTCGTCTTCATTGTCAAAAGTACATCAAACCTTCACCGTAAGCAAATAAAAAAAGAAGAGGACTTTTAGTCCTTCCTCTCCTTCAGGAGCCCAGCCAGAAAAGTTTCGACCCCCCGCTGCGTGATCCTATCCAACCCGGGAACCTTGAGAACCTCGCGAGTGGACCAGAACACCAGCAGAAAAGAATGCCTCCGGTCCAAGGCCAACTGAACCCTGTCTCAGAGACCACGCTGTCCCAACAAAAAGTCCCGGAGTTCCCTTGGAGGGATGAGGGGTGAGTCACTGGAGGGCACCAGGGGATCCACCGCCTCACTTGAGAGCGACTCTGCGTAATCCCCAACGCTCACCACCGACACCCCGTCCTCCTCCGGGTTGTCGCCTCCAGCTTCCGACCCCTCCTCCGCATTGAGTACGGGGGCTGATTCGGAGCTGCCAGCTGTCTCCACCTGTACGTCGATCCCACCCCCAGGATCAAGGCCAGAGGGGTCCTCTCTGGTATCCTCTAAAGCTTTTGGGCCAGAGGGCAGCGGCAGATCTGATGCCCGCTCTCCTCCCGGCACCGGGTCGTCCAGGGAGCTCAGGAGAAGCTCCTGACCTAAACATAGGATGCCCGGTGTCAAGGTTTGGGAGTGAGCGGGAAGGCCCTCCTTTTCGCTGCCACCCAATGACCCATTTATATTTTTTGAATTAAGGAAGCTGCAGTCCCCCGACGAGCCTGAAGGTACCTCGGGGGTATTAAGTGTACTGGAGCTGGGCACCACCTCAAGGGAGGTGCCCTCAGTGACCCACGAGGGGCCCTGTTCAGAGCAATGCAGCAGACTGGTAGGGGTAACAGTGGTGGGTGGAGGGGTTCTGGGTTCCCCCAGAGGGCAGGGCGAGGTTTTACTGGGTGGAGACACCACCATCTCTTCATCGGGGGAATGGACACACCTAACTTCCTCAGTTAGGGCGTCGCCCACTTCCTCCCCCGAAGGATGACATCTCTTCCGGTCCAGGCTGGATGCTAGGGAGACCTCCATTTCCGAGGCCCACTCCTCCTTGTCCAACCCTCCCGGACACTCCACCCACTGGGGTTTGGATCCATGTTTCTCCGGCTGGGGGTCCAGCATCTCATCCCCACCGGCCCCGGGAGCACGCGCAATGACAACACCGATGCCGGATGTTGTTGCCTCCCCCGACACAGTTTTTCCAGGTGCTTGGGGGGTTTGAGGAGTTTCACGGGCCGCCTCCAAATTGCGGGTCTTCCTCCGCACCTTCTTACAGTGCGGGGGCTCTCCCCCCACCTCACCGGCAGCCGAGATGGCTGCTGCTGCCGGGGTCGCTTCCCCTTGCGATGAGGGAGATGGAGTGGTGGCTGGGGGAGGAGGGGCGGTGCCAGCCGTGGCCATTTGGGTGGGGCTTGTGGCCAAGGAGGCGTGGAAGTTCTTTCTTACGTGCCCCGCCTCCTTACCAGCATGGCACCGCACACCCTCCGCGGTCCAGAAGACCCGATAGGCGTGTGAGCCCCTTCTGCAGGCCGGGTTGCACCGCCGGCTCGGACCTCAGGAAAAATGCGGCCTTTCTGTACATTTTTGAGGCAGCTACTATGGCTGAGGTGCCGGCGACCCCAGCCATAGCCTTAACGCATGCCTCTATTGTCATCTCCGGGTGGGCGTCGCATTTCACCCCGAGGGCTCTGGTGAGGAGGCAGAAAGGCAACAGGGCAGCGGGAGCAGCAGGAGCCGCAGAAGCAGCCACTCACGCATAGGTATTCTTTGTAGGCCCTGCCACCGGTGACAAAGCTGCCTCCACATTGGCCCTCGAGGGCCCGGCCACAGGAGATGTCGAAGTGGCCTTTGGGCCAGAGCCGTGTCCACCCCGAGAAGGTTTGGCCATTGTATTCGTTTTTTTTTTCAACATATATTGATAAAGTCCCTCTCTATGGAGGGGAGGAGTGGAGAGAGGTAGAAATAACCTCTCCCCTTTTTGACAGTAAGGGAGAGGAGGGAGAGGAGTAAAGAGCAGGGAGTCACAGGAGGGAAAAGAGCAGGTTCAGGCTCAGGTGGGTGTCTCTGATGTTTGAAAAGTACGTTGGGTGGGGGCCTGTTGATCTTCAGGCGGGGGAGGCGATGTCTTCGCCAGCTCCTTCTGGCCACCGGGAAAGGGCTGGGTTTTGGGGTGGGGGGGGGGGGTTTGGAAAGAAAGATGATATAAACCACACCCCTCTCTTCCTTCCCCAACCCATTTTCAGTCTTCCTGCCTCCCCCTACAATGCACAGTTCTTCAAAGCCCCCACCTTCCTCAGAAATACAGAGTCCAGACACCCACCTAGGACGTTGTCATGAAAATCAGTTTGGGCCTCTTGGCCTTGCTGCCCTGTAGTCGCAAAGAGGCTGCACTTTCACTTTCTCTCCCTCTCTCTCCTTCGGCCCCACACATGCAGGTCCAGCAGCAGCAACTCTGCAGCAGCAGCAAACACCCTCGAGTGCAGGTCCAGCAGCAGCAGCAGCAAACACCCTCGAGTACAGGAGCAGCAGCAGCAGCAGCAAACACCCTCGAGTACAGGAGCAGCAGGAGCTCCGGAGCAGCAGCAACACCAACACAGCTCCTTTGGCCCCACACGGGCAGGTCCAGCAGCAGCAGCAGCAGCAAACACCCTCGAGTACAGGAGCAGCAGGAGCTCCGGAGCAGCAGCAACACCAACACACCTCCTCCACTCGGGAGCAGCAGCAGCAACACCAACACACCTTCTCTCCTCAATGTCTCGAATCCAAGCAGTTATTATCTGCAATAATCTTTTAATTGAAACCAATTGAACCAAATCAAACAAATTGGGATAAATCAGGCACAGCCCCTAATTCAGGTCAGCTGTAAAACCAAGAACAAAGTTTAAAGTAAATTTACAAACTTTAAATCAAAATATTATTAAAGGGGTCAACAAAACACCCCAGTCCCCACGGTGCCCACCGAGCATGGAAGGCCTCGGAAGTGCCAGCACACACCGCGTGCTCCCTAACCAGGGACATCTGGCAGCGAACGTAGCAGCAGAAGAGGGACAAACAATCGGGCAGGGCTTCCCCGTTGATCGCCTGCTGCCTGGACCTGTTAATGGCCAACTTGGCCAGGCCCAGGAGCACGTTCACGAGGAGGTCCTCCTCCTTCCCGACCCCCTTCCACACCGGGTGCCCATAGATCAGGAGCGTGGGGCTGAAGTGCATACAAAACATCAATAAAAGGTTTTTCAAATAACTAAAAAGGGAGTGCAGCCTACAACACCCTATATATGCATGGTCCACGGACTCCACAAGACCACAAAAAGGGCACCTGTCCTGAGAGTCCGTGAACCTATGCATTCTCTTATTATACGGGACTGCTGCATGCAACACCCTCCAACCCAGGTCCCCGATAGAAAGGGGGAGGACACCTCCGTAGAGGGCCTCCCATCGGGGGCCTCCGCCGACGGATGGCAGCACGGCGTGTCCGGGCGGCGGGCAAGGGCGAGAAAATGGAAGGTGTGCAGCAGCAATCCATACAAATAGCCATTCTTTGCCAAGACAAAAGGCACAGAGGGCATGTCCCCGAGGCGGCTCATATTGGGGGGCACCAGCATCCGAGGGAGGGTCCAGGGCTTGGGGCCAATGTGGAATTCTGTCCGAACAGGGGAACGTTCAGATGGAAGACCACCGCGCACCTGCGCCACCTCAAGACCCAAAATAACATCGGGTCGGAGCACGGCCGTTCTCAGTTCTTGGATGGCATCGGCTGCGACCTGGACACTCACAGATGCACGTCGTGCCAACTCCTGAGGAGCATCCAGCCCAGTCCTCCGCCACACAGCACGTCCCCGATCCTGGTCACCGCTGTGGCCACATCCCTCCTCTCCACCAACCACTGAAAAGGACGGAGGGGCGGATTCCTGAGCAGTGGCTCTCTGACGATAGCCGCTACTCCTGATGGAGGAGAGCTGTGTCGCGAGGCGACCACATTCCCGACTTTGATCAGGTCCTGGTAAAAGCTGGCAATGCCTGCAAGGAGCCACCGCGTTGTCTCTGTTCTATAAACAGCAGCTGCACGTCAAAAATCAGGCCGTGCACCTGACGGAAGAAATACGTCGTCAGGGCACACCATCTAGGAGGAGGCTCGACGTAAAGGTATCGCTGCAGGGTCTGAAGGCGGAAAGTCACCACCTGTGTGCGTAGGCACACTAGCGCCTGACCAACCTCCCTAAGCGGGAGACTCAGAACCTCCGCAGCGACCCAGTGCAATCTTTTGTCCCAGAAGAAGTCGACTAACAATCTCTGGATTGTTTTGACAAAGTCCGGGGGAGGGGTCAAAGTGACCAGCCGATACCACAACATGGCGGCGATCAGCTGGTTTATGACCAGAACTCGACCTCGGTAAGATAGCACTCGGAGCAGTCCTGTCCAGCGCCGCAGGCGAGTCGTGACTTTCGTCTCCAGTTCCTGCCAGTTCACCGGACAGGATTCCTTAGCAGGGCAGAGATGGACCCCCAGGTAGAGGAGGCTGGTCCTGCTCCTGATGAAAGGCCTGATCTCCTCGGGTAGGGGATCCATTTGCTATTGACCGACCAGGAGTCCAGAACGTTTCTCCCAGTTGATCTTGGCAGAAGAAGCGGCAGAGTAGACCTCCTGGCACTCGTGCATCCTCCGCAGGTCAGCCGGGTCACTAAACATAAGGAGCACGTCATCGACGTAAGCCAAAAGGACCACCCCAATGCCTGGCCCTCGCAGGACCAATCCCGACAACCTCCTCCGCAAGAGGCGCAGGAAAGGCTCCACGCAAATAGAATACAACTGGCCAGACAGGGGGCAGCCCTGACGAACCCCTCTCCCAAAGCAAAGCAGCGCAGTCAGGGACCCGTTCACCTTCACTAGACACTCTGAGCGGTTTATAGAAGTCGGATCCGGGCGACAAAATGCGTCCCGAACCCAAACACTCGCAGGGTTCCGAGTAAGTATCCATGATCCAACTTGTCGAACGCCTTCTCTTGATCGAGAGACAGGAAGGCGCTCGACAGACCTCTGGGAATGGTGGATGATGTCCCGGACCAGATGGATGTTATCATAAATGGTTCAGTCCGGGGCGGTCTAGGACTGGTCAGGGTGGATCATGTGGTCCAGCACGGTGCTGAACCGAGAAGACATGGCTCGGGCAAAGATTTTGTAGTCCGTGCTGAGGAGGGAGACCGGTCGCCAGTTTTTCAGAAGGCGGAGATCCCCCTTCTTCGGCAGCAGGGCAATTACGGCCCTGCGCCACGAAAGGGCATCTCCCCGGTAGCAATGCTCTCCCCCAGGACCCCTGCGAAGTCGCTCCCCAAGACGTCCCAGAACTCCCTCAAGAACTCCACGGTCAGCCCATCTAGTCCCGGGGTTTTGCCCCTAGAAAGACGGTCGAGTGCGCCGGTCAGCTCCCCCAGACTTACAGGGGAGTCGATCTTTCCGGCGCATTCCGGGCCGACCTGCGGCAGGTCCTCCCACAAAACTCTGCAAGCCTCCTTGCTGGACGTATCCGGAGAGAACAGGGCAGTGTAGTAATCTCAGACGATGGCCCTGATGCCCTCCGGTCCGAGACAAGGGATCTGTCATCGGCCAGCAGCGTAAGGAGCTGCTTACTGACCCCGTGCCTTATTTCCAGCGAATAGAAGAAGTGGGAGCCACGGTCCATCTCTTTAAGGAACTAGTTCCGCGACCTCATGACTGTGCCCCGAGACCCAACCAGTTGCAGGTCCCGCAGCACGCCCTTCTTCTCATCATACACCGACCGCAGGGCCGGGTCCACATCAGGCTGACGGAGACGTGCCTCCAGGTCAAGCACCTCCTTCTCCAACTCCTCGACCCTGGATTTGCGTCTCTTTGTCGACCCCTTCACGTACTCTTGACAGAAAACTCAGACGTGAGTCTTGCCCACGTCCCACCATAGCCTCAGGGAAGGTAAGCCTCCCCGCTTCCTTCTCCAGCCGGCCCAGAGCAACGGAACGAGTCCAGGAACCGCTCGTTATCCAACAACAGGTTATTAAAATGCCAGTATGCGGACCCCGTCCGAGCGCAGAACGAAGTGAGCTCTGCCCACACCAGATAATGGTCCGTGCATGGAACCTGCCGTATAGAAGCAGCTAGAAAGCAGGACACGTGCGCCTTTGAAATGTAAAGGCGGTCGGGTCTGGACGCTCCGACTCCAGGTGACACAAAGGTGAACATGTTGGAGTCAGGATGGAGATTTTCCCAGACGTCTATCAAGTCGAAGGTCCTGACCAGGTCACGCAACTTACTCACACCTAGCGTGCGGTGCTGGGTACCATGATGGTCCCGGGCCTCGAGGGTGCAATTGAAATCCCCCCTGAGGACGACGTACTCGCCAGCTTTGATGGAGCCATGATGATTGGACACTTCTTCAAAGAAGCTTGCTTGCTGCTGCGTGCCCAGGGGAGCGTACACATTCACAAAGTGAAGCACCACCCCCCCCCCCCTCCCCAGACGCACAGTCAGGTGCAGCAACCGGCCCGGCACCGGCTCCTTGACCCCCAGGATCTACGGTTGAAAATGTGGGGCCACCAAGATAGCCACCCCGCCAGAATTGGAGGCTAGGTGACTCATGTAGACCCCACCTCGCCACTCCAGCAGCCACGTGGCTTCCTCTCCTGGAACGCTTTGGGTTTCTTGCAGGAAGCACAACGCATACTTCCCGTCCCTGAGGACCGAGAAGTTCTGGAACCTGCGCTGTGCATGCCTGCTGCTGCGGATGTTGAGGCTGGCTATAGTTGTCTTCATTGTCAAAGGTACATCAAAACTTCACCGTAAGTAATTAAAAAAGAAGAGGACTTTTAGTCCTTCCTCTCCTTCAGGAGCCCAGTGAGAAACGTTTAGACCCTCTGCCGTGCATTCCTATCTAACTCGGGAGACTTGAGAGCCTCGCGAGTGGACCAGAACACCAGCAGAAATGAATGCCACCGGTCCAAGGCCAACTGAACCCTGTCTCAGAGACCACGCTGTCCCAACAAAAAGATCTGGAGTTCCCTTGGGGGGATGAGGGGGGAGTCAGTCGAGGGCACCAGGGAATCCACCGCCTCGCTTGAGAGTGACACCGCATAATCCCCAATGCTCACCACCGACACCCCGTCCTCCTCCGGGTCGTCGACTCCAGCTTCTGACCCCTCCCCCGCATTGAGTCCGGGGGCTGATTCGGAGCTGCCAGCTGGCTCTAACTGTGCCTCGATCCCACCCCCAGGATCAAGGCCAGAGGGATCCTCTCTGGTCTCCTCTAAACTTCTTGGGTTAGACGGCAGCGGCATTTCTGATGCCCGCTCTCCTCCCGGCACCGGGTCATCGCGGGAGCTCAGGACAATCTCCTGACCTAAACATAGGACGCCCGGTGTCAAGGTTTGGGAGGGAGTGGGAAGGCCCTCCTTTTCGCCGCCACCCAATGACACATTTATATTTTTCGAATTAAGGAAGATGCAGTCCCTCGACGAGCCTGAAAGTACCTCAGGGGTATTAAGTATACTGGAGCCGGCACCACCTCAAGGGAGGTGCCCTCAGTGACCCACGAGGGGCCCTGTTCAGGGGACTGCAGCAGGCTGGTAGGGGTAACAGTGGTGGGGGTATGGGTTTCGGGTTCCCCCAGAATGCAGGGCAAGGTTTTACTCGGTGGAGACCCCACCACCTCTTCATCGGGGGAATGGACACACACAACCTCCTCAGTTAGTGCGTCGCCCACTTCCTCCTCTGAAGGATGATGTCTCTTCCGGTTCAGGCTGGAGGCTAGGGAGACCTCCATTTCCGAGGCCCCCCCTTCTTGTCCAGACCTCACGGACAGTCCACGCTCTGGGGTTTGGGATTGTGTTTCTCTGTCTCGGGGTCCCGTGTCTCATCAGCCCGGACCCGGGAGCACGTGCAGGGACGACGCCGGGGCCGGATATTATTGTCTCCCCCGAGCCGGTTTTTCCATGTGTTTGGGGGGTTTGAGGGGTTTCAGGGGCTGTCTCCAAATTTCGGGCCTTCCTCCATGCCTTCTTACTGCGCAGGGGCTCTCCCCGCACGTCACTGGCAGCCGAGATGGCATCTGCTGCCGGGGGCGCTTGCCCTTGCGGGGAGGGAGATGGAGTGGTGGCCGGGGGAGGAGGGGCGATGCCAGCCGCGGCCGCTTGGGTGGAGCTCGTGGCCATGGAGGCGGGGCACTTCTTTCTAACGTGCCCCGCCTCCTTACAAGCGTGGCACCGCACACCCTCTGCGGTCCAGAAGATCTGATAGGCGGTCCCCTCAAAATCGATCGGGAAGGCCCCCTCCAGGCACTCCTCCTGGGCCCAGCGGATGAAAAACTGGCGCCGGAAGGAGTACACGTGGTGGAGGGCCGAGTCTTTTTAGGCCGAGCGGGACTGGCGCAACACCCGACCTGACCTCCCCCAGCTTATTAAGGTGGTGGAGGAGGAGCTCACACGGTAAGAAGGGCGGGACATTCGAAATAACAATCCTCTGGGCGGTGGCCTCAAGGGGATCCACCGCCAGAAAAGTCCCGCCCACAGTGAGCCGCTTCTGCAGGGCGAGTTGCACCGCCCACTCGGACCTCAAGAAAAATACGGCCTTTCCGTACATTTTAGAGGCAGCTACTATGGCTGAGGGGCCGGCGACCCCAGCCATAGCCTTAACGCATGCCTCTATTGTCATCTCCGGGTGGGCGTCACATTTCACCCCGAGGGCCCTGGTGAGGAGGCGGAAAGGCGACAGGGCAGCGGGAGCAGCAGGAGCCACAGAAGCAGCCACCCCCGCATAGGCCTTTTTTGAAAGCCCTGCCGCCTCCACATTGGCCCTCGAGGGCCCGGCCACAGGAGATGTCGAAGTGGCCTTTGGACCAGAACCGCGCCCACCCCGAGAAGGATTGGCCATTGTATTCGTTTTTTTTTCAACATATATTGATAAAGTCCCTCTCTATGGAGGGGAGGGGGGAGAGAGGTAGAAATAACCTCCCCCCTTTTTGACAGTAAGGGAGAGGAGGGAGAGGAGTAAAGAGCAGGGAGTCACAGGAGGGAAAAGAGCAGGTTCAGGCTCAGGTGGGTGTCTCTGGTCCTTGAAAAGTACGTTGGGTGGGGGCCTGTTGATCTTCAGGCGGGGGAGGAGATGTCTTCGCCAGCTCCTTCTGGCCACCGGGAAAGGGCTGGGTTTTGGGGCGGGGGGGGGGGTGTGGAAAGAAAGATGATATAAACCACACTCCTCTCTTCCTTCCCCAACCCATTTTCAGTCTTCCTGCCTCCCCCTACAATGCACAGTTCTTCAAAGCTCCACCTTCCTCAAAAATACAGAGTCCAGGCACCCACCTATGACGTTGTTATGAAAGTCAGTTTGGGCCTCCTGGCCTTGCTGCCCTGTAGTCGCAAAGAGGCTGCACTTTCACTTTCTCTCCCTCTCTCTCCTTCGGCCCCACACAGGCAGGTCCAGCAGCAGCAACTCTGCAGCAGCAGCAAACACCCTCGAGTACAGGTCCAGCAGCAGCAGCAGCAAACACCCTCGAGTACAGGAGCAGCAGCAGGAGCTCCGGAGCAGCAGCAACACCAACACAGCTCCTTTAGCCCCACACGGGTAGGTCCAGCAGCAGCAGCAGCAGCAAACACCCTCGAGTGCAGGTCCAGCAGCAGCAGCAGCAAACACCCTCGAGTGCAGGTCCAGCAGCAGCAGCAGCAAACACCCTCGAGTACAGGAGCAGCAGCAGGAGCTCTGGAGCAGCAGCAACACCTACACAGCTCCTTTGGCCCCATACGGGTAGGTCCAGCAGCAGCAGCAGCAAAAACCCTCGAGTACAGGAGCAGCAGGAGCTCTGGAGCAGCAGCAGCAACACCAACGCACCTTCTCTCCTCAATGTCTCGAATCCAAACATTCATTATCTGCTATAAGCAACAAACCTGAGTTATGTTTTAGAAGGAAGATAAGTGGAGGTTGTTAACCTTTATTATCTGAATTACACCTGCGCGTGATTTCCGTGCAAGATCTCACAGAAATGGATAATATACAGCTCCGAGTGTGGGGTTTCTGATTTGAGAGGTTTAAAAAAACAACAAACTGCGATGTTAAGGAATTGAACCACAGTAAACTGCTTGAAAAGCAAAGCTACTCACCACTATACCACCATCTCTGAACTCGATAATTCCACAGCTTCAAGCTTTCCCAAGGCACTTCAGAAGAGCGTTGTCGTTAAAACTAAAGCTAATAGTCAGCCAAGCAAGAAGAAATTAGGTGTGGTGACAACAGTTTTCTCAGAGAGGTAGACTATAAGGGGCTTCCTAAAAATGAGAGGGAGCTGGAGAAATGGAGCGATTTACGGAGGGAGTCCAACATTTTGGACCATGTCAGCTGAATGCACGGTTGTCAATGCTGTAGAGATTCAAACCCGGAATGCACAAGATGGCAAAACAGGAGGAATCTGGAAGATTTGTTGGGCTGGAGGAGGTTACAGAGAAATGAGGGGCCGAAGTCATGGAGAGATTTTAAAGTAAGGATGAGCGTTTTAAAATTGAGGCATTTCCCGGGCAGGAGCTAGTGTCGGTCAACAAGCACGGGGGTGATTGGTGAACCGGACTTGGTTCAGGTGATGTTCCAGGCAGCAGAATTCTGGATGAGCACAGGTATGTGTGGGATGGAGGATGGGAGGCCGGCTAGGTGAACACTGGAATGGTCGAGTCTGGAGTGTACAAAGTCATGGAGATGGTTTCAGCAGCTGAAGAGCTGAGGCAGGGTCGCACTTGGCCGATGTTTAGGATCTTCAGGTTTTCAGTGTTCATCTGATAACAGCCTGTCAGTCTGCGTAATATCATGCAGTTTTATCAGAGACGTTAGTGGTAAAATGGATACAGCGTCCGCCATTATTTTTCAATATTAGGATTGTTACTGTATCTGTATCTCTGAAACATTATGTCACTGCGGGACTTTTCACATTTCACTGCAATCAGAAGCTGAACAAAATATCCCAAACTGTGGCCAAGGAGCGAGAGCCTTTAAAGATGAAATTTTTCCCTTAAAGTCGCCCAATTGGGATCATTCCCTGCACGATATTTGCTATTCATGAACCATTAATATCAATGATTCTTGGCACTGGTTTCACCGAGAGGGATGAAGAGTCAGTGAACAGAGCGGAGTGTCACAGTTGTTCTGTTCCTGACCCTCCCCCTCCCGGTAGTTTAGAGAGGACTCGGTGTCCCAGGGAATGTGTTCCCAATTCCGCCCGATTCCCGTCTTTTAGCACTGAATGAACTGACAGCTGTCAGTAACTCCAGTACCGGAATCCTGGTGAGGGTTTTGTGGTTCAGTGTTTAGACAACACAATAACGAACAAGGTTCATAGAAAATATCGAAACTCAGATTCAGGAGGGGATGGGAATCGTGAACAATGTGCGCTGTCTGCCTTCTGATTCTGGTTCCTGAACGTTAAGGAAAAAGAAATGATACTTGTTGCATTGTTGCTGTTATGGTCGTATGGCCTATTAGATGAGGCGTTTTACTTCCCTGTGTCGTGCAAGGTTATCAGAAGATTGTCGGTTGAAGTGCTGTAATTTGTACTATGACCTTTCACGCAGATAAATCGCCGTGTACAGGAGTTCTCGCACACTTTGTGTGTAGAATTCTTTTTTTCTAATTCTCTCGGTAAAAACTCAGTCTTTAACTCTTTGACGGTGGCACTGGGTCTAGATTCCCATTTAGCGGAAATAGTTTTGGGTTGATTTTAGTTGCTGAAGGTTACATTTTTTTTATTGAACCCTTCCTGCAATCACGAGGAATGACCTCGGTAAAGTGAAGTCAGAACGTTAAATGTAGGGACTGAGTTGTAGAATGGTGTCGGGAATTGAAGAGGGTTACGAGGGAGTTACAGAGACAAACAGATTTGAAGAGGAAGAAAACTGAATGATTGGCGAGGAGGGAGAGAGAGGAATATGAATGGCCTTCACCATCTTTCAAAAGAGAAATTAACCTCTGTGCTAAGGAGCTGCTGATAGTGCAGAGAGCAGAAAATAGAGCTGGAATTAGGCGAACCATGGTGTTCACTGAGGGACAGGCAATGGGATTAGAAAATAAAAGTTGCGAGGGGGCGGGGATTAAAGGCAGGATCCTGAAATGCTGCCGTCAAAAAGCAATGGAAGTAAAGGGAAAATACGTTTAATAAATTAATAAAGTGATAGCAGAGTTTATAATGAAAGTTACTCTGTCACTTAACAGTCACTTTTTACAAGATGCGCGTTTATTGTCAGATTACTAATGAATTCTGCTTCGTTAGTCATTACTAAGTCGAGTGTGGCCGGTTCCTCTCGGTTTTAAAATACCTTCTCTCAGCAAGTTGTCCTGGTTTCAAGCTGCCAAATCACTGATTTCACTGAAATTCCTATTCAGACCAGTTGAACTGATAGAGCCAGCCTCGGGTGTCAGGGAACGGTCGGCTGACTGTTGGTGTGAAGGGCCTTTCCTGTCAAGCAATACTAATATTCCGGGATCGCTAAACACAGGAGCTGTTCCTGAATCTCCCTGTCGCTGAGACGAAGTCTTTATCTGGACTCTTTTCGGCATCTCAAACAATGTCAAAGAAATTTCCAATTTCGTGCTTTTCCACTGTTAAAGATAATAGTACTGCACCTGCTCCCCGTCGGGGAATTGAACCCCGGTCTCCCGCGTGACAGGCGGGGATACTAACCACTATACTAACGAGGAATGGCTAAACTGCGCTGCAGAGTAGAGAAACCTGGGATTAACTTCACTCAGTGAAAATGAAAATGCTGAAGGGGTACAATGTGGGACTGGAGGGGTTGCGACTTTTTCAGTTTTCTCAGAGACTGGAAGGATGACCAGGTACCTTATCTGATTGAACTCGCTGTTCTTCAATTGCAAGCAGGAAATTATGATGCGTAATAACCAACAAATTGATAGATTTGTTGAATGAAAGAAATTGAAATGTCCTCCAATCAGCACATTCATATCGTGAAGCATTCCTCTTTTGTGTAGTATCTCGGTTTATCAATGGGAAAATCTGACCGCCACTGAGATCCGCGGATGTAACCTTCACACCAAACTTCCAGTGAAGTTGCCAATATGGGGAATTGTCAGTGAATACACGGCACACGCCTATTCACAATCATGCGCACGACTGATGAAAAAATGTAAATCCTGCACCTGCCGTGAAAGTCTAGGAGATTCGGAGACAATGAAAATGTCTTCAACTGAGGTTATCTGTTTTGTTACAAAACCTGGCAAAATAACACTTTTTCTGTCCCCAATATGGGACTTTTAATAATGAAAGGGATTTATTTTTCCTCTTGAATCATTTCCCGACCAGGAACCCAAGGAGGGGAGAAAAGCCCAAGTTTTAAAATGAAACGTGAATATATTTATATTCACCCTGCAGTGACGGGGAGATCCCCACTCTCCTTATTGTGTCCAGCCTCCTGCTGAGCCGCCGTCTTGCATTTGTGCAGCAGCAGTTTGTTATTCGGTTCAGCTCTGTCTCTACCGTCACTCGCTCTCCATCTTGTCGATGGTGCTGTCTCATGAACTCCGAGAAGGTAACGCATTCGCTTATTAAAATCACAAGGCAGAGATAGGTTGAGTGAAACATTTGGTCCCAGACCGAGTGTTTCGTTCAGCAGCCAGCCGCCCCTGAAAATTACATGCAACACATTTACTTGCTTTATAAATGCCTGGCTACTTGTTAATATATGCACTCACCCTTGTCAGCCTCAATGGCCTGCAAAGATAAAGCCCTCCTCCCGTCTGCTGTAGAAGCTTGACCCCTGCATTTTGAGTTCGGTACTGCATCGCTAGTGAAGAGTGGATGTACTAGACGGCTTACAACCAAATTTCTCTGTTCCAAATTTTTCAGGATCTTTAATTGTTCAGGTGCTACCAAAAACAATTGATGATGTTATAGTTCCACCTTCTCTTGGCCACGGTTCTGAAAGTTAGGTAATTAATTTGAGCCCCGGATAGTCCGATGACTGCAAATGTGTGTTGCTACTAATGGTATGTGAAAACTAGACTTTGTGCTTTCATTTGCTGAGTGAATAGTACTTGTGTCATCTCTCCGCTCCCATTCCCGTTCTTGAATCCTGCCTCCAGGAGGTATCCTTTGTGTCAAAATGGTTTCTTGTGGTCTCTGGAGCTATGCAATTTCGGCATGCGTGAGTGGTTGATTGGCAGTTGCCCCTTGAGGTCTGCCGTAATGCTGGGAATGACTACTGGACTTTTTGCAAAAGTTAAAAAGAAATGTTTCAATGATGGGGATTAAACAATCATAAACAGCGAGTCAAAGCTTGATCGTTGAGATTTGTCATTTAAATTTCTAATCTGGTGACAAGAATCACTCATCGGCATCCCAAAACATCAAAGTTTCTCGGCCGCGCTAAGCGGGCCACTATATGCCTTACAGAGTGGTGAAACAAAGTATTTCTACATTATCTCAAATATGACATCCCTGACAAGATCGGCATCCCCATCCCTTGAGAATGGTTAAGAGTCAACCTCACATTTCTGCAGGCCAGACTGGGAAAGGACAACAGATCTCCATCCTGAAAGAGCAGTTGTGAGCCTGATTTTTTTTTACAACAATCGATGATTGCCAAATGTGGGTCAGCATTACGTAATTCATATTTACATCACAGAATTTCTCAACCAATTTTAAATTCGATAAGCTGCCGGATTTGAACATTCACCTCTCTGGGTTACTAATCCAGGGCCACGACCAGAGAATATGTTAATGACTCGGATTCAGGCATAGAAAGTACTATAGGCAAATTTGCAGATTACACCAAAATAGGTGGGAAAGGAAGTTGCAATGAATAAATAAGAAATTTACAAATAAATATGGACAGGTTAGGTGAACTGGCAATAAGTTGGCAGATGGAGTTTAACGTTGATAAGTATGAGGCTGTCCATTTTGGCCGGAAGAATGACATGGTGACGTATTATTTAATTGTAGAGAAACTTCCGAATGTGCCAGTTCAGAGGGATCTGGGTGTCCAAATGCATGAAACGCTGAAAGGTACTATGCAGGTACAGCAGGTAATAAGGGAATATTGGCATTTATTACTAAAGGAGTAGAAAATAAAAATGTGGAAGTGTGGTTGCAACTATACAAGGCATTGGTGAGACCACACCTGGAGTACTGTGCACAGTTTTGATCCCCTTATTTGAGGAATGATGTAATTGCATTGGAAGCGGTTCAGAGGAGATTCACTCGCTGGATTGCAGAGTTGCGGGGCTTTTCTACTGAGGATAGATTGAGAATTCTGGGCCGATACCCACTAGGGGTTAGAAGGATGACACAAGATCTAATGGAAACATAAAAGACGCTAAAGGGAATATACAAAGTAGACGTGCAGCGGAAGTTTCCCCTTGTGGGGCAATCCAAATCGAGAGGCCATATTTTCAGGCTAAGGTGTGGTAGATTTAAATTAGATATGAGGAGGAATTACTTTTCTCAAAGGATATTGAAGCTGTGGAAGTCACTACCTCAGAGTGCAGTGGGTCCATTGCGTTTAATACATTTAAGGAGGTCTTAGATAGACTTTTATTTAGTAACGGGTTCAAAGGTTATGGAGTGAGTGGGAAACCGGAGTTGAGGGCGAAATTAGATCTGCTACGATCGTATTGAATGGCGGGGCAAACTCGAGTGGTTGAATTTCCTAATCCTGCTCCTTGTTCCTATGCTCTTATGTTGTTACATTCATATTTTCTTCTATTTCCACTATTCTGCTGGTACATTTTCTCCAGCACAAACAGATGCAGTTGGCGGATGATCCAAGTCTCACAGCCATTTCGAAGTGCGATTGCAGCAACAGCGTTGTTGGTCTTTCTCAAACTCTCAGACCTTCCTGCAAAAATCTGGGAAGCTGAGGTCCTACCTAATACATAATGATAATGGTGGAGTAGGGGATATGCCGGGCCATGAACTTACAGATTGTGGTTGAAAGCAAATCTGCTGTTGCTGATGGCCCACAGTGCCGAATAAATGCCCTTGATTTGAACTGTTAGATGTGTTAGAAACCTATCCCATTTAGGAAAATGTTAGTGTCACACAGCATGATAGATGGTTCCTCAGATTGAAGTGAAGAAAATTGGTTTGTGAAGGATGACACTGATGACAATATTTGTTCAAACATAAAGTCACTTTGTGAAGGTTGACTTTTAAGTCAACCTTTGCTCAATCTTAAACTTATTCACGGAATTAATTATTATGATCATCTGATGGTCGCCATCATCCTATTTGTCATCTTCAGTTCCTCAAAACGAGGATGCCATCGGACAGGCTTCATGATTTCTGCGTGCACTGGTGTCTAAGCAGCTCAATATTGGGGCCAAAGTTCTTCATGTAGAGAGGTTAGCAATTTCTCTGAGGAAGTGGATATTGTTCTGTTCTATCTCCTTCAGTTTTTGTCGCTCCTCCATAGCAAGCTCATATGGTTAGTCTGACTGCGCTGCAGATTATTGGATCAGGCACTGCCATATGGCATGATTGTCGGCAGCCTCCTCCCATACAATTCGATGCCTGCTTTGCCCTCTGTTGAACGTGGCCGTCATGGTGCCCTTAAAATATTTTATCTGCCCTCCTTGAGTCTTGGTGACTTCGTCAAGCTTTGAAAGGAGCTTCTGCTTCAGAGGCTGTTAAACTGACATGTGAATTCATTCTCCAGACCAGTAGAGCTGATATCACATGCCCAGAGTTTTGATACAGGAGGAATTGTTGTCGTGGGGGACGCCGCATATTTTCACATTTCTCACCAATTGGCATTAAGCAGCCTCTGGAGACACCGCCGGTGGAATTTCTCCAGCATCAGAAGTTTTCTTTGGCAGGTGACACAAGTCTCAGAGCCATCTTGAAGGTTGCTGACAACAAGACCGTTGTTGGTCTTGCTCAAAATCTCAGACCTTCCTACAAAAATCTGAGAGCAGAGATCCTACCGGCAAAGTTCAGCAATGTCATCATTATTCCACTGTTTAAGATGAGTGATAAATCAATCATTGTGAATGATCGGGACATGTCCCTTCAGTCCACTCTGAGGAAGATTCTCACGTGAATCCTTCTCAATCGCCTTCTGCCCGTCAGTGAGTTCATCCTTCCAGAGATCCCATTTGGATTCTGGCCATCAATGGGAAACACAGACATGATATTTGTCTCTCAGAAAATGCAAGACAAGTGTTCAGAGCAGCACACAGCCTTTTATGATCAGTCAAAAGCGTTTGAACCAATAAAGCGGCGAGCTCGTTGGAAATTCTTCCGGAGACTTGGAAGTCCAGTAAAAATGTTTTGAATTGTAGTCAGTGTTGTAACGTTGGAGGAGAGACAGCTATTTTACACACAACAAGATCCAACGAGCAGATAATCTGTTTTTTCTGTAATGTTGATTGCGGGCAGTTGTAGGGGGAGGGGGAGAAATAAGGATCAGAATTCTGGGGAGAGCTCCCATGCTCTTCTTTTAGATAGGGCCATGGTGTATTTTACAATAACCCAAGCAGGCAGCTGAGACCTCATTTACCCTAAAAACAAAGTACTTCCCTGTCAGTGGACAGCAGTTGAGGTCTGTGACCTGAGGGAACATCATTCTCCACTAAACACATTGCTGAAACAAGGCGCCTCAACAGCCCTTTGTGTTTGCTGATCCACTTCACCTTCATCAGAGAACAATTAACGGTTAGTCTCTGACTCAAAAACTGCTGAACGTCTATAGTACACATGAGATTTGGACTTAATGCATTCTGAAATCGCAGAACTGGAGAAATATCCAGACTGAATGGAATCCCTATGGTCCAAGGTTCCTGTGGTGTCTTTGAAAGGCATGTCATCCCTTTGTCTGCGCTTTACCTGTAGGTCTCATAAATCCCACCTCCACACCCGCCAGTCATCATCCAGTTTCCTTTTGAAAAGTACAATTGAAACAGCTTCCACCATGTCTTCAGGCAGTGTATTCCAGATTCTAATTGAAACAGCTTCCACCATGTCTTCAGGCAGTGTATTCCAGATTCTAATAACTCTATATAAATATATGATCTTTTTTCTGTCGCCTCGAATTATTTTACCAATTGTTGTAAACATTGTTACTGTTCCTTGTTCCAGTGAAAACAAATTCTCCTTACTCTCCCTAAGCTGCACATTAATTTCATCCCCCTATTCAATTCCACTGGTCTAAGTAGGACAAGTCCAGCTTCTCCAGTCTCCCCATAGAACTGAATTATTTTTACCTCTCTCACCATTCCAGTGAATCTCCTCTGAAATTTTCTTAGACTCTGAAATCCTTTCTAATAGGTAATGCATAGATTTAAGCACAAATCCTGAGCTTATGATTATCCAGCGATGTATCAAAATTCAACATAGCTTCTTGCTTTTGTGCTCTCGGCCTTTATGTACAAACTGATACACCCTCAGTGCATTCTTAACAATCTTATCAACTTGTTCTTACAGTGATAAAGAAATGTGCACACGTGTCCTTTCTGTTCCTGCACAATGTTTAAAATTGTACATTTTAGTTTAAATTATTTCTCCTCATTCCTCCTCCCAAATGTATACTTCACACGCTCCTGAATTAAATTTCCATTCCCTGTGTCTCTCCATTTCGCCAATCTCAGTATATCTCCTGAAGTTTATGACTATGGTCCTTACTGTTTACATTTCTGGATCCCTGTAATCTGCAATTACGGACATACAAAATACTAGACCATTTGGCTCCTCGAGCCTGCTCCACCATTCAATAAGATCATGGCTCGTCTGTTTGCTTTTTAATTCTGCATTCTCATCCAAACCCCATAAAATCTTTATCACTTGCCTAACCAAATCTGCCTGAAAGTGATTCAGCATCACCATCTCCATTGCTGTCGGCCTTCTGAGGCAAAGATCCAAAGTCGCCGAACACTGAGAGAAACCAGGTCCTCCTTATCAATATCAGAAAAGGGAGCCATTTAATTTTAGAACAGTGCCCCCAGTTTCTTGAAATGATGTCTTTCATAAAGAATCCAACGATATTTAGGTCTACCATACAGACCAGTGATCATCTTACCGATCCCTAATACAAAACTGTACATTCCTCTCCAGTCTGAATAACTTTTCCCACTGATACTTCTCTCTTCGCCAACTGTGTATCCAATCTGTCACTGTCCCTTTAACCCAAGACATTCAGTTTCAGTAGCAACTCCCTTAAATGGCACTTGGTCACATTTTGTTCATATAGATATCATTATGTTAACTTCCCTGATCAACCGTCTCGTTACTGAGGGAAAGAATTCCATCATGTTTACCAGATACGACTTATCATTAACATGTTTGTGTTTCTGGTCATTTATGAACCTATTTATCTGGAAAAGAAACAATTATTTCTGCCAGGATTATGGTCTGTTGAAATTACTCCACCGCCGCCATTATTATGACTGCTCTGTTGTTCCAGGATTAATCCCTATTGGCCCTATAATATAGAACGGGGCATTTTCAACCATCAGGGCCTCTAGCACCAATCCCAGGATTGAAAGTTTATGGTAGGTGCCTCCGCTATTTCCATCATTCCTTCCCTCAGTTGTACTCATACATCCCACATAGACGGAGTAAATATTCTACTTTATTGTGGTATAAAAAAGTGCTGGATTGAAATGAGTTAGTGCAATCTGTTTGTTCAGTGATTGTGAGTAATATCAATCTACATGGGTCTTAATTGTGTCACTGGGGTATTTCCCCCTCCTATTAATATGGGATATATTTCAATGCATTATCCCATAGCGTCAGCGGGAGAATCAACTCCGACACCAACAGTGATCAGCGTCACCAGTGAGAGGGAGAGGGGAGATCAGAATCTGAGAAGAACAGGTTTGAATGTTCGAACAATGGATCAGAATCTTACAGCAAGAGATTGGAATGTTACAAGAATGTACAGAAGTTTATCCTTGGCACTTTATTGGCTTTCTACATATCATGATACTTTGCCATTAGCTGATCGCACCTATTACTTTTTTCAGGTTGTACAAGGAGGTTATTATCCCACCCTCGCTCTTGTTGGTGTACCTAGTAAGTATCTCTGCCCAGTTATTTATTCTATAAACCACATTTAACTTGATTGCTGTACTTGATTTGTGAATTGTGGAAAGATTGTCTTCAATTTCAGTCAGAAATGTCGCTCCCTATAAACTGAATCTTAGACTGAAGCAGCTTGTCCCGAACATGTGTGATCCCTTTGACCCTGATGTGATTATTGGCCCCATATTCTCTCCACTCCCAATACTTCCCACTACCTTCTCCATAATATCATACATCACCAGCTCCGCCTAAGCCCAGCTACTCACGTGTGTCTCAAGCTAGAATCGGCTAACCCAGTGTTATCCTGGTCGTCATCCCACTTACAACCCTTCATAAGACCCAACAAATCCCAAACTACGTTTTGCATACCTTAACTCACACCAATCCGTTTCACCCAGCACCTCTGATCTCACTGACCTACTTTGCTTCCTGGTCTCGTATCACCTCATTTATAATATTCTCATTCTTACGAATTGATCCCTCCATGCCTAACTTCTGTGACTAAATCAAATCGCTCTGTTAGTTTTGCATATTCTTGCAAATTGCTCTGCTGAAGTTTTAGTCAATATAATTACAACATGATTGTAATTCACGCTATATCTCCCCATGGCCATGATTCTGGTCTTTGTAGATGGTCACAGTCACTGTGCTAGATTTCTGAAGCTCAAACAATGAAATGCTGCGGGAAGTGCTATCATTGACTTCCCAGCGTCTCCCAACTGGTACTCCTTGTTGGACAGACGGTTTCAGCAGCTTTGATACATGAAACCCGTATTGTCCCTGGCCATTGAACGTCTGTGTTACTCAGTCTCAGCTGTACATTTTTCCCGCAACACAGCGAACCAACACTAGTGATATATTTAAGTACTAGGCACAAAACCCACAGCTGTGGGGAGTTTGACCGGATTCTTTAATTTAAAAGTTTGTGGAAGTGTTATTGATGGTTTTCTCTAGCTCACTGTGTATTGAGCTCCTGCTTAATTGCTGGAAGGACAGTGAGTTTGGAAACCAAATTCGGGGGAGCTAGTGGCATAGTAGTTACCTTTCAGCTGAATCTGTAACATGACCCACAAATGGAGAGGGAAAGATCTGTAAACAAATGGAGGAGTGGGCAGTTGTGCCCTATCCAGCCCCAGTTTTTCAAGAACGCTTTACCAACCTCCATCTAACTCAGGAGAAGACAATGAGGCAAAACTGACTCAACAAGGAAGTGGTGAAGGAGCTTTTCCATCCACTTAAATAAAAGTGCGAACCTCATACCAGGGTGAGGAAGGTGCTGTCAAATGCTGTTAACATCACAGCTTCATTGAACTTCGATGGATTGGATCTTTCCAGAAAGGATGATCTCAATCGATCTGTCCAGCAGGTGACGGATACCATACTTGCCGGGTGAGATGAATACGTTGTTTCTTAACCTCAGCAGGGAAAAGCAGGATTATAATTTCTTTGGTTTTCCCAGCATAGAAGGATCCCGATGCTGAATGTTGCTCTGTAGAGTCCCCTTGCCAACGTGGAGACATACAGGAACAGCAGCATCTCTTACCCCATTAAACTACAATACCTGTGTGCCCATGCACAGTACATGTTGGTGAACGTTCGCTATCCCAACAATAGCCACATAACCCCCATTATGAAGCAGTCAACCATTTCCTCCGTCTTCTGATCTTTTTCATAACTGAAGCGTGGCTTCTTGGAGATGAATTCTGCCGCCTCGGTATGTGATTCAAAACACGCACACCCTCATCAGTCCCCATTGCCAAGCAACAATCTGAAAATACCACATGTCTTGAGTTAACAACTATCAGTGTGATGAATCAATGTTTCTGATTCCTGAACCGCCGATTGTTATGAACTCCCCACCCCCACCCACCCCCCACTGCCAACACCAGTGCACGCTGGAGCAGGTGGTGAAGTACATGGATTTCTGCTGCTTTCTTTATACAATCTCCATTATGAGGACAGATGCTTTGTCACCATAAATGCGGAGGATACTTCAGGGGGAGGAGCTGGAGTCAGATGGCATATTTTCTGGGTGCCCTCTACCCGGACAGGTTGTTGGCAAGAGCTTGCTAAGACTTCCGTTCCCATTGGACAACATCCCTTTTCCATCATGTTTCCCCCATTCACCACTGTTAAATCCATCTGATTGGCCAGTCACAGCTTCCCTTTGGCTACCATCCTGTTAGAAAAACCAGCAACAAAAGCAATATCATTCGCATATTTATCCAACAACAAATCCAATTATGCAAACAAAACTGAAATATTTACCCTTGTGTGTTCCTTCAATGTTTGTCTAGTGTTATCCCCCGGCTTGCCTAGTGTTCCTGCGCAGTGCTTACCCAGTGAACTACAAACATACGAACAAGGAGCAGGAGTTTGATGTTCGGCAGCTTGGGCCTGGCCATTTAATAAGATCATGGCTGATCCAAAATAAATCCTATCCTCGATGACCTAATAAGAATCTGCCATAAAAATATTCAAAGGCTTTGTTCCCACCCCCGTTTCAGGTGGGGGGTTCATAAACCTCACAACCCCCTGCGAGAAATAACTGAACTCATCTCTGTTATAAATATGCGACCCCTTATTTTTAAACAGTGAATCCAAGTTCTAGTTTCTCACACAAGAGCAAAAATCCCCTCCAAGTTCACTCTGTAGACTTCCCTCAGGATGTTATTTGTTTCAATCGAGTCGCCTCACACTCTTCTGAACTCAAGCGCTTTACATTCCAAAATTGTATCTATAAGATAACCTGCCCATTCCAGCTCTTACTCTGGGAAACATTCTCTGAATTGCATCCAACACATTTACAACCCCCCTTAACTAAGGTGTGCAAAATTGTACACAATACTCCACATGTTTTTTCAGTCGTGTTCTGCACAGCTGAAACATAGCCTATCAATTTTTTTTATTCAATACTCGTCACAATAAATAAGAACATTCTAGTAGCTTTCTTAATTAATTGCTGTAGCTGCATACTAGCATCTTGCAATTCATGCACTAAAAGCCGCAAATCCTTTTGCATCTCGGAGCTCTGAAAGATATCACTATTTAGATAAAATGTCTCATCTCTATTCCTCCTGCCAAAATGGGGAATTTTAAACTTTACAACGTTATACTGCATTTTCCAGATCTTTGCCTTTTTCCAAATCTTTTCCAGGTCTCAGATTCACTTGTCAAAACTGTGTTTTCCTTCTTGTTAACTTCCTCATGTTCTCTCTACAAATTAATTTCATCCATATCTTTGTGCCAGCAGAAAATTACCCAAGTATATATCCATAATGGGGATGTGGTGCACCTCAGATGCATCACCCTGAAGGGCGTAGCCCCATTTAAGACTTTCCCTCGACTCTCAAAGCTGCATCCCTCCCGTAGGTCAGCTTGCTCTGTCTGACAGCCAGGTCTATTCAACTCCCTGCACAAAACAACAGTCCAGCTTCCCTTAGCTCCTCCTTTTACTGAACCGGCCTTTGTCAATGACCCACTGGTTGGGGGAGGTGGTGGTGTAGTGCTAATGTTGCTGCTCTTGTAATTCAGGGCTAATGCTCTGGTGACACAGGTTCAAATCCAGTGAAGCAACTGCTAATTGCTGTAAAATCCATCTCGTTCATCAAAGTCGTTTAGGGAATGAAATATCCCCCGTCCCTCATTTGGTCTGGCCTACATGGGACTCCAGACTCAGCAATGTGAGTTAATCGTGAATACTTTCTGAAATTACACTAATGGGGAAATTATGAATGTGAATTAAATGCCTGGCTAATGGCACCCACATCACGTGAATGCAGAAATAAATGCTGTTCCAGGGCAAGTACAACACCCTTAGATGTGGAAAATTGCCCAGCTATGTTCTGTAAAGAAATAAACAGGAGGAATACAAGCTGGAAATTATCGGGTCATCAATAGTCAATCACGCGGCACATGCTTAACTAAACTGCTCAATGACGCTTAGTTTGGTTTCAGCCAGGGCCACTCGTTTGACCTCATTTCAGCCTTGGTTGAAACATGGACAAAAAATCTTGACTGCCAGAATGAGGAAAGGCTGACGACCCTTGACAGCAAGGCCACGTTTGACAGAGTGTGGCATCAAGGAGCCCTAGCAAAGCTGGAGTCATTGAGGGTGGGTTGGTGTGGGGGTGTGATGGGCGGTATATCCACTGGTGGGTGTCATACCTAGAACAAGTAAAATGGTTTTGGTTGTTGGAGGTCAGTCATCTCAACTCCAAGTCATAACTACAGTTCTTCCTCAGTGAAGTGATCTCGCCCAACCATCTTCAACTTATTAATGAAAAGTCTTCCTTCCATCACATGGTCAGAAGTGGAAATGTTCGCTGTTGATTTCACAATGTTCAGCACAATTTGCATCTCCGCGGATACTGTAGCAGTCCATGCCGAAATGCAAAAAGAGCTGTACAATATCCAGGCACGGGCTGAAAAGTGGCAAGTAACATTCATTGCACACAAGCAACCGGCAATGAACATCACCCTCAAAAGTGAACTTAAAACTCGCTCGTTGACTTTTAATGGCATTGCTTGCACTGAATGGAACATTATGAATATCTTGGGTCCCATTGACTTGAAACTGAAATGGACGAGTGACATCAATACTTTGTCTGCAAGAGCAGGTCGGAGGCTGGAAATCCTGCAGTGAGTAACTCAATTCCTGACTCTCCAAAGTCTGTCCACTGTCTACAAAGTGCAAGCCAGAAGTGTGATGGAATACTCCCTATTTGCCTGGATGAGTGCTGTTCCCACAACACTCAAGAAACTTGACACAATGCAGGGCAAAGCAGACTAGTTGATTGGCACCACACACAAAAGCATTCACTCCCTCCACCAGCGATGCATAGTAGCAACAATTGTATCATTTCCAAGATAGAAACCAAGCAATCACCAATGCTCTTTCGACAGCACCTACAATCCCACGACGAGTGCAATCGAGAAAGACAAGGAAAGTAGATAGTTGCGAACACCACCACCTGGATGTTCTCCTGCAAATTACTCACTACCCTGACTTTAAAATACAACGCTGCTCCTCAATGTCGCTGGGTCAAAATCCTGGAACTCCCTTCCTAACTGCACTCTAGGTGCACCTACACCAGTTGGAAATCAGCGGTTCAAGAAGGCAGCTCAGTACCACCTTTTCAATGGGAACTAGGTATGGACAATGAATACTTGCCCAGCCAGTGAAGCCCGCATCCCATCAATGAATAACAGAAAATAATTTCACTAGGCAGCATTACCTGCAGGACAGACGTGTTCTCTGTTACAACCTGTCGATGAGTCAATCGTGAAACTACAGAAGTGATCACGCCAGAGATGCAGTCAAGAGTGCAGAATGTTTAGTTTCTAAGATAAACGGAATAACATCGATAGAATATATTCGGAATTTACAGCCATACTTATGTTTTTTTTTATTCTGTCAAGAACGATGAACTTATACAGCTTAGAAAATAGAAATTTAATCATATCTAATTTTAGCTTTGCACTCAACACAGGTCTGCATGGTTAATTTTAGGTAAGTCCTCGGTATTTCTTTTCGCTTTTTCGAAATGTGCTTCAATTAAATTTCACCAATGATTTCCCAGGATGTACCTGTTAGGGTTAAAGTATAAACAAATGACCCATTGAACGCGTAATTGGTTCAAAATGTGATTCAGATACTTCAAAATCTCAGGGAGGTCTCTGCAACCCATAGCATCCAGGGAATGGCATATGATTGTACATTGCTGCATGCTCCGTAACTTGGCATTGTGGTGGAGTCTGCCACTGGAGCTGGAGGAGGGCAAGCAAAGGACTTTTACCTCGAATGTGGATGATGAGGTAAATCAGAAGGAACTTGAGGAGGATAATGATGAGGTGGGTAGTAAGGCAGAAAGGACACGGGAGAGTCCCTGGTGATAAGGGGAGTGGTGTGACCAGTGATGGGCACAGGAGCCTATGAAGAACTTCATCATGCCCAGAGAATGTTTAATCCAGCATCGCTTCACATGATGGCTGCCATGGAAGAGGATGAACCAAGGCATTGAAGAGAAGGTTATAATTTCAAAACATCAAAGACAGGGCATTGTATCCATCATGTCACACATGAGGGATTTTTTCTGGATACGACACACAAGCTGTTGGAGAGAAAATGGTCACCCCTGAACACATGTTGACGTCAACACCTTATTTGAATATTTCGAATGGTTCATGTAAAGTATTTTTTTTATTATTCATGGGATATGAGTGTGTCACTTGCAAGGCCAGTATTCGTTGACAATCTGTAATCATCCTTCAATGGTTTCCCTTGCTGGGCCATTTCAGAAGGCAGTTAAGAGTCTACCACATTGCTGAAGTTCTAGAGTCAGTCTGGGGAAGGATGGCAAATTTCCTTCCCTAAATGACATTAGGAAAACAGATTGCTTTTTAATAAAAAGATCAATCATGCTTTCACGGCCACCATTACTGAAACCATACTTACATTGCACATTTAATAATAGCATTTTAATTCCACCAGCTGCCATGGCGGATTTTGAACCCATGGCCAAGAACATCGAAGTGAACGCCTGGATTACTTGTTCAGTGACAATATCCCCAAGGCTTCACCAGATAGATGTTACATGTATTTCTGAAAATCCATAGGTTACCTAAACACCAGTGTGAACAAAATCGTTCTCTAACTGCCGCTGTTTCGAGCACTCATGTATATTCCTAATGTTGTATTCAACTTTTTCCCTCGGAGGAGGTGCAAACAGGCTGCTCACCTCTGTGACTGTATGATTGTGAGAATCATGGTGGTCTGCCTCGTCATTCAAGAAACCGTTGGGTCTCTCCCTTGATTGCACTACCTGCATCGCTGCAGGAACAGCTCACGCACTTGGACCTGGGTGTCAGATGTTGCTTCTATCTGAGGGATAAAGGAATCAGAAGGGGCTGAGATTCCATCAAATTTCGCCTGCCCCTCGCCCACTTTTTACGATATCACAGCCTTGGGGATGATCACCCGTTGGTTGGATTGAGTGGGCAGCTGGTTCACAACTGGGATTCCCTCGAGGTACTAATCTTCCACCAATTAGGTACTGCTGTTCAGGGCCCTGAGCTCAACACCCACTACTGCAATTGAGCTGGTGCCACAGTACAGGATATCTCACACCTGCTGCAATGACTCACCACGAGGTTGGCCAATCTCTTATGGTTTCTCGTCATGGGCTCCCCATACCAGAGTCAAGATTTAAGTCATGATCACCATGAGCTCCATAATTCAGAGCGAATGAGGCCTCAATGCTTCAGGCAACTGTGTCGATGGCATCATATCTGCTGCTCTGTTTACAAATAATGAATCCCAAACTGAGACTCTGGAGGCTTTCTCTCACTGTCCCGAGGGGTGCCGCAGTTTCGGTCCTACCTGCTCCGGTGGGAACAATGTACACAAATCTCAGAATATGATACCTCCTCCTATGGATGATGCTGTGCTCTCACCCTGTGGTCCCTACCTTATGTTGGCAGTTGCACCCAGTGTCGCATGAATCTCTGGGCTGTTGCCTGTTAAATGCAATGGCGGTGATGGTGCTTTCTTGGGCAAGCCTACCTCCTCCTCGTGGACGGGAGGAATGGGGGAGTGTGCGGTGGGTCTGGAGCTCTGGAATTTGTGAGAGACACACAAGGCTGCCATGAGTTGAGGTCATGCAGATAATCCTCTTTCTAAATGACTTTCTTCCACATCTCTCTAGGCATTTGGTTTATGCCAATCATTGTCTTTCTGGCTAAAGAAAATCATAACTTTTTACACATTACCAATCCGGCCAGAGTTTTCATTCTAAAACCGGGTTCCTTCAATCCCCCCACCCGCACTCCCCTACCCCCCTCTCCCAAAACCTGAGGGAACTTTGGCCCTTCATGGAACAGTATGTGCCTGTGTCATTCTACCCCTGTCAGGAGGATGTCCAGGCCTTGCTCAATGAATCAGATTGCAGCTGCCTCCTGGGACTCTGAAGGGAGCCTGGAACATTCAAGGAACATGATCTCTTGCTATGTTTCTACCTCTGTCAGCTGGATATCCAGGCCATGTTCCGTAAAGCAGGGTGCTGCATCTCTCCGGAACTCCTGGCATCTCCATCGGTCTGCCATCCAAGTATAAGGCAATAGTCTGTATAGGGTCAAGATGTGTGTTATTCATGCTGTTCCTATCATGAATCTCGTGGTATGTATTGTAGGTTAGAACGGAGCTGCTTCATTTTGTGCCGTATGAGAAAATGTTTGGTGGGACACATGCCAGGAACCTCAGTATTGCCTCAGAAATGACAGGGTGGCAATTCATGTCTCACATCAGCAATCATATAACTCATGAAAGTATTTTCTTAATAATTTTCTGTTTTTATCGAAAATTAGGTTAACGGAGTCGGTGTATTTTCTGTGTGTGTGCGTTAATTAATTACATTTTGTAGTCAAGCAGACATGCAATTTGAATTTATATACAGATGTATGGTGTAGAAGTATCTTTAACATGCTAAGGAGTAAACGTGTTTGAGGGCATGACACATAAGGGGTAAAGTAAATTTGTAGTGATATATAGTTGCTTTTGGGATTTAGTTTATCAAAGGGATCTCAGTCTGTATATATATAGAGCCAGACAAGATAGCAAACGTGCGTGTTTATTTGTCTCAAGGGTTATTGACAACACATAGTGGCAACTTGGAAATATATTCATTAGCGGCATTAGGAGCAAGTAAAGTTACAAAGACACATAGACACAATGGAGTTAAGAAATTTGAATGCGAGGTCGATGTCGAAGGGAAACGGCGTTCTCTGTCAGGAAGAATACATTGTAGGACCGAACAGAAGTGTGAGAATCCTCCAGCATTTGTACATAAACCTGCAGTCTACAGAAACGGAAGCTGGAAGGAGACATTTTGAATTCTACTGTCTGGGATATTAGGTTAACTTGTTGGACAGACTTAAGAGCTAAAATGTATTATTTTTACCCTTGCCTTAAATGGAAAGTAACTGGGAGCAAAGTTAATTAGCGATTTTACGAGTTATTCGAGTGATAATTTGTAGTTCTGCTTATGAGTTTCAATCCCCTCTTTTGTCAATAAATATTCAAAGAACTGGCAGTGTCTCTTATGGGTGACCAGGAAAAGATTGTTGCATCCGCGTACAGAAGTTAGAGCAGATTGATTGCATTGGAGCTGAATAGGGGACACAGACATGGCTAATGAGTAAACCAAGGCAAATGTTATTTAAGAGGTCAGCTGACACAGAACAACACTGTTTCAGGAGTCAGCGAGATGAACGGTAATTACCTGCATTGCAAAGATCAGAATCCTCAACCCAGGGAGGCAGAACCCAGAAGGCCAGGCTCATGTCTTGGGGACATGAGGTCAAATCCAACTACAACAGTTGGTGGAATTTAAATTAAATTAGTAGAAAATGAAATTGGAATCTTGTCTCAGTATGTTATTTTATACTTTCATGGGATGTGGGTGTCGATGGGTAGGCCAGCATTTACGGCCCATCCCTAATTTTCCTCGTTCAGAAGGCATTAAAGATTCAACCAGAGATAAGGCAGGAGTAAAAGTCTTGAACTCGTGGAAGGCAAATTTTGCAGAAATGAGAAGGGACTTGGCTGAGGTGACTGGACAGCATGACTGGAGGATAAAACAGTGGGAAACCAGTGGAAAGCAGTAAAAAGCACGATCCTAATTGTATAAAAATACATGGTCCCTACTAAAATAAGAGTGGTGCTGTCAAATCTAGAGCCCCCTGATTGTCCAGAGGAATACAAGTGAAGATGAAACAGAAAAAGAAAGCGTAGGTTTGGCATAAAGAAGAAGCAGTGCAGATAGCCTAGACGAATATAGGAATTACAGGGATGAAGTAAAATTGGAAATAGGAAAATCAAAAGGAAGACATGAACAAAGATTAGCAAGTAAAGTTAAAGATAACCCAAATATAATATACCAATAAGGTAAAGATAAAACGTTATTTAAGGAGATATTGGGACCTTTCAGAATTTAGATGGAAATTTGTGTGTAGATGCAGAGGCTGTGGGAAGCGTTTTGAATATTTTGTCTCCATCTTTACAAAGGTCAGTGAGAATTTAGATAAAGGAGTCCAGGAGGAACACTGCGAGATATTGGACTGGATAGTCATAAAGATGAGGAAGTACTCGAAGGGGTGAAATCCTTGAAATATGATAAACAACCAGGGCCAGATGGATTGTTTCCAAGGCTATTGAAGAAATTCAGGGAAGAGATAGCATATGCTCTGAGGATGATTTCCCAATCTGCAAAATACACAGGGAAGTTACCGGAGGTGTATAGAATTACAAATGTAGTTCCATTATTTGAAAATGTATCAAAGGAAATTCCAAACAATTATAGGCCATTAGTTTTAGATCAGTGGTGAGCAAATTAGTGGAATAAATTCTGAGGATTAGTTGTCATTTGGAAGGGCATGGACTAGTCAGTGATGGTCAGCTTAGATTTGTTAAATGGAGGTCTTGCCTCATAAATATGAGTGAATTATTTGAGAAAATGACAAGAAGGGTTGATGAAGGTCGTGCAGTGGATGTTGTGTACATGGATTTTAGAAAGGCATTAGACAAGATCACACATGGCAGATTGAGCAGGAAAATAAAAGCCCAAGGGATTCAGGGTAATGTCTCAAACTGCATAAAAGATTGGCTTTTGTAACAAGAAACAAAGGGTAATGGTCGATGGATGCCCCAGTGAAGTCAAAGTTGTCTCAAGTGGTGTTCCTACGGGGCTCGGTGTTTGGACTGTTGCTGCTTGTGTGATATATTACCGATTTGGACGGGATTGTGGGAGGTATGATTGTGAAATTTGCAGTTTACACAAAGATTGGCGGAGTAATGGATGGTGTCAAGGATAGCCATAATAACAAAAATTATATAGGTTGGGGATGGAGTGGGCGGTAACATGGCAGATGTATTTAAACAAAGAGAATTGTGAGGTCATACAATTAGAGAGGGCAAACAGTTACAGAGATTACACAATAAATGGGGTATACAAAGAGAGGTAGATGAAGTGACCGATCTTGGCGTATGAGTACACAGGTGCCTGTAAGCAGCAGTTCAAGTAGACGGGGTTGTAAAGAACGCTTCTGGAATATAAAAGGAACAATTTAATGTTGGAATTGTATAACACACTGGTGAGGCCACAACTGGAGTATTGTGTGCAGTTCTGGTCACCACATTACTGGAAGGACTTAATTGCTCTGGAGAAATTGAGAAGGAGGTTTACAAGAATGTTGCCAGGGTTAGAAAAGTGTAGCTACTAGGAGAGGTTGGATCGGTTGGTATTATTTTCCTTAGAACAAAGAAGAATGAGAAATGACTTTAATGAGGTGTACACAATTATGAGGGGAATAGATAAAGTGGACAGGATAAAATTGTTTCCCTTGTTGGAGAATTCTAGAAGCAGGGGACATAGATACAAGAGAAGTGGCAGAAGGTGCAGGGGGGACATGAAGAAGAACGTTTTTACGCAGACGGTAGTGGGTGTCTGGAATTCGCTGCCCAAGTTGTTGGTCGAGGTGGAAACTCTAAACTTTGTTTTAAAAAAAGGATATGGATCTGTGCCTTAAGTAATGTAAGCTGCAGGGTTATGGGCCGGGTGCAGGAAGGTGGCATTAGAAAGGGCATCTGCGTATCCTCGGGCTGCCATGGACAAGATGGACCGAATGGCCTCCTTCTGTGCTGTAACTTTTCTATGGTTCTATGGTTCTATTGCTGTGGCCCAGACTAAATGTAGACCAAACTGTGTAAGGACAGCAGATTCCATTCCCTTAACAATATTAGTGAACCAAATGGATTTTTATAACTGCCGACAATTTATTCATAGTCATCCTTAGGCTTCTGATTCCAGATTCTTACTGAATTAAAATTCCACTATCTGCTATGGTGCCAATCGTCGCCAGTCCCCAAAGCTTTAACCTGTGTCTCTGCATTTATCTAAACACCCTACTGGTTAACGAATTTCCTTGAGGGAAGGAAAGCTGCAGTCCTTAAATGCTCAGGCCTACACATGACTGCAGACCAAAGCAATACGTTTGACTCCAAGCTCCACACTGAAATGGCCGAGGAAACGACGCAGTTGAAGGGGGAAAATTGACTGGCAAAAAACAATGGATTTTCCAGCGATACCCCAATGTCGTTAAACAAATTCAACCACAATAGCATCGGAGATCTCAGGGTTCCAACTCTGAGCTCACACACAAAAGGGAGTCGGAAATCACACCCATAACCCTCGAAGTCTCTCCAAGATGCAAACGTGTCAGGAATTTGATGAGGAGGAGGGCAGAGGTTTATGATGTTGGAAATTGGCCAGGGTCGTGTTTTTTCGAATCCAAAAAGAGAAGCCTACCCCACAGCCAGGTCTCTCTGTCCCTGCGCCTGAGTTAAAAATGGCCTTTTTAGGTCATATTCCTTTTCATCCACCTTCCTACCAAACTCTATCACTTCACACTTCCTGTGTTAAACTGCATCTTTCAGGTTTCTGTCCAGTTACCGAGGGAAATCATGCACTCCTGCTGTCTCTTACTGCCCTTCACGATGTGTTTCAAAACTGCTGATCTTCCTACATTTGAAACTTTTATAATTCCCTATGTGTGCACAGTCCCATGAGATTAACATATGTCACCAGAGTAGAGGACCAACATTGGCCCTGGAAATCCCCTGGACACTTCATTGTAATATGAAAGGCATCCATTCTCCACTGCTCTCTGCTTTATGTCAGGAAGACAATATCCAAGCCAGTCTGCCATCCTGCTTTAATACCTTGTGTTTCAATTTTGGACCATCTCCGTGATGTGGCAATTTATCAAAAACCTTTTGAAGAGGTAGAAAATTGGGAACGGCAGGGCAGGAGAGAAACTAAAATCATCAACTGGATCAAAATCTACTGATTGCGTTTGGCCTGTCGAAATTTTCCTCGCACTGATGTTAGGCTAACCAGTCTGCAATTAGCTTTATAACCTCTCCCCAATTTTTGAAATAGCAGGGTTAAATTTGCCACGCTCCAAGCAGCCGGGGCTCTTCCAGACTCAACAAAATTTTGGAAGAGGTCAACCAGCCCATTCACTATTTCTATGGTTTACTCATTTAATGCAATTGGATGTCGATTATTGGGCCCTCAGAATTGATCAGCTTTCAGTCCCTTTGATTTCTCTGGCAGAATTGTTTTAGTAATACTATTTTCAGTCATTTCTTCCTCCTCACTGGATTCTTTGTTCCCCAGTATCCTGGAACTTATCTGTGCCCTCTTCCATGAAGACAGAACTAAAGTAGACATGTAATTGTTCTGTTATTTTGTTGTTCTCTATTAAACATTCTCCCGCTTCAGATTGCAAGTCGCATACATTTGCCTTCAAGAAACTTTATTTCATTTTACGTACTTTTCAAGGTTTTGCAATCCTTTTTCTCTTCCTTGCAAATTTAATCTCATGACGTATTTTCCCCCTCTTCATCAATCCCTTGGTTTTCCCTTGCTGCATTCTAAACTATTCCCAATCCTTACGCTTGCTACTTTTCTACCAACTTTATATGAGTCCACTTTGGATCTAATGCCATATTTATTTATTTATTTGACATGGTAAGTGCATTGTTCCTGTACCATTTTTGCGCAAGAAAGGAATGCATAACTTTTGCAATGCATACAGTCATTCCTTAAATACAAACTATTGTCTATCCACCGCCATGCCTTTTAATGAAGCTCACTAATCTGCCTCAAGGCAACTCACTACTCACTGGACTGGACGACTTAGGCATGTAAGGCCCCGGCCTGCTTTCGGGTCCTGCTCTGTGGCAGTGCCATGCTCCGCGGCCTGTGTATCTAGAACTGCATTGGTTACAGGAAGAGAAGATTCGGATGGGCTGTACAATTCCGTGGTCACCTGGGTGGATGGCCCAATGATGTGAACTGCCTGATCCTCCGCTCCAGGGCTGCGTGAGGGGCCTTGGCTGACTCATGGATGAAAAGTGGAAGCTGGACTCAAATCGAGCTGCAGTGCAGCCCTCTCACTTTTAAACTGCTTGGCGCCAACTTGGGAGCCAGCGATGGATTTCAGCCTGTGCAGCAGTGCAGCAATTTTTGTGAGTGTGTGCGTTTCTGATCTGCATGTGAGTGAGCGTGTTTGTTTGTGAGTATTTGAAAGTACAACGGTTTGGGCACATGTGTGCCTTTCCGAGTATGTATTTGCCTTTGATTGTGTGTTTTTGACTGTCTGGATGTGTGTGTGTTTGTGGGTATTTTTCAATTTAATTTTAACGATCTGTGGATTTCTCTGGCATTTCTGCTTTTAATTCCCATCCCTATTTGACCTTGTGAATAACGCCTATCATGTGTGTGTGCGTGTGTGTGTATTTTTGCGTGTGAGTATTTGTATCTGAGCATATTTGTACACATTTGTGCCTTCCTGTGTGCTTGCTTGCATTTTAGGGTGTGTGCTTGACTCTGTGTTTGTTTGTATGAGTGTTTGCATGTGATAGTGCGTGTGTTTGTGTCAGTCTGTGTGTGAGACTCTGATTGTGTTCATGTCTGTCCGTCCTTGTATATGTTTGTGTGTGTCTGTGTGTCATTGTGTGTGTGTGCGTCAGAGTGTGGCTGTGGGATTGTGTGTGTGTGCACTTGTGACCAATTTTGAAATTCATTTCTATGGTTTGATGGCTTCGCCAGCTAGGTCAGCTTTTAATTACCATCCCTAAATGGCCTTGTGAATGACAGTTACCGCGTCTGTATGTCTGTGTGTGTGTGAGAGAGAGAAAGAGTCTGAATGAGCGTATACTCTAATGTCTGTTATTGTGAGTTTATATCTGTATGTGTGTTTGTGCACATGTGTGCATTTCTCTGTGTGTGGTTTCATGTGAGAGTGTGTGCTTGTGTGTGTTCCTGACTGTGTGTGTGTATGTGTGTGTGTGTGTGTGTGTGTGTGTGTGTGTGTGAGTGTGTGTGTGTGTGTGTGTGTGTGTGTGTGAGTGTTTGCATTTTTGTAATTCTTGTTTACGATTTGTGGGTTACCCTGGAAGGCCAGCTTCTTAATTTCCATCCCTAATTCATTTTCTTAGGTAAGTTTATATTCCGTGTGTGTGTCTTAGCAAGTGTATTTGTCTGTGAATGTGTGTGTGTGCACGTTTCTTGTGTGTGAGTCTGAATATGCATATCATCTTAAGTCTGCTATTGTGAGTTTATATTTGTGTGTGTTTTGTGTGTTTGTGTGTGTGTGAGAGTATTTGAATATGTGTAAGCTTGTGTCCATCTGTGAATTCCTGTGTGTGTGCTTACATGCGAGAGTGTGTTTGAATGTGTGTGTGCGAGTGTGTGTGTGTGTCTGTATGTTAGTGTGTGTGTGTGATTGTGTATGTGTGTGAGTGTGTGTGTGTTTGTGCGTGTGTGTGTGTGTCTGTGTGTGTGGAAGTGTGTCTGTGTGTGTATGTGTGTGTGCATGTGTGTTTGTGTGAGTGTGTGTGTGTAAGTGTGTGTGTGTGTGCGTGTGTGTATGTGTATGAGTGTGTGTGTGTGTGTGTGTGAGTGTGTATGTGGGTGAGTCTGTGTGTGTGTGTGTGTGTGAGTGGGTGTGTGTGTGTGTGTGTCTGTGTGTGAGAATGTGTCAAACAAAGAAAAAACGGAAAATAGGAGCAGGTGTAGGCGATTCGGCCCATCAGGCCTGCTCCACCATTAATTCTGAACAGGGCAGATCATTGAACACAATAGCCTGTTCCCGCTTTCTCCCCATACCCATTGATGCCTTTCACCCCATCAGCTATATCTAACTCCTTCTCGGAAACATTCAAAAATTTGGCCTCAACTACTTTCTCTGGTTCCGAATTCCACAGGCTCCCCCACTTTCTGGGTGAAGCAATTTCTCTTGATCTCAGTCCTAAACAGTCTACTCCGTATCTTCAGGCTGTGACAACTGGTCATGGAATCCCTCACCATTGGGAACATCTTTCCCGCAGCTACCCTGCGCAATCATTTTAGAATTGTATAGTTTTCATTGCGATCCACTCTCATTCTTCTGAGCCGCAGTGAATTTAATCATAACAGACTCAATTTCTCCTCATAGGTCAGCCTTGCCATTCCAGGAGTCAGTCTGGTAAACCTTCGCTGCACTCCCTCTATAGCAAGAACATTGTTCCTCAGATAAAGAGGCCAAAACTGCATACAATATTCCAGGTGAGGTCACCAAGGCCCTGTATAATTGCAGCAAGATTCCCAGCTCCTGTACTCGAATCCTCTCACTATGAAGGCCAACATACCTTCTTTAACCCTCTTGCACCTGGATAATTAACTTCCGTGACTGGTGTACGAGGACACCCAGGTCTCATTGCACATTCCCTTCTCTCAATTTATAGCCATTCAGATAATAATTTGACTTCCTGATTTTGCTACCAAAGTGGAATACCTCACATTTATCCACATTATACTGCATCTGCCATTCATTTGCCCACACACCCAGCTTGTCAAAATCACACTGAAGCATCTCTGCATCCTCCCCAAATCTCACCCCCACCTCCCCCCAACAGTGAGCTTTGTGTAATCTGCAAATTTGGAGATAATACATCTTGTTCCCTCATCCAACTAATTAACATATATTGCGATTAGCTCGGGTCCCTGCACCGATCCTATGGTCCCGGACTACCCACTGCCTGCCATTCAGAATAAGAACCGTTTTTTCCTCTTCTTTTTTCTTGTCAACCAGTTTCCAATCCATCCAAATACACTACCCACAATCCCATGCGCTATATTTTTACACGCTAATCTCTTATGTGGGAAGTTGTCGAAAACCTTCTGAAAGTCCAAGTAAACCACATCCACTGGCTCCCCCTCAACTCCAATAGTTACAACCTCGAAAAATTCCAGTAGATTTGTGAAGCATGATTTCCCTTTCATAACGCATGTTGATCCTGTCCGATTCTGCCACTTTTCTTCCGCGTGTTCAGCTTTTAAATCTTTAAGAATGGACTCTAGAATTTTCCCCACTACCGACATCAGGCAGAGTGGCCTTTAATACCCTGTTTTCTCTCTATCTCAATGTTTCACTCGTGGAGTTACAGTAAATACCGTGCAATCTGTAGGAATTGGTCCAGAGTCTATAGAATCTCGGAAGACGACCACCAAGGTATCCACTATTTCTAGGGCATTTTCCTTTTGTTCACAGGGCTGAAGATTATCATGCCCTAGGGATTTTATTATCTTTCAATCCCATCATGTTCCCCAACAAATTTCCCCTGCTAATATTGATTTATATCAGTTCCTTCCACTCACTAAAGCCTGTGTTCGCCAACATTTTTGGAATGTTGTTTGTGTCCTCCTTTGTGAAGGCAGAAACAAAGTATGTGTTTAGTTGGTCAGCCATTTTTTCTGGTCCACATTATACCTTTCCCTGTTTCTGACTGAAAGCGACCTACATTTGTCTTCACCAAGCTTTTTCTCTTCACACACGTATAGAAAGTGTTACAGTCAATGTTTACATTCTCCACAAGCTTACTATCGTTAGCTATTTTGCCCTTTATTGAATAAATTGGTTCTCCTTCGCCAACCTTTCCTATTTTCCTACTGCACCAGACAGGAATAAACAGTTGTTGCAGTTCACCCATTTGCTCTTTGAATGTTTGGCATTGCCAATCCACCGCCGTCTCTTTAAATAATGTTTCCCAATCGATCATAGCCAACAAGCACCTCATACCTCATAAATTCCATTAGTAAGATTCAGAGCCCGAGACTCAGAATCAACTAGGTAACTCTCCATCTTGATGACGAATACTATATTATGATGGTGGATCATTGCCAAGTGTCCTCGCACAGCTAGGTTATCAATTATCCATTTCTTATACACAATGCCCAGCCTAGTGTGGGCTGTTCTCTAATTGGTTCCACAACGTATTGGTCCAAAAAACCATCCCATCTACAGTCCAGGAATTCCTCCTCTCCAGAGTTGTTACTAATTCCATTTGCCCTTTCTATATGCAGATTAAAGTCACCCATAATTTCAAATGTTCCTTTAGTGCATGCGTCTCTATTTTCCTGCGTAATGTCATTGCTAAAATCACCACTGCAGTTTGGCGATCTATGTACAACCCCCGCCAACGTTTTTTGCTCCTTAGTGTTTCTCAGCTATACCCAGAAAGATTCCACATCGTCAGAGCTAATGTCTTTCCTCACTATTGTGTCAATTTCCTCTAATCTGCAATGCAATTGCACCGTCTTTACCTTTTTGTTTGTCCATCCTAAACACTGAATATCTTTGATGTTCAATCCCGATCCTTGGTCACCCTGCAGCCATGTCTCCGGAATCGAGACTGCATCATACCTGTTTACATTTATTTGCGCGGGTATTTTGTCAGCCTTATTTGGAATTTTCCTCGCGTTAATGCACAAATATTTCAGTGTTGTCTTTTTATCATTACTTGTCCCGTTCCCACTATTTTTCACTTAGGTCCTGTTGTTTACTTGCCGAGATTTCTCTGCCTAACACTTATCTTATTCCCTTTCCATTTTGTTTTTCTTATCCTTGCTTCCCCCAAATCTGCCTCCTTTCCATCCGCATGTAATTTTAATTTAAAACTTCCCCAATGACTCTTTCACCTGTCCATATAAAAACCATCCAGTTTGAACAGGTCCCACCAGCACAAGAACCAATCCCAATGTCCCAGGAATCTGACGCCATCCCCTCACACCATCTCCTTAGCCGCGTATTGATCCGATATATCCTGCTATTTCTACTCTGAAGAGCCGATGGCACTGGTAGTAATCACGAGATCAATGCCTTTCATGTCCTGCTTTTCAACTTGCTTCCTAACTTCATATATTCGACTTTTAGGACCTCATCCTTTTTTTCCTATGTCCTTTGTACCAATGTGTACCACAAAGATTGGCTGCTCACCCTGACCCTTCAGTGCATCCTGTACCGCTCTGAAACATCCTTGACCCTTACAATTGAATCCGCTAAAACTTCTGCAATCCCACACTTTGTACCCATCCACTGTGCAGCAGAGCTAACTGTGGTGCAACGAATTTGGCTGTTGCATCTTTCCCCTGAGAGGCCATTCACCTCAACTGTATCCAAAGCGGCACAACTGTTTTGCAGGGGAATAGCAACAGTAGATCCCTGCACTGCCTACCTGGTCCTCTTGGTCTGTCTGATGGTCACCCATCCCCTTCGTGCCTGTGGACTCTTAGCCTGCCGTGTGACCAAATCTCTATAATCTCTGCTGGTGGATGCCCCACAGTGTCTCCAGCCGCCGATCCAGTTCTGAAACCTGGGCCTCCAGGAGCTGCAGCTGGAGATCCTTCCTGTGCACTTGATGGCCCCGGGGACTGGAAATGTTCCTGGTTTGCCACATAGAACAGGAGAGGCATACCACCACCTTGAGCTCTCCTACAATCATTTACCCCTTAAAATTTAATTGAACCTTTTGGAAGATACTTAATATCAAGTAATATCAATTACTCTTGGGCCCTTCTTCCGTCATCCACACAATTTAGCCCTTACAAACGATGGGCCACAAAATAAGCCCTTAAATACCAAAGCGGTAAAAGTAGTAAATACTTACCCGACCGGACACACAGTGCTCAAGTGTTACCTTGTTCGGTCCTCAGCGAACTCCCTCAATCACCAAACTCCAAATTGAGCAATCTACTGCAGCCCAAAGCAGCTCTCCAATGCTGACAGTGTAAGCACTATAAGGTGACCTATTTAGATACTCTCTGAATCTAATCTCTGAAAACCTGTTTAAATCAGTTATCCAGTTAATTAGTTGTAGCTGCAAGCAGAGGATGTATAAACCTTGCTTTTTTATGCTGGCATAAACTCACCTTCTTCCTACCCGAATAGCTGTTTTTAGTGAATTACTAAATAAAAGAAAGGTTAGAATTTTGACAGAAATTAAAACTTAAATTTCCATGGTCAACAAAGTTCAACTTAAGTGCCCGACTGCAGCCCAAAGCAGCACTTCAGCGCAGACTAATATTGCGAGGGATTATGTGTTTGTACGTGTGTGTGTATATGTATGACATTTTGCTTGATTCTTTCTATGTTTGCCTGTTTATGAGTGCGTGAGTGTTTGAATGTTAGTGTGTCTCTTTGTGGATGACTGAGTACTTGAGATTTATTCAGTGCGAATGGGTGTTTGTGTTTGTGTGTGTGTGTGTGCGTGCGATTGTGTGCACGTGTGTTTGTGTATGTTTCTGTATGTGTGTGCACACGTGTGCGTGTTTGAGGACGTGTTGCTGTGTGTGTGCGTGTATGTGTGTCTGTATGTGTGCGTGTTTCTGTGTATGTATATGTTTATGTTTGTGTATTTGGGTGAATGGATGCGTGTGTCTGTTTCTGTGTATTTTTAATCACAGTATATGCACTTCGCTGGCTGGGCCAACATTATTTTCTCATTCCTAGTTGCCTTTGAGTTGGTGTTGGTGAACCACATTCTTGAAGTTGTGCATTCCATTTGGCGTAGGTACGCCGCATTGCACTATTAGACAGCTAGTTCCATGATGTTCATGCAACGACAGGGAAGGAACGGTGATATAGTTTTAACCAGAATAGTGAGTGCATTGGAGGGGAACTTCCATACGGTGATGTTCCAAGAGATATGCACCATTTCTGTGTGTGCGTGTCTGAGAGTGAGAGTGATTTTGTTTGATTGTGTATGTGAGTGTGTGTGTGCATGTGTGTATAAGCGTAAAACTGCGTGAGATTGTGTGAGACTGCAAGGGATTGGTTCTGTATGTATATATGAGTGATTGGGTGTGTTCAATTGTGTCCGTGTGAGAGAGTGTATTTGTGTGTATGATTATTTATGTCTGTGCACCTGTGTATGCTGCATGAGTGTGTGTTTTTGTGTGCGTATGCATGTGTGTGTGTGCATGTTGTCCCCGTATCTGTTTTTCTACCCATGTTTTTGTGTGCGTTTGTGTGTTTGCTTGCGAGTATGCTAGGGTTTGTGTGTTTATGTGTATGTCTGTATTTCTCTTCGTGTTTATGTGTATGCTTCTTTTTCTGAGTGTGTCTGTGTGTTTCTGTGTATATGTCTGTACGTTTGTCTGTATGTGTGTCCGTGATTTTCCCTCAGTTTGTATGCCCCTGTGTGTGTGTTATTTTGTGCTTGTGCTCGAGTTTTCCGATGTTCATGTTTTATTGTGTGTGTTTGTGTTCGTGTATTTATGTGTTTCTTTTTGGATTAGTGTGTGCATGTATTTGTATGCCCTGTTTTTCTGTGTGTGTGCGTGTGTGTGTGTGTGTGTGTGTGTGTGTGTGTGTGTGCGTGTGTGTGCCTGCGGATATGTGTGACTGTATGTCCTTTTGCATGTATGTGTGACTGTTCCTAAAAATTGCAGCATTGTATTGGTTAAACACACCTTGTCATAAATACAACTTGTTGCAGTCCGCAGTAAAGTGGGAAAAAACGTGGGTATTTTCCTGATTCCTCTCCTGTCCTTAATACACCCTTCACCTCTGTCTCTTCCCAGTTACCCTTGGGTCCCCTTTGCTTATGACTCCTCCCATCACCCCTGGGTCCTCTGGTTATCCCCTCACTCGCAGTTCACCTTTGTGTCCCGAACTTACGTCTGGCTTCACCGTCGCTGATGCCTCCCGCTTTACTTCGGTTTTGGTTTTGTTATTTTATCTCCGCTTGCTTCAAGTGTATCAAATAACTTAACATGGGTTCTTTCAAATCAATTTGATTCAATGCAACACAGGATAGGTTCAAACCTTTGAAAGCATAAATAACTCTTCAATTAAGCTGTCAGCTACTTCCCCAGCATGATGTATAATTTCATTGCTCTTTTTCCCCATTCCTTACAGTGAACACAATCGCAATTGTGATCCTGAAGTTTAAAAACTGCGGCCTGGCCAAATGTGTCACCTTGTGGCCATGGCACTGGCGGATCTGCTGGTCGTTATATTAGATGTGATATGGAGACAGATTCCGATAGTTTTTAAGGATACTTTTGATTTCCTGCGCTTCATCCGTGTGTGCAATATACATGCCGTCCTGCTTTATGCAGCCACTGACTGTTCTGTCTGGTTCACCGTCACATTCACCTTTGATCGATTTGTGGCCATTTGTTGCCCGAAGCTGAAAAGCAAATTCTGCAGCAAGAAAACGGCGGCTGTGGTTCTGGGAACAGTGACTGTGCTGAGCTGTTTAAAGAATGTTTTCTGGTATTTTATGCTAAGAGATCGGTATTGGCTGAGGAACCACCCCTGGTTTTGTTGGGTCACAGCCGAGGTTCAGTTCTCTCTGTTCTGGACAACAATCGAGTTTCTCCACCACATTCTAACCCCGTGTGTCCCATTTGTCCTGATTCTGCTGCTCAATATTCTCACCGTCAGACACATTTTACTGAGCAGCAGATCCCGCAGGAGAATCCGGACTCCCAGCAGTGGGGAGAGACCCAGAGACCCAGAGATGGAGAGTCGAAGGAAATCCATCATTTTACTGTTTGTAGTCTCGGCAAATTTCATCCTGTTATGGTCAATGATAATGGTTTATTGTTTATGGAGGCGAATGAGTGATTTGGTGTTTACGTTGGTCTGGTTAGATAGGTTTGTTCAGGAATTGGGCTTCATGCTGCAGCTCCTGAGCTGCTGCACGAACACTGTGATTTATGCTGTGACGCAGACTCCATTCAGACAGCAGTTGAAGAATTTGCTGAAATATCCCTTTACTCTAATTCTTCAATTCTTTCAATGAGGACAATAACTCATTCACCGAAAGCTTCCACTGTCCGGGCGGCCTGTCTACCACAGACACGAGTGATTGATTGGAATCTCCACTTTCCCATTGGCCAGGATGCCTGTCCAACATGGATAACTCTCACTTATTGTGTGAAAGAAAAACACCTCCGAACATTTCTGCGTCACATACCCCCCTCCCACGACCACCCGCAGCCCACACTCCCCCCAGCCCCCTCCCTGCCATTGGCCGGGCTCCTCAATCAGCATGGGTACCTCTCACGTATTGGGCAAAGCAACCCACCCCCATGCTGAATACATGCCCTCCTATTGGCATAGCTGTCAATCAGTCATTGAACCGGCTCCTAGACTGGACAAAAAACAATGCCATTGGCAGGGGTGCCTGTTCATCATGGCTTTCCTTACTGATTGGACAGGGAAAAGGAAAAACACTTTCTAACATGACGGTTTTCATGCCCACATGTCCGTTGTTGTCCTGCTAAAGTGCTAGTTTGAAGCCCAGTGCAACTGGAGGAAGAACGTCTCATCTTCCAAATAGGCATTTCACAGCTTCCAGCTTTAAAATTGAGTTCAACAGCTTAAGGGCATGAACTGGCTCCTGTACATTCATTCCCCGTTTTAAATCCCATTTTTGAGCATGTGTTTTTACTTTTTCATCCATTTATTTTCATTTTTACTTTCATTCATTCATTAATTGTTTTCACCCCTTTTATTCCCTTTACCTGTCCCTTTTGCCATCCTTTCGCACCAACCACCGCCCACTCTCCCCAAATCAGGAACATAACTGCCACTTGCCAGTTGCTCTATGTTGTTCTTTCACAGAGGGCTTACCCTTGTTATGTGAATCACACATTCTGCTTTATGCCATTATGGGCATCTTATTTAGCCCTTACCAATACATTTAACATTCAATTTATCTTTTGTACACAACCTCTTTGTCAATGTTTCCTTTGTCTCGACATATTGTTAACCTTCAATCCAGCTTCACCTGCTCCGCACCCTTAAACAGTATAAATTCCATGACATTTCTACGTCTCTTTAGCTCCGAAGGAGAGTCATATGGACTCGAAAAGTTATGTTACTTTCTCCATATACGCTGTCAGGCCTGCTGATCTTTTCCAGATTTGCCTGTCTTAATCTATAACACTTCATTTGTCTGTGCTGCCTGTCCATCATGGACATTCGTCCCTGGTTGAATAGAAGAACATACCTTAAAAAATACCTACCCTCTTTGTAGCCTACCTGTCAACAATCGCTATCGTTCACCACTGAGACAGGAATTATTCTGTTGGAAACAGGGAAGACAATACTCACAGAAAACGGAGTGTGGGGTGGGGGTAGGGGGTGGGGGCGACGTTCAGACGAAGTGATGTCATCAAAAGAGGTGAGGTAAGAAAAAGTTTTAAGGAAGTGGGATCACCATTGGGGTATAAAGGAGCATTGGAAAGACAGAGAAGAAAGAGAGAGATAGTGAAAGTGAGACAGATAGAGAGAGGCAGAGAGAGAGAGCCACAGACAGAGACAGAGTGCGAGAATAATAAAGAAAAAGAGAAAGAGAGAAAGAGAGAGAGACAGAGGGAGAGACAGAGAGAGAGAGGCAGGGTTTGAGGAAGAAGAGGAATGACACAGAAAGGGCAGGGGATAGAGAGTATGGGAGAGAGTGAGAGGTAGTAACAGATTGAGAGATGCGGGGAGAGTGTTACACAGTGCTAATACACATCAGCTGGTAAAGGCTGCGTTGTTTATATTCCAGTGGGAAACTTGAACAACGATTATAAGGTATATTTTCAATTTGTATGTTATGATGCAGCTCTGAATTCAGAAATAACACCAACAAGCGTCCGGACTTTTTAGGTATCAAACTAAATTATAGAAGTACTAATTTAACAACAAGTATAACACATGCACATGCCTACAAGTTTCTACCATAGCAACTTTTAAATACAACCCAAATGTATCAGTTCCAGGTAAATCTTCACCAAGGCAACGATATTCAGTAGGCATTAAAGAAGCACCAGGCAAAACAGATTTGACATTGCAAATTCAAAATGAGATTCCATTCAATTTGTTTCCTTCGCAAACACAGGTCTAGGCTTACAGTGCGGTTAGATCTTAAATGCCTATGACCCACACCACACACCCAACTCATCTCGGTTTTAATTTAGATTTCCCTTTGAATGTGAATTTTCGTTTGCATTGGAAGGTTTTCAATGTTACTTCTCCTAACAATAATCTTTCCATTAAACCAATATAATTAGTGCTTAAGCACATTTCTTGGTGTCTCCTAACGACTTGCAGAATTTTAGGCATTATTAAGTCTGGTTCATTCAAAAAATGCAGCTGTACTATTTGCCTTCGATCTTTATGTTTATCTAATTAACGTCACAAATTACTACACATGAAAGCATCCAGACTGGTTGAATTTAATCCAATTTAGTCAAAACAGATGCACACAGGCACACACTTTAACGTCGATCATGGTACAATTCCAATTTTAAAATAATTTCCAATACCGTTATACACACAATATCCATTCATAACATCCCCCTCCCTACTCCTTGCCATCAACATAAATCATTCCAGTTAAGTGTCCATGTTTTATAATTTCCTATTGTCCTTTTGAAGCTTCAAACTCATGATAACGGATCTTGGAGCAGATTTTCTCTACCGGCAAAATATGCAATCTTAATGTAATTGGGTGTAATAATAGGCTTCACCTGAAAAGACTTGCAATTTTGTTTCGAAGTTTGGCCAAAATATTCAAAGGTTTGTGGCTTATGAAAAGAATTGTTTCTGATGAATTGTTTGCATCATAAATTTCAAAACGCTGCAATGTGAACTCCATACCCAATGTTTCTTTTCCATCGTTGAATATCTTCTGATTTGTATTTTCAGCGTCTGTTAAAAAAACCCTATCAGTTTTTTTTTCAATTCAAGTCTCACCTTGTAACAGTAACGCCCCAATGCCTATACCGCTTGGGTCGACGACTGCCTTAAATTACTTAGCATAATTGGGCACTGCCAAATTTGTGTAGTTGTTATAATGCAGTATACAAACTGTCAAATGCCTTCTTTCACTGGAATGACCATAATAACTTCATGTTCTGAAGGGATACGACAGTTATGAAGAGTGGTTTGATAGACTTGTGTTGTTTTCGTTGGAGCAGAGAAGACTGGGGGCCGACAGAATCGAGGTGTACAAGATTATGAGGGACATGGATAGGGAGCAGCTGTTCCTCTTATGTGAAGGGCCAGTCGCGAGGGTACATAAGTTCATGTTGACGGGCGGGAGATTTAGGGGAGTTGTGAGGTAAAAACTTTTTACCCAGACGGTGGGGATGGTCTGGAAGGGTGATGAATGCGAGTTGCCTCACATCCTTTAAAAAATACCTGGATGAGCACTTGGCACGTCATAACATACAAGGCTATGGGCCAAGTGCTGGTAAATGGGATTAGCTAGATAGGTCAGGTGTTTCTCACGGTTCGGTACAGACTCGATGGGCTGAAGGGCCACTGCTTTACTGTGAGATTCTGTGAAACTGTGATTCTTTGAAAAACAAATTGCTGGGAGTTAGAGTTGTTAGATTTTTGTAATTATTTCAACGCATTTTAATTGGAAATAGCAAGTGATTATTGACCTGGATGATTCATTATTTAGGCTCAAGATAAGAGTATATATGAATTTTCATTATTCAACTGAACAACAGTTATATGTTAACTCTGTTTACTCTATTAAGCAATACGTTCATATTCGTTGTGTCTATTGGCAAATCCGTCAAATTATGTGTAATTTCATTGTATTGAAGAGTGATTTAATATTTCCTGGGCACAGCGAACTAGACACAAATTAACAGTTACTGATATTATTGGACTCTGATAATTTGATTATCATTGACCACTTATTTCCAGAGACATTTGACCTAACCTCGTTAAGGAAGACGTTGAGTATTTTTGCTAAAAGAACATTGTCCAAGCTTTCCATCTTGCACTCATCAGGACACTTGCCATAATGCTAAGGGAACACAATAATTTCGAATTTATGCGAAGAGATTGCTGATTGGTTTGCAAATAGTGTTGTCATGGCGAATGCATCATTGATGGTAACTGTGAGTTAACTGCCAGGCATTGTCTGGAATTTAAAAGAGGCTGCTTGACCCTGATTGGCCAAGGTATAGCCATGATGACAGAGTAAGCGAATGGCTGTGACAAATTTTATTTTGCTGAAACAGGCAGCGCATTTTCATCTTCTTCCCGTCTGTAAAGGGTTCATTGTAATCATAAATGTAGCTTCCCATGCACGCACCTGCGCCACGTCGCGAGCCTAACTGGCAATATCAATTTGATTTTTCAGGGTAATCGTTGGCACATTTAAGGTTATTTGCAAAATGTTGTTGAATCTCAGAACCATATCTGATGTTTGACACTTTGTCTTGAACTTCACAAGATGGGCTGATTAGGTATGATCTGTATCTTCCCCATCGCAATTGGCAGCCGGGACATGCTGTTTGATGCGATCTGCCAGTCTTTGCGACCTACTGCCTACATAGCTCGCATCGCACGGTTACTGAAATTGATGTACCACCTTACTCGTTTGTGTGATTGGTGGAATGTATTTGTTGGCTTGTTAGCAGCTTCCTGTTATTTGCAGACAGGAATAACATGGACGTGCACTGCATCTGTTTGAAATAAAAAAAAGCAAACAACATTCTTTGACTCATTCTTCAGGGCAAGGCTTTGACAAATCAGGGTTTTGCTGCCCTGCTTAAACTTCCAACAAATTTTGACTGTTAATCAACAGGCACCATCAGTGGTGCATTCGCCCTGCAAAGATACTTGACAACTAAAAAGCATTCTCTTCTCATACAGTATTGATTGTAGTTTCCCTCATTTTATTGGTATTCTTGCATGTGTCCGGAGGAATGCCAGACGAAAGGCTTGTCTCTTTTCCGAGCTATAATTGCATCCCTCATTGAGAAAAAGCTTGGATTCTATTATAAAGGACATAATAGCAGAGCTTCTATGAATGCATAATATAATTAAGCTGAGTCAGCATGAATACATGAAGTGAAAATCACACCTGCCCAATTTGTTCCAGTTCCTTGAGAGGGTAAAAAGCAGGGTAGACAATGTGGAACCAGCAGATGCAATGTATTTGAATTTGCACAAGGCATTTGGCAGGGTGCTGCACCTAAGGCTACTTAATAGAATAAGACTTTTGACAGAGCAGGCAAGGAGGAAAGGGCGGTGCGAATACCCACATGGTGCTGGGGTATTTTATTAGCGTGGATAAAGGTTTGGCTAACAAATTGAAGACATAATTTTGGTGTAAGGGGGCAATTTCAGGATGGCAAACTGTCACTTGTGGAGTGCCAGAGGGATAAGTGCTGGGGCCAGTGTAATTTACATTATGCATTAATGACTTAGATAAGGAAAGTGAATGCTTGTGAATGACACACAAATAGTTTGGAAGAGATGTGGTGAGGGTGACACAAAGGGTTATAGACAGTTTAGTGTGTGAGCAAAAAAAATGGCAGATGAAATATGAGGTGCGAACAATTGAGGTTTTGCACATTGGCAGCAAGTAAAAAGGTCTGAATATTAATAAAACGGATAAAGACTTCAGAGCTGCAGAACAGAGGGATTCGGGGGTCCTCATTCCTGATTCAAAGAAAAGTTAGCATACAAGTTAAACAGGTAGCAAGGGAGGCAAATGAAATGTTGGCCTTTAATTCAAATGGAATGTGGTATTAAATATGGAAGTCTTGCTGAAACAATAAAAGGCACCAGTTAGACCACACCTAATATTCTGTGAAAAGTTTTGCTTCCCTTATCTAAGAAAGATGTACTGACAATCGGGGCATTCCAGGGAAATTTCACCAGTTTGACTCAGGTTAGGCAGGAATTTTCTTATGACGTTCTGTACATTGGACTTTCACAAAATCAAAGGTGGCCTTCTTGAAACATATAAGATTATTTGGATGCTTGCAGGGTAGATGCCTAGAGGCTGATTCACATTGTGGTGGAATCTAGGACCAGAGGGCATAATCTTTGATTGCGGGGTCGTCCATTTTGGAGATTGATTAGGAATATTTTTTATCCTCTCACAGGGTAGTTCATCTGTGCAATTATTTAGCACAGAGGGCTGTAGATGCTGAGTGGTTAAGTGTATTCAAGGCTGAGATAGATTTTTAACCAGTAAGGAATACAACGGTGATGCGGAAAAAGGCAGGGAAGTGGCGTTGACGATTATGAGGTCAGCCATGATATCATTGTATGATGAGCAGACTTCATGGGCCGAATGTCCGACTTCTGCTCCTATGCCTTATGACATTTCTATTATTATTGCAATGGCAAATCGTTATATGTTTATTGGACAAAGAAAAAACTATATGTTCGCTGTTATTATTATACTTTCAATAATCAAATATTTACTGTCACAGCATACAGTAATGATGTACTCGCTTCTAGAATTGTCCTAAAGATTACATAGCCATGTACAGCAATCATTGATAGATTTAAAAATGCGTATGTACTAATACAATTGACAGCTCGTTGTGTGCAAAATGTGTGCCCCGAGCAACATTGTTTTACTCGTTTGTGCACCTGAGCAACGTGAGATATTTACAGTAATTATCGGGCTGAAAAATAATTTAATTTAGATTGTAACGTTTTATGTTGATTTGATTATCACTCGCAACATGGGTCAAAAAACCCTATTAATCTTTAATGCGAAGAAGAAACTGAACGATGATTAGTCAATTACTATGATTATTCAATAAACGATTATTAATTAATTCAACTAACAGTGATTCGATATTTACTGTAAATAATTGAATTGAGATTAACTGGAAATAAGTATTGGACTGAACAATGATTTTATGGTTAACCTCAACACAAGGATAACGATGAAAAAATCTCTGTGATTAATCACATGATGATATCTTGAAATGTATCTTGAAAATTGCATTGAAACAATAATTTGATGTTTGCAATGCATATCGGACTGAAATTAATTTGAGGATTCCAGTGTTTCTCCTCCCATTCACGAGACCGAGAGCGTGTGCGTCTCTGACCTTAAAATGGGCTGGCTGTGTTAACACTCACTTCAATATTGCGTGTAAATTTCCCAGGTTTAATCCCAGCACCGCAATGGTAAACATCTATATCAGATATATCATGTACCAGCTCCTGACATACATCATCATATCAAAGTTTCTTTCCCTTTCTAACAATAATCCATTCGCCGAACCGGGTTCCAGTTTGGGTCAGGGCTGCACAGTTTATCTGCCTGATCATGTTGCCTGCTTTCCCTTCCTGAATACCAGTATTCCAATGCATTTCGAGATCCAGCTGTGTGGCCCAAGTTTCAACGTTCAATGATATAGTTTATTTCTGAAGTTCCCACTTCACCTTCATTGAAGCAAACAACTCAGTTATTAAACAGAAATAAAAATATCTGGAAAAACTCAGCTCGTCTGCAGCATCTGCAGAGAGGAACACATCTAACGTTTCGAATCCGTATCAATCTTCAACAGAACTAAGCAAAATAGAAAAGAGGTGAAATATCAGGTGGTTTAAGGAGGGAGGACAAGTAGAGCTTGGATAGGGGGCCAGTGATAAGTGCAGATAGCCAAAAGATGTCAAAGACAAAAGCTCAAAGAGGTGTTGAAGGAATATGCTAATGAAGGGTAGAAAGCAGGACAAGCAAGGTACAGATAGCCCTAGTTGGGGTAGTGTGGGGTGAAGGGAAGGGGTCAAAATAGGCTAAAATGTAGAGATAAAACAATGGATGGAAATACATTTAAAAAGAATGGAAATAAGTGGGAAAGGAAAAATCTATTTAAATTATTTGGAGAAAAGGGGGATATCGGAAAGGGGGTGGAGATGGAGGAGAGAGTACATGATCTAAAATTTTGGAACTAAATATTCAGTCCAGAAGGCTGTAAAGTGCCTTGTCGGAAGATGAGGTGCTGTTCCTCCAGTTTGCATTGAGCTTCACTGGAACATTGCAGCAGGCCAAGGATGGACATGTGGGCATGAGAGCAGAGTGCAGTGTTGAAATAGCAAGCGACAGGGAGGTCTGGGTAATGCTTGCGGACAGACCGAAGGTGTTCTGCTATTAAACTGTGTCTATACTGACACAGGTGTCGATGGTCATTACTGGTCCCTGTGGCCCTTCCCGCTGGGGTTGACATCGTGGTATATCTGGGGGGATTTTGATCATCACCATGTCTACCACACTGGGTATTTGCCTGGGCTCAATCCCCGCAGCTGTTAGAGTCTGCTCAACTATGTTCTGCTGTTTCTTCACTTCTTGTCTAAGCGATTTTAACAGTTGACATAGTTCCTTCAGGTACCTCCTGACCCTGCTTATGGCAGATCCTGTATCGTCACAACTCGTCAGTCCTCCCGCTGGGGGCCACATTGCTCTCCCCACCATGAGTATGCTTTGGGTAACGTCAGGGTCCTGTTGGGCGTTGCTCTGTGTTGAATGAATATGGGGGGTTGCACGTCCGTCCATCTATTTTTTTCAACTTTCAGCTATTTTACTTCCAGCTGTTTTAATGTCCTCTCCACTCTTTGTACCATTCCTGAACTTTGGGGATGGTGGGGGATGTGAAACTTCTCTTTGAATGCCGACGGTCGACACCTTCCTTAATGCTTTGTCACTAATATGTGTTCCCTGCTCACTTTTTATGCACAGGAGTGCTCCGCATTGCGGCCCAGCACCGGCCAACTCCAGTTTCGCGGTATTAACTCGTTGGTCACATTGCTCCTTTGGTGCTGTTCCAGTGGACAGCTCTAAGAGCCCTTAGCACATACACACTGGCACTTCTGCCCTTCCTTCTGTCCTCTATATCCCACTATTATTTCTTCAGTCAGGGTCATTGTAAGGGCGCTAACAGTACAGCCAGTTGTCCCAAATGCCTCCAGCCACCGACTAAGTTGTTCCATTACCAAAGGACGCTTTGTCTTTCCCCGAATATTTGCTGAGAAACCTGTGAAATGTATCTGGATATTTCGCCATTGCCCTTTCAAGCGCTCTTGATACCCCAGCTGCTGGTCTTCCCGGGGTTTATGCTGTGCACATGTTCGGCATTTGTGACAATAATTTGCCGATATGCTGGCCTAGCTCCAGCCACCACCAGTCTCGCTATATTGACTCAGAGAAAACATTCCTTTTCTTTTGCTTTTCCATAGTAAAATTCTACAATTCCCGGTACATACACTCGGGCACCATTGCTCTTCCGTCTGTCCTGCAGATCAATGGTGGTCTCTTCATTGCTCCATTATCTCCCTATATTTCCTTTTCCCTGTATAGTGATAGAGAAATCAAGGGTAAGAACCGAACACGGCCTCCATGAAAAATAGTGGGAACGGGATAAGTAATGTTAAAAAGACAAGCCTTAAGGCTTTGTGCCCCAACGCGAGGAGCATTCACAATAAAGTGGTTGAACTAACTGCAGAAATAGATGTAAACAGGTATGATATAGTCGGGAATACGGAGGCATGGCTGCAAGATGACCAGGGATGGGAACTGGACATCCAGGGGTATTCAGTATTTTGGAAGTACAGACAAAAAGGAACAGGCGGTAGAGTTGCATTGCTGGTTAAAGGGGAAATTAATGCAAGGGTGAGGAATGTTATTATCTCCGGTGATGTGGAATCTGCAGGGCTAATGCGGACAAACACAAAGGGGAAAAAAACGTTATTGGGCGTTTTATATAGACCACCACACTGTAGTGATGATGTTGGGATGGCATTAAACAGGATATTAGAGACGCATTTTAATAAAGGTATATTTGTAATTATGGTTGACTTTAATATGCATTTAGATTTGGCAAATCAAGTGAGTTACAATACCGTAGAGGAGAAGTTCTGGTGTTTTTGGAATGTTTTTTTTTATGAACCACTACATTGAGAAAGCAATGAGAGAACAGTCCATCATTGAATGGGTATCGTTTAATGAGAAAAGAATAATTGGAAATCTAGTTGTATGAGGACACTTGTGGATGAGGGACCATAAAAATATAGAATTCTTCATAAAATGAGAGTTACGTAGTTAATTCTGAGAGTTGGGTCCAGAATCTTACGGAAGTACACTATGGTTGTGTGATGCGCGATTTGGCTACGTTGGATTAGGAAACGTTACTTTAAGGGCTGACGGTGGATAGGCAATGGCAAACATTCAATGAGTGCATGGTGAACTGCAACAATCGTTTATTCCTGTCGTGCACATAAGTAAAACAGGAAAGTTGGCCAAACTATGGCTTACAAGGGAAATTAGATATAATATTAAATGGCAGGAAGAGCCATGCAAATTCGCCAGAAAATAAACAAAAGGCCTGAGGTTTCAGAGCAGTTTAGATTTCAGCAAAGGAAGACCAAGGGTTTGTTTAAGAAGAGGAAAATTGAGTGCAAGAGTGAGCTCACAGATAGCATAAAAAATAACTGTAAAATTTTCTATAGATATGTGAAGAGAAAAAAAAAGTGAAGACAAATGTAGGTCCCTTACAGTCAGAAACAGGGGAATTTATAATGGGGAACAATTAAATGGCTGGACAACTAAGTAAGTACTTTGGTTCTGCCTTCATGAAAGGAGGATACAAATAACATACAAGAAACTTTGGGGAACAAAGGGTTTAGTGAGAGGGAGGAACTGAAAGAAATCAGTATGTGTAGGGAAATGATGTTGGGGAATTTGATTGCATTGAAGTCTGATCAATAGCCGGGGCCTGATAATCTACATCCCAGAGTACGTAGGGAAGTGGCCCTAGAGATAATGGATGTATTGGTGGTCATCTTTCGAGATTCTTTAGACTCTAGAACAGTTGCTACAGTTTGGAGTGTAGCCAATGTAATCCCACAGTGTTAAAAGGTAGGCAGAGAGAAAACAGTGTACTATATACCAGTCAGCCTAACGTCGGGAGTGCGATAAATTCTAGACTGCAATATAAAAATTAATAGCTGAGCACGTGAAAAACTTTGGCAGAATCAGACAGAGTCAGCATGGATCTTTGAGAGGGAAATCCTGCTTGACAAATCTACTGGAATTTTTCGAGGATTTAACTATTAGAGTTGATGAGGGTGAGCCAATGGATGTCATTTATTTGGGAACCAGAAGGCTTTCGACAAAGTCCCACATAAGAGCTTTGCGTGTAAAATTAAAGCGCATGTGTTGGGGATAGTGTAATGAAGATGGGTAGAAAACTAATTGGCAGACAGGAAACAAAGAATAAGAATATACCGGTATTCTTCCAAATGGCAGACAGTTATTCACAATATATATTAATGATTTAGATGAGGGAATTCAGTGCAATATTTCCAGATTTGCAAATGACACACAGCTGGGTGGGAGGGTGTGCTGTGAGGAGGATGCAGAGGTGATTTGGACAAGCTAAGCAAATGGTTGGATTCATGTCACATGCAGTATAACGTGGAAAATTTGTGAGGTCATCCATTTCGGTAGCAAAACAGGAAGGCAGATTATTATCTGAATGGTTATAAGTTGAGAGAGGGGTATGTGAAACGAGTCCTGGGTGTCCTTGTACACCAGTCGCTGAAGGTAAGCATGCAGGTGCAGCAGGTGGTAAAGAAGGCGAATGGTATGTTGGCCTTCATAGCCAGAGGATTCGAGTAAAGGAACAGGAGTGTTTTGCAGAAATTGCACAGAGCTTTGGTGAGACCTCACCTGGAATATTGTGTGCAGTTTTGTCTCCTTATTTGAGGAAGGACTTACTTGCTATAGAAGGATTGCAGGAAAGGTTTACCCGACTGATTCCTGGGATGGCGAGGCTCACATATGATGAGAGATTGAGTTGATTAGGATCATATTCGCTGGAGGTCAGAAGAATGAGGGGGGAATCTCATGGAAAACCATAAAATTGTAACAGGACTAGACAGATGAAGGAAGGATGTTCCCGATGGTCGGGGAGTGCAGCATCAGCGGTCACTGTCTGTAGATATGGGGTAGACCATTTAGGACTCAGAAGAGGAGACATCTCTTCATCCAGAGAGTGGTGAGCCTCTGGAATGCGTTACCGCAGAAATTAGTTCAGACCAAAACATTGTATGTTTTCAACAAGGACTTAGATATAGCTGTTGTGGCGAAAGGGATCAGATTGGTATGGGCAGACATCGGGAACAGGCTATTGATTTGGATGATCAGCCTTGACCATAATGAATGGCGGAGTAGGCTCGACGGGCAGAATGCCCTACTCCTGCTCTAGCTTCTACGTTTCTACGTTTCCATATATCAGTTCCCCGTGAATATCTGACAGGTTGGATCTCACCCCTGCCCCATCCCCCACTCCACCCCACCCCAGCTTTCCGGGTGGTGTTGATAGGCAATTCTTCGGCTGCGCCTTTTCACGTCTCCTAATCTGTCTCCACCTCCCCCCACCCTGCTGGGGCAGTTGTTTTCTGGTGAGCCTTGACATTCACTTTTCCTGCCTCCCTAGGAAGTCCAGCTGCCTTTCTAACGTTCCTAACCAGCTCTTTATGCTGCACATGGCATTGTGCCGGATGCTATAAATCTATCCCGGCGTGCTGCAGGCTATCATATAATGATGTACCAACCCGAATGCATATCAGTTGTCTGCTTATATGTACTGGCTTTGGTAAAGGCTATTATCATTTAAAATGATCGGAGTATCACCCACATTTACACCAATGTTTTTTCTTAAATTATTTTCAGCTTTGAATCGAGCTTTTGAGCCGCACTGAACGTTACTCTAACCCACTGTCTACAAACTGCTCTGTTTCTCCTTTTGGTTTAGATTGGCCGCTGTTTCAGGCCGATTTATTTATTTATTTTTTTGTTTCTGTTCCAAATTCCAATTGACAAGTTATTTCATTTAAAACACATTCCCTGTTTGCTTCTTAGAAATGTGCCACAACCAACATCCTGCAATCCTTCAACTTCTCACGAAGATTTAATCCAAGATCAATACTAAACAACTAAGATTTAATTATAATTATTGCAGCCAAAAATAAATAAAGTATAATTACCCTTTAATTCCAACCATTCAAAGTCTCACTTTTCACCGTAACGTACACTCAACTTCTTGGTTAACTCACACACATTTAACACAACTTGACTCAGGCCCACTTCACACATTTACCATTCAATAACGTCCAAACGCACAGAGAGCACTCCAAGCTAGACTTGCAATCGCCCGAGAGTGTCAGTATTCAAAGAGAGTGGTACGAAAGCGGGTCAATATTAATAGAGTGTGGCTTAAATGCGCGTCAGTATGTAAAGAAGGCAGCCCAAGAATGTGCCGGTACTTAGAAAGGGTGGCCTGTACTGTGTCTCTCTTAACGGAGGCTGGCGAGAATGTGCATCAGTGATTCGGGAGGGTGTCCGGAGAATCTTTCAGTCATTACAATGTGTGGCCTGATAGTTTCACTGTATGTTCATGGAGTGGGCCGACAGTGTGTAAATATGTATACAGGGCGGCTTGTGACTGTGCCAGTGCATGCAGAAGCTCTCCCCCTCAGTATTAACAGAGGAATGCCCAAGAGTGTGTGAGTAATTACAGAGTGTGAGCCAAGAGTATGCCAATACTTACAGAGAGTGGCCTGACATTGTGTCAGTAATTACACAGGGTGGCACGAGAATGTGTCAGTAATGCAGAGGTTGGCCTGTCAGCATTTACAAAGGCTGGCCAAAAGTGCGTCAGAATTTACATAGGGCAACGTGAGAGTGTGTTAATATTTAGAGATGATGGCTCATGAGTGTATGGAGGCTGGCCAAAAGTGGGTCAGTATTTGCAGAGGGTAGCCCGAGAGTGTGTCATTTTTGACAGAGGGTTTAGCATAAAGTAGGTTTGTTGGGGAAAGTACGGTTAGGTCATTCTGTGTGTTATAATTACATTTGGAGTCAAGTAGACTTCAGGATTTGACTGATGAAAATAAGCTCAGTGCTTGATATGATAATAGTAAACATTGATGTTGGCTGAGAATGAAAGATGTGAAGGGAATTTGCATTTTAGATGGGTGAAGAGAGCTTTAGATTTCAAGTGATATCAGACTGCCTACAGATAGCCATAAAAGTAAGGCCAACGAGTGTGTTTATTTTCCCCCAAGGGGAACTTACAATAAACAGTAACAACATGAAAGATTATTTTGTGTTGTGAGGAGCATGCAGTTTCAAAGACATATATAATAATAGAGAAAAAAATATAAAAAAGAAAATAAGGCTACATATTAGAAGAATGTTATTGGGAGAAGTGTGTGAAATAGGCTTAAGGAAGCTTCCAGTAATACTGCAGAAGTCTGATTTCTACCGAAGCTGGGGAAAAAGTCATTTGGAATTCCACTTTCCAGGGTATGGAGGTACTTTACTGGATCTGTTTAAAACTTCAAATCAATGATTGGACCTTTGCATTCAAGGTTGTGTAACTGTAGGTCGGTTAACTTGGGGATTTTAGGAGTTAGCATAGTAATAATTTGTATGTATATGAGAATTTACGAAGGCTGGCCTTCTTTTATTTTGTCAATAAATATTAGAATTTAATTTTCTTTTTAGTCTCTAAAAGCCTTATTGCAATTATTATTTCTGAATTCAGTGCCCACATTTTTAAATACGGGCAAATTGCAAAATAGCTGTGATGGCACTAACAAGTTTCCCAGCGTGAATGGCATTCGCCTGGCACACATGATATGCTGGGTCATAACAACATAGTGTGTTAACATTTTCAGTGAATGCCACAATCATGTGTCAGTCTTTACAAAGTGTGGCGTGAGTGTGTGTGTGTGTCAATATTTACAGAGGGTGGCCTGAGTTTGTCAGTATTTACAGAGGGTGGCCTGAGTGTGCGTCAGTATTTTTACAGTGTGGCCTGAGTTTGTCAGTATTTACACAGGGTGGCCTGAGTGTGCTTCAGTAATTTCACAGGGTGGCCTGAGTGTGTCAGTATTTACACAGGGTGGCCTGAGTCTGTGTCACTGTTTTCACAGAGTGGTCTGAGTGCGTCGTGGAACATTTAGAGAGTGTGGCCCAAGTGTGTAACAGTATTTATCGAGCCTGGCACGGGATTGTTTCATTATTTATAAACTGTTGCCAGAGTCTGTGTTTGTATTTACAAAGTGTGTCCAGAAAGTGGTTCTGTATTAAGACAGGCTGGCCGGAGTGTTTGCATCTTTTCATAGGGGCTTTGAATGTATATCAGCATTCACAGTGGGTGATAACAGTGTGTGTGGGTATTTGCAGAGGGTGGCCCACGAGTGTGGACTTCCAGATGGCCATTGACAAGGTGCCGCACAGGAGGCTGCTTAGTAAAATAGGAGCCCATGTTGTTAGATGCAAGGTATTAACATGGATAGAAGATTGGCTGTCTGGCAGGAGGCAGAGACTGGGGATAAGTTGGTCCTTCTCAGGATGGCGGCCGGTGACTAGTGGAGTTCTGCAGGGGTCAGTGTTGGGACCACAACTTTTCACTTTATATATTAATGATCTAGATGAAGGAACTGAGGGCACCCTGGAATGTTCTGTGGAATGATAATAGATTTATTGTAATTTCTGCAAAATCGTAAGTTTTGCAGCATGCCCTGTAAAATTGAAATCATTTTTCTCTGACATTTTCCTACTAAGATGATGTTGTTTGGCTCTATTCCCTAGAGTCAACTTTGTGGTGGTTGTGATCCTGATATTAGGGAATTGAGGCCTCTCCAAATGTATCACTCAATACCTAAAGGCAATGGTAACAGCGGGTCTACTACTCAACACCACTGATGTTATACTGAATCGAATTTATTACATCACTTAATTTGTTGTACATCATTCCAGTGTGTAAACTGAAAATAGTTTTGGCTCTTGCAGACATGACTTGTTCCCTCTGGTTCACAGTCGCTTTTACCTTTGATCGATTTGTAGCCATTTATTGTCAGAAACTAAAACCAGATTATTGCACCAAGATAAATTCAAAAACTGTGGATGCTGGAAACCAAAAACTAAAGCACAAATAGCTGGAAAAACTCAAAACGTCTGACAGCATCTGTGGAGAGGAATACAGAGTTTACCTTCGAGTCCTTATGACTCTTCATCAGAACGAAAGAATAAGTGAAATAAGGTGAAATATGAGTTGTTTGATGGGGTTGGGACAGGTGGAGCTGAATAGAGGGCCAGTGATAGGTGGAGGCAAAGAGGAGATTGCCAAAGATGTCATAGACAAAACGACAAAGGGGTGTTGACGGCAGTGATATTAGCAAAGGATGTGCGAATGGTGACATTAAGGGTAGAAAGCAGGACGAGCAAGTGGCAGATGGCTCTAGTGGGAATGGACTAGGGGGAAAGGATCCAAATGGGCTAAAAGGTGGCGATAAAACAATGGATGGAAATTAGACTCAAAATACTAATAGAAAAAATTTAGAAAAGAAAAATATATTTTAAAAATATATAAATTATGAGAGAAAAGGGTGGATCGGAAGGGAGGTGGGGTGGAGGAAAGAATTGATGATCTGAAGTTGTTGAACTCACTGTTAAGTCAGGAAGGCTGCAAAGTTCCCAATCGGAAGATGAGGTGTTTGTTCCTCCCATCTGCTTTGATCTTCACTGGAACATTGCAGCAAGCCAAGGACGGTGATGTAGGCATGAGAGCAGGGCGGTGTGTTGAAATGGCAAGCGACAGGAAGGCCTGAGCCATGCTTGCAGACAGGCCGAAGATATTCCACAAAGCAGTCACCCAGTGTTCGTTTCGTCTCTCCAATGTAGTGGAAACTGCTTTGGGAGCAGCGAATGTAGTTGACTAAACTGACGGACGTGCAAGTGAAATGCTGCTTCACTTGAAATGAGCTTTTGGGCCTTGGACGTTGAGGAGAGGGGAATTGAAGGTGCAGATGTTGCACCTTATTCATGGAAAGGTGCCTTGGGAATGGGTTGAGGTATAGGGGGTGATGGACGAATGGAGCATGGTATCCCGGAGGGTACTGTCCCTGTGGAATGCCGACAGCTGGGGCAATGGGAATTTGTGTTTGGTGATGGCATTCTCATGGAGTTGGTGGAAATGTCGGAGGATGAACCTTTGAATGCGGATGCTCTTGGGGTGATAAGTGAAGACAAAGTGGATGCCAATCATGATTCTGGGAAGGAGAGGAAGGTGCTAGAGCGGATGAGCGGGAGTTGGGCCGGTCAAGGATAAGGGCACTGTCAAGAAACCTGGGTGGAAAACCTCGGTTAAGGAAGAAGGAGGACATGTCACATGAACTGTTTTTGAAAGTGGCATCATCAGAACAGATGCGACGGAGACGAGGGAACTGAGAGAATGGGATGGATTCCTTACGGGAAGCGGGGAGAAAGGATCTCTCATCTATGAGGCATGGCGCCATCATGCGGCAGAACTTTGTAATGCAACTTTTTGATTCATAGCCCAGCATTTCGCTGCCAACGTCACTGCTCCGTTATGTGGGGCTTCATGCAGGGTGAATTAAGAAGTAACCTGCACTGGGCCTCTAAAGGTTTGGCGAATGAATATTGTTTCGGGGAGATATTATGCTGCAGAAATTCCAGTGAGAATACACAAAGAGGTAGGGGTAGATTCGGCGAGTGCGTGAACGATTTCATTTGTTGTGGAGAAGTGTGATATCATCCATTTGATGCAAGAAAGTTCATTTCTTGTAACGTTAACAATTGTGTGAATCACAAATGTAGCTAGTAAATAAGTCAGTCGGCAAAGTGTTCATTAAAAATCTCGATGATTTCCCACTCACCGCTGCATAACATAGATAATGAATCCATTCCCAGCTATTGTGTGTAATAAGTCAAAGTACTTCCTTAGACATTAACTTGCAGAGGTAATATTGATTCAGCCGTGTTTCTTTTTCTCGGCACTTAAATCCAAATGATTTATTCGGACTTCTTTAGGTTGATTTCAATGTCATTACATCTGCTTCAATGTTGTTTGCTGCTTGTTTTTGCAGTTTTTGGTCATTTTGATCACCTTACTTTCTTTATTCCTTCAGGTTACATTCAGTCAGTTGCTATGCAGACATCCAGAACTCCATTTGGTTACATTGTTTGCTTATTTGCCATTACACTTACACCATCATGAAACTCTTACTCTCTTGCTATTCGCCCTCACAGATGTTCACTTTTGTACATTCTACCGGCTCCAGCAATCTACTCGTTTAAAAACTGTTATATTTATATTTTTGTTCAGTTGTGATGAAAAGTCATTGTGATAAACTGCTCGCCTTGTTTATCTCCACTGACACTGCGCTGTGAACGGTGAAGAGCAGTCAGTTGGGCAGTAGCTATATTTACACTTGCGGGCACATCTGTTTTCCTCTGAAGCTCTTTTAATACATTTATTTTAGCTTCAGTGTTGTATTTAAATGTACTCGTAAGCTTCCAACTTATTACATATAAATCATGACTTAGATTCGAATAAACTGGGAATCGCTCACTACAAATTCTCTATTATTCGTCTAAATTTGGAAGACAATGACAGAACTGGAAAACTTTGTATAGCCAGGAAGAACACTATGTAAGTGCTGTTGACGCTGCTTGTACCACAATAAATGATTGTAACTGGGTCGTTATATTCTGGTTTAATTAAGAAGCGACAGGAGGCACATGATATTCCCTAAATAAAGTCGATGTAAATACGAAAATCATAGCGATCAACATTTAGTAAAATAATATTTCTTTTTGTCAATTTCACTATAGTACATGTAACGGAAGAACTCCATATGGAAGCATAAATCTGTTTCTCAATGTTGTTCAAGAAGTGATGCATTCCATAATAAGATAGATGATTTCTGAAATATTATGTCAATATAGTTTTAAATGGTGATAACTTTGTTATCGATGATTAATATAATAGTTTTGCACTTGGTCATTTCCATTTTTTGCCACTGAGAGAACTCTCCTCCCCTTCATTCATTTCTCGTGATTCTGCTTATTGACTTCGACAGTTTCCCAGCCTGCTCTCGACTACTCGCACACGCTCGCAATCCCCACCCAATCTCACTGCATTATTTTCTCTGCCAACCCCCATTGCGCACTGTTCATGTCTTGCCCATCATTTGCTCCACCATCAGACTCATCATATTGTACAAACCAAGTTCACTTCAGAACACGAGTACAATGAGCAATGTCACTGAAGGTCAGTCAGTGCATTGAGCTGAAATTATGAGTGAGATGGTAAATGAGAATCTTTACACAACTTACCAAAATGGATCATGAGCGTAATTTGAGGCGGGTCGAAAATATAGATTCACAATTGCTGCTGGTCAAGCCATGTGTCTAATATCAATTCATATTACAAACAATGGAACAGAATATTGGCAGGAGTGTGTTACGGGAATAATATAGCAGTCTGCTTGTTTTCAGTCCTCAACAATGTCCATTTTTACCATCAAATTATGAAAATTAATTTTAGATAGATCAGGAGATTTACTAAAAGTCGTTTATTCTCTCAGTGTGACCACACCTTGAAGGCGAGTGCAGCAGAGGATGGATGCAGCAATGATAGGCTCGTGTCTGTTTGAATGGGCCCAGGATTGCTGCCAGCTGTCCCTGATTCACACTTTTATCAGCACAAAATTGGACATTCCTGTTTTGGATGGGGTGTCAAAGGTGGGGTGTTATCCTGCACTGGGGACCCTTACAGAATGCCAGATCCTTTTGGAATCACTGGAAGATGTTGCAAAAGGTATTTGATGAGGAGGACGCTACAGACCGAAGAGAAACATAAACTAAGGTGAAATAGAACTAAATATAGAAAAAGACTAGATGTTCCGGTGAATAAGAAAGAAACAAGGAAGAACAAAAGATGAGATAACATCTAACAAGATCTACAGCAGGTAGTATGATAAGATACTTGCAAGGACCTTAATAGCAATATATTTTCATAATTTCTTGAGAGTGAATAAAACTTGTGAGATACAAATACAAAATAGTGCGCTGATAAGAATGACAAATCCTCTTAGATCAATGGCAGATGTTGACAAAACTATCTTATAAGGAGGCACTTGTAGTCCTGAGTGCAAATGTGCTACTCCACAGAAAAACAACCAAGGAAATGTAAGTGGTAAGCGACAACGTAAACTAAAAAAAAAATAGGAAGAAATGCTTGGAATACTGGACAGTTCAGACCGCATCTGTTGACAAGTAAAGAGATGTGAAATTACAGAGAGTTTGTTGAATATTAATTTGAGCTGAACCTCTGCTGGAAATCTTCATAAAACGTTTGCCTGAGAGGAATTGGAAGGAGAATAAGTTTTCTGAGAGATCATTGCCATCACAGCCATGCAGTTTACATGTCGCTTCCAAGTAATTCAACAATGAAGTACTCACGGTGCAGTTTGGCATTTTTTCTCCCCCTCCTCCTCCTCCTACTTCAAGCTAATTTGCAAAACATTAAGAGGTTAGGGGGTTAGGATGGTAAATTGAGGAGAACAGCCGAAAACTACAGGACAATATCAATGAACTGGTCAGGTGGGTAGAGCAATAGTAAATGGAATTCAGGCATGGAAAAATGCGAGGTAATACAGTAGCAGAGGGCTAAAACAGCAAGGGTTGACACTACGAATGGTCGTGCTCGGAAAGCAGCGAAGATCAGAGGAACCTTGATGTGCTTATCCACAGATGCCTGAGGGATCAGGGCAGGTAGCCAAAGTGGTAAAGCAGGCATAAGGGGATGTTTTCCTTTATTGGCCGAGCACGGTGGTCGTGCTGCAACTGTTTAAAACATTGGTTAGGCCACAACTGGACTACTGTATGCAGTTCTAGTCACCACATTATAGAAAGGATGTTATTGCACTGGAGAGGGTACAGAGGAGGTCTACCAGGATGTTACTTGGGATGGAGAGACTGAGTTAAGAGGAAAGATTAGATAGGCTGGGGTTGTTTTCTTTGCAGGAACGAAGTTTGACAGGGGACCTGATAGAAGTGTATAAGATTATGAGGTCCGTAGTTATGATGCAATATTCCCATTGGTAGAGGGTCATTAGCTCGGGAACATTGATGTTAGGTAAGAGTTAGAAGGCTAAGAGGTGAGTAGTGGAGAAGTTCTTTCACCCAGAGCATGGTGGAAGTCTGGAAAGCACTGCCGGATAGGGTGGTTGTGTCAGAAATTCCCGCAACATTTAAGAAGCATATAGATATTCAATTGCGTTGCCATAGCCTCCAGGGCTATGGGTCCAGCGCTGGAAAATGGGGTTACTGTAGTCAGATCTTTGTTGACACGATGGGCCGAGTAGCCTACCCCTGTGCTGTAAACGTGTATGGGTCCATGACAGACCGTTGTCTAGCATTTCTAGAAAACATATTGAAGCAACAAGTGATTTTTGGCCTAGCCGGCAGCTTCCTGCATATTCAAAACTTCGCTTACGAATAGGATTTGCAGAAGGAGGCAGAGTTTGTTTTTTGGGAAGCGAGTTCTTGTTTCGTGTAGGGTGTTGTTGATATCCTGAATGCAACATATTGCACAATATATCAGATTATCACTGAGGCGAAATTTTGCTCCTTGAGGCTTGCATTCGGCAGAATAGTTTTAGCACAGAGAAAAGAAGAGGAAAGCAGCTTTTGCTGCGCAGATTTGTGAAGATCGGAACTTTCAGACAGCTGTTGGAATAAATTTGTCCTTCCAGCTCACTGGTGACCTGAAGCTTTGAGTTTGCAAAAATGAGAGTTCTGATGTTCCAGCTGGTGCGCGATCAGACAGTGAGGAAGAATACTGTGTTGTCCACTCACTGATAGACTGAATTTGAATGTCACTTGATCTCACTGGAAAAATCTGAAGGCTATGAATGGTTAGCTGATGTGTTGAGAACATGGTGCATATAACGCCCAACTCGCAGGATTGATCCCCATGCTGGTCAGTGAAGCTTCTCCATCGCAAACCTCATGTTGATTGCGATGTCAGGTTACAGCCCTGAAGTGGTTAGTGACACACTGCAAGACTGTTTCAACTGGGACAATTACTCCAGTGGGATTGCAGCTTTCATTTCTTTCGTGCTTCTGTGAAAATTTGCGCCTTTTGTTCTCACAAATCCCCGCTTTTTTAAACAATCCTGTGCCACCGATCTGTCGGTAACACATGATCAAACATTTTCTACTCTACAGCCGAACACTTGCAAACGAGCAGTGACATCGCTGTCAACTGTGCCCATACCTGTCGTTCGCTGTAGTGTTGCAGTCAAATTCACACAAGCCAACTTGCAATCGCCAGTGCAACAAATCACGCTCGCCTATCTTAAAGCGATTGTATTCAAGCCATCATCAGTCCTCTGCACAGATTGAAAACTCGCCTCCAAACAATTGACGCACATGTGCCCCCTTTTAGCAAAGCCTATTCATGAGCACATTTCTCAACACTCAGCTGCTGTATGGGCCAAAACACATTTGTTGCTTCTATGTACCTTTTTTAAAAAGCTGCACAATGGACTCCGAATATGTTGCTAATTGCTTTCAAACAATCCCAGAAGGGAGCAATATACCTAACCGCGCAACGTGTACTTCAGTGTTGAGGTATATTTATGGGGCTACGTGGCTGAGAAGCCGATGCTTTCCTGCATAACGTTTTCCAATTCCATCTATCTCACATCGTCTCTTTAGGAAGACACCCAGCAGAGGATAAACGCAAGACAAAAAAATAGTGAGCTCCTCCGACCGTGTATTTTCATGACTGTTACCGAGGCAAATACATACATCACAAGGGCAGTTGGCCTGTGAATTGTTCTGTCATTTACTGGTTTCCCAACTTGCTCTAAACACCCAAAGTGATTGATTGAAACCCAGTCATGAGTTTGCATTTAGTAACCGCCTTAATTCTCATTCACAATTAAGTTCAAAAGGTTGAATTGCAACAAATTTGCGATACGGCAACATTTCAAGGTTAATTTCCCTTCAATGTTTGAATTGCTTTCACTCTTTATATTTAGCGATCCTTGTCAAGACCATACTGGATGAGCAACTCACGCTGCTCATTGCGAGACATGCCCACTACCCATGAAAGAAATAAAGAAAAGAGAGATGGCATCATATTTCATGGCGAGAATTTCTTTTCAGTTTGACGTTTGCTTGGGATATCAGCCGATTGGTGGTCAAAAATGTTTAACCTTGCGGCAGAATATTTGTAATATGGAGAAAACGGAAGACGCTGATGCTGCTGAGCAGCATCGTGAAGATCGGAGCAATCAGACAGCTCTGGGGAAAAATGTTTCCTTCCAGCTCGCTGCTAACATGAAGCTTTCAATTTGTGATATTTTTAATTCATTGACGGGATGTTGGCTTCGCTGGTTTGGCCAGCATTTATTGCCCATCCCTAGTTTCCCATGAAGTGTTGGTGGTGAGCTGCCTTATTTAACCACTGGAGTTAATGTGGTGTGTGTGTGCCCATGGTGATGTAGGGGGGAGTTCGAGTGACAGTGAAAGGATGGCGGTTTATTTGCAAGCCATAGAAATACTGTGGCTACGAGAGCAGGTCAGAGGCTAGGAATTCTGCGGGTTTTTTCCGATGGGAAACTCAACATTTGGCTCCCCAACGCCTGTCCACCATTTACAAGGCACAGTAAGGAGTGTGATGGAATACTCCCCACTTGCCTGAATGACAGCAGTTCCCAAAACACTCAAGAATATTGACGCCGTCCAGGACAAAGGAGCCTGCTTGAGTGATTCCACATCCAAAAGCATTCACTCCCTGCACCACTAACTACTGTAGCAGCAGGATGTATCATTAATAAAGTGCACTGCAGGGATTCACCAAAGTTCCTTTAGCTGTACCTTCCAAGCCCACGAATAGTAAAATATAGCAGGGCAAGGGCAGCAGGGGGATGGGAAACCGCTACCTGGAAGCTCCCCTCCAAGCCACTCACCATCCAGTTCAGTTTCTGGTCAATGGCAACCGCTAGGGTGTTGACAATGGTGTATTCAGTGTTTGTAGTGCCATTGCATACCAAGCGGTGATGGTTGGATTCTGTCTTACTGGAGATGGTCATTACTTGGCACTTGTGTGGCACGAAAGTTTCTTGCCACATGTCAGCCCAAATCCGAATATTGTTGAGGTCTTACTTCATTTGGATATGGACTGCTTCAGTACCTGACGAGTTGCGAATGGTGTTTAACATTGTACAATCATCAGTAAACATTCACATTTCTGACCATATGATGGAAAGAAGATCATTGATGACGCAGCTGAAGATGGCTGGTTCGGCGACACTACCCTGAGGAATTCCTGCAGTGATGACCGGGTGCACTGATCACTGACTTCCAACAACTACAACCATATTCCTTCATGCAAGGTATGAAGCCAAAGCAGTGGAGAGTTTTCCCCTTATTTTCATTGATTTCAGTTTGCCAGAGTTCCTTGATGCCAAACTCGGTCAAACGCTGCCTTGACGTCAAGGGCAATCACTATCACGTCACCATAGTAACTACCAAACGCGATATTTCCAACATGCCAGTTAGTGCACGGCCAGTCAGCAAGGGAAAATGCTGCATTCCCCCCTCTGATGCTTGTCTGAATTTGCACAGCAATTGATGACACTCGGGAAACTTGGAAGCAATCGCTGTTTAGCTCAGGTGCTTAGAGTTTGTTATTAATAACACCAAAATGGCGGGTTCCATGCTAGTATTGGAGAATGCTGTATTGAAGCAAGCTTTTGGCGTTGCGTCACAACGCGTATATGTTTGCAATCACACAGCAAAACAAATCCGGATAGCGGCACTTGCTCCTGTAGCAGTGCCATCTTGAAAATATTTCCATCTAGAAAATATCAGTCTTCTGATGTGACAAATATACCATTTTAACACTTCTGTGCCACAAATATGTCGGTAACATGCGAATAAACGTTAGCAGCTTTACAGCAGACACTTACAGGCGAGCAGTGACATCGCTGTGAACTGTGCCCGTGCCTGTCATTCGCTGCAATGTTGCAGGCAAATTCAATCGAGACAATTTGCCACCGTCAGTGCAGCCATTTATACTATCCTTTCTTAAAGCGATTGCATTCAAGCATCAACAGCCCTCTACACAAATTAATAACTCGCTTCCCAACAACTTCACGTAAATGCTGCATCTTTCAGCAAAGCCTATTCGTAAGCAAATTTCTTTAAATGCCTTTAGCTGCTGGCCCAGCCAAAAGATATTTGCTGCTTCGGGAGTTCTTTGTAAAAAGCTGCACTTGTACTTCATTGCTGAATTGTTCGTAAGCGACACAATACCTGGGTCGCTGAGAAGACAATTCCTTCCCCGTTATCTTTTTAGTTAACCTCTGCTTAGCTGTCACCTATCCCTAACCTTTTATCTTGCTCTATCAGCTCAATCCCTCCTAAAGAGTATAACATCCATCACAGTTATTCGTGTACATGCGTTGTCAATAAATTCATTTGTAAGAATGAGGCCTGCGAGTGTAGTCTTACTGAGCTGGTCAATGCAGGAAAGACATTTCTGATACATGTTATCTTTATGTGTTGCAAACCGACAGCGTTGCACAGGATGAGAATGGAAAATTTACCATGGTGTCACGGACCGTGATGGTAAGTATGGGAGTTAATTCTAGCACCACTTCTCCACAGGCCGCTAGAATACTTTGAATTTTTATTAACTCACCAAATAATCACCATTTTGCCTTTGATACTGCTATGCCCAAGCATAAAGAATCTTTAACCAGGCTTCTTTCAACAAACACAAACTAATCGCTTAACTGGAAAAGAAACGTTTTTTTGAGAACAATTTACAAAATTGGTTAAAAAACAATTTGTACTTTGGAAGTTTAATGATTTGTCCCAGTCCCCTTAAAAAAAAAACAGATATCCCAACACCCGTGCCCCCACACATAAACACAAAACAAACACGATCTCTGCAGGGGCTCGCATCTTTTTTTCGTTCTCTCTGTCTCCCTCTCTCTCTCAGATTCTGTAAGAAAAATACCCAAACACCAGGCGGTCATTTTAGGTTTGTTCACAGTGGCTATTGTATGTCCCCACAGCACTGGGACCTTTATGACAGAGTTGACTCCTCGCGAATGTGACATTAGTACTTTGAACATGACTGAGACACAGCTATGGTGACACTGAGATACACAGCACCAAACACGAGGGAAACATTCCCTTCAGGACGGATGTGAATTTGAGAAGGTGCAGAAAAGATTGCAGAGAATGGATCGAGTGATGAGGGACATCAATGGCGTGGATCGATTGGAGAAACTGGGCTCATTTTCCTTGGAGAAGAGAAGCTTGAGAAATTTGATAGACGTTTTCAAAATGATGATGGGTGGAGACAGTCGATCGAGAGAAACTGTTCCCATCGGCAGTAGGACCGAGAACCAGAAGACACTGGTTTAAGGTGACAGGTAAAAGAATCACATTCTAAAGATGGAGAATGTATCTCCCTCCATTAGAAAAAAAAACAGGAAAGGGACTTCCCTGCATTTTAAAAACAAGAAAGGTATCTCGCTCCATTTTAAAGACGGAGAATGGATACCCGTCCATTTTATAAACAGGAAAGTTATCTCCCTCCATTTTAAAGACAGAGAAAGGATTTCCCTCCATTTCAAAAAACATATGAGGGATCTCCCTCCATTTTAAAGATGGAAATCTCTTTATCATCTCTCACTCCTGCTTTTTCATTCTTTCACCCCATCCCTTTTCTCTCTCTCACCTGTCTGTGTCTATCTCTCTCTCTCATCCCAATTCTTTCTCTGGCTATTGCCCTCTCTCTCTGTCTCTCTCTCTGTCTCTCTCTCTCTCTCTCATGGTGATTGCCATGTTTAGTTACAGTCCTGAAGTAGTTTCTTGACAGGCTGCAAGGGGGCTTCAAATCGGGGCATTTACCCCTGTTGGATTGCAGTTTTTATTTCTTTTGTGCTTCTTGGAAAATTTACCCCTTTTGTTCTGACAAATCCAGGCTCATTTAAACACTTCTGTGCCACGGATCTGACGGTATCATGTGATGAATCATTTTCTACTGTACAGTAGAATACTTGCAAAAGAGCAGTGACAACGCAGTGAACTGTGTCCATGCCTGTCGTTCGCTGCAATGTTGCAGGCAAATTCTCCCGAGCCAACTTGCAATCTCCAGTGCAACAAATCATGGTAGTTTACCTTAAATGGATCGCATTGAAACCATTAACGGCCCTCTGCATGGATTGAAAACTCACTTACAAACAATTACATGCAAATGCGTCCACTCTCAGTAATGCTATTGATAAGCACATTTTTCAAAACTCAGCTGCTGGCTGGGCCAAACACATACTTCGCAGAACCCCAGACTCAAAGAATCACCATGCAGAAGAGGCCCCTCGACCCACCTAGTCTGCACCGACACCTGAGAAGCATCTGGCCTACCTATATAATCCTGTTTACCAGCACTTCGCCCAAAACCTTGAATGTTATGACATGCCAAGTGCTCATCCAGGTACTTTTTAAAAGATATGTGGCAACTCTGCTCCACCACCCTCCCAGGCAGTGCAATCCAGACAGCCACCAGCCCTTGGGTAAAAAATGTTTTTCCTCACATCCCCTCTAAACCTCGTGCCCCAAAATTTGATCTTATGACCCCCTGTGACTGACCCTTTAACAAAGGGGAACAGCTGCTCCCTACCCAGCCTGTCCATGCCCCTCATAATCTTGTACACCTCAATCAGGTCGCCCCTCAGTCTTCTCTGCTCCGAATAAAAAAACCCAAGTCTATCCAACCTCTCTTCATAATGTTTCATCCCAGGCAACATCCTTGTGAATGTCATCTGCAACACCTGGAGTGCAATCACATTCTTCCTATAATGTGGCAACCAGAACTGCACACAGTACTCCACGTTTGGCCTCACCAAGGTTCTAATCAAGTCCAACATGACCACCCTACTTTTCTAATCTATGCCTCGATTGATTATATTAAGTGCCCCATAAGCTATTTTCACCACCCCACTAACATGTCCCTCTGCCTTCAGAGACCTATGTACACACACGCCAAGTTCCCTTTGTTCCTGAGAGCTTCCTGGTGCCTTGCCGTTCACTGAATACTTCCTCGTCAAATTACTCCTTCCAAAGTGTATCACCTCACATTTTTCAGGTTTAAATTCCATCTGCCACTTATCTGTCCTTTTGACCATCCCATCTGTATCTTCCTGTAGCCGAAGACACTCAACCTCACCCGGACAATCTTTGTGTCACCCACAAACTTACTCATCCTACCCCCACATAGTGTCATCACCCTCTGCCTCATATAACTAAGCCAATTTTGAATCCACCTTTTCAAATTACCCTGCATCCCATGTGCTTTTGCCTTCGTTATAAGTCTCCCATGTGGGACCTTGTCAAAGGCTTTGCTGAAATCCCTACAAACTATACCAAATGCACTGCTCTCATCTACACACCTGGTCACCTCCTGTAAAAATTTAATCAAATTTGTTAGGCATGACGTCCCTCTAACAAAGCCATTCTGACTATCCCTGATCAAACCTTGCCCTTCAATGTGGAGTTAGATACTCTCCTTCAGAATATTTTCAACAGTTTCCTTGCCAGTGACATGAGACTCCCTGGACTTTGGTTCCCTGCCTTATCTCTACAGCCCTTCTTAAATAGCGGAGCCACATTAGCTATTCTCCAGTCCTCCGGCACTTCCCCGTGGCCAGAGAGAAATTAAAAATTTTGGTCAGAGCCCCTGTGATCTTCTACCTTGCCGCCCTCAGCATTCTGGGACAAAAATCATCCGGACCGGCAGATTTGTCCATTTTTAAGCCTGTCACTACCTCAAATATCTTGTCACATCCTATATCAATTTCTGTAAGAACCTCGCAGTCTCTCTCCCCGCGTTTGTTACCATCATCCTCATTCTCTAGGGTGAAGACAGACGTGAAGTATTCATTCAACACTCTAGGGATGTGCTCTGGCTCCGCCCATAGACTGCCGCCTTGTTCCCTTATGGACCCTAATCTTTCCCTGGTTATGCTCTTCCCACTGATATAATTGTTGCTTCTATATATCTTTCTGAAAAGCTGCACAACAGACTCCCAATGTTTTGTTAATTACTTTCAATGAAGACAGGAATGAAACAAAATACTTCACCACATAACGTGTACATCATTGCTGAGGTAAATTTATGGGACACATTTTTATGTGGCTGAGAAGCCAATGCTTTCCAGTATAACTTTTTCCAGTTCCAATCTATCTCTCATCTACTCTTCATGAGGACACCCAGCAGAGGATAAATGCAAGACTAAAATCAGTGAGCTCCCCCTACCGATAATTGTCGCTGCTGTATGATTGTTACCAAAGTCAATACATCAAACGTAAGGGCAGTTGGCCTGTTCCTCGTCCTGCCATTTAGTGGATTTTAACTTTGCCCTAAACGCCCAAAGCCGTTGATTCACAGTCAGGAGGAAATATATTTAAGTTCCGTGCCCTTGCAACTCCGCCGAATTATGCTAACAAAATGAAATCATAAAGGCACTGTTTAATTTCCCGCGGAAACTCCAGTCATGAGTTTGCATTTAGTAACCACCTTACTCCTCATTCGCATTTCAGTTCAAAAGGTTGAACTGCAACAAACTTGCTACATGGCAACATTCCAAAGCTATTTTTACTTCAATGTTTCAATTGCTTTCATTCTTCATATTTAAAAAAAATCCTTCTCAAGGCAATTCCGGATACTCTTCATGGGAGACATGTCAAATCCCATGTTTGAAATTGAAAAAGAGAGATTGCATAAGATTGGTTGGCGAAATTTTTTTCAGTTTGAGATTTGCTTGGGATATCAGCCTAATGATGGCGAAACATTGTGAACCTTGTGGCAGAATATTTTGAACATTGAGGAAACGAAGGTCGCTGATGCTGCTGAGCAGTTTTGTGAAGATCGAAACAATCAGACTGCTCTGGGGAGAAAAGATTTCCTTCCAGCTCACTACTAACCTGAAGCTTTGAGTTTGCAAATTTTTTTTTTTTCATTCACGAGATGTGGGTTTCGCTGGTTTGGCTAGCATTTATCGCCCCTCCCTAGTTTCCCTTGAACGGTGGTGGTGAGCTGCATTCTTTAATGGCTGCAGTTCATTTGGTGTGGTTCAGTGCTTCAGGAAGGGAACTCCTGGATGCTAAGCGAGCGAGAGTGAATGTACGGTGGTATGTATCTAAGTCAGGGCGGTGAGTGGCTTGGAGGGGAACTTCCAGATGGTGGCCTTTCCAGTCATTTAAACATCCTTCTGTCATCACCCTCTGTCTCCTACAACTAGGCCAATTTTGCATCCAACTTATCAAATTACCCAATATCCCTTGCGCATTTATCTTCTTTATAGAACACCCCTGTGGGAACTTGTCAAGGGCTTTGCTGAAATCCATCTATACTACATCGACTGCACTAGTGACATCTCCACAACTGGTCACCTCCTCAAAAACCGCAATCAAATTTGTTAGGCATCACCTCCGTCTGACAAAGCCATGCTGACCATCCCAGATCAAACATCGCCCCTCCAACAGGAGATACATTCTCTCCTTCACAATTTTCTCTAATAGTTTCCCTACCACTTTCGATCCAATAATGGGAGAGTGCCGGAATTTCAATTAGGGAAAGAGGCACCGCTACGGTTCAATTGCCAATTAGAGTGTATCAGGGCAGTGAAGTAAACTTTTACTTGAAATTGGGGTATCACATGTGTGGGACCACATCGACACTCCCTAAATCTGCCAAAATAAGGAACATCAGGGATGTACGGCATGTGTTGATTAGGCATGTGTGAACAACTTATGGTTATTCACATGACCTTGTGAAATGGTTCAATATGTCTGTGCATGTGAAAAGGATAAGCAGAGAGTTCAGCTGAGGCTGACCACCCCAAAGCCAATGAATGCCCCCAACACAGTAAATGGCCAGCAAAACCAATATTATTTGCTCCAATAAACACATGTGATTATATCATAACCTGAGATATAAGCTGCTACATTTTATGGAATTCCAATTTTCCCAAGGGTTGTGCTTCAAAGACCATATATCATAGGAGCAGAAATTAGGCCATTCGGTCCATTGAGTCTGCTCCACCATTCAATCATGGCTGATACGTTTCTCGACCCCATTCTCCCGCCTTCGCCCTGTAACCTTTGATACCCTTTCCAATAAAGAACCTATCTAACCCTGTTTTGAGTACACTCAATAACTTGGCCTCCACAGCCTTCTGTGGCAATGAATTCCATAGATCAAAGGATGCAAAACATTTGAACGTTAGTTGATTAGGAAGCTGATTAGGATTTTCTTGATGAAGCATCAGGGGTAGGATAGTTGGTAAACTGGAACAACAGCTTAGAATTCAGTAGAAATGTATTGCACTGAAATGCTTAGTAGAAGAATTGAGAACTATAGGAATGGATAGATATGTAGGACACAGCGGGAACTGTCTTGTGGAATCATGCAGATATTGTGAATTTGTGGGTGTGTAACATTAACACAAAAAGTCAACGGAAGGGATTCTTGGATTGATCGAACCCAGGAATCTTAAGATGTGATCTCAGAAATATTTAGAGTTCAAGTGTTCTTACAATATTTTGTTAGCAACCTGATTAAGGACAAAGGAGCAGCTGAGCACATACGTCCATGTTCATTGTCTGCTTAATGTATGGGAGTTATATATTAAATCAAATATAGAGACATGGCTTGTGGATATTGAGAACAATCGTATCCCTTGATTCTTAAACGATTGTACCATTCAAAGATGCTTGGGAACCACAGTAACACCACAGGGACTAGGCTACATGGTTGTCATGCTTGTTTAAAAGGGTCATGTGATATGGCAAGGAACCCATTGTTCCGCTCGTACGATGCTTGTCCCACCCAAGAGATAGGGGATGAATGGAATGTTTTCAATGTAGGCATAGTCATTCATGACTACGGTCAAAGATATCCATATCATCATATGAATTCCCTTCATTCCTGCTCGTCAATGCAGTACAGTCCAAGTTTTAATGTTGTTCAGAAAGGGAAAAGCCACATATGTGGTTTTAACATGAGAAATCCAGCAAAGCCTGTGTATGGGTTCACTTTGGACCAGGAATCACCAATATGCAACATGAACTTCTGCAGCTGGTGTACAGATAGCCCAGGATCTCATAGGGCCATTACTGACTGGAATTATCTCCTCGAGCGAGCAGATAGGAGCTGTGTCTTTGAATCAGTTTAACGTTGAGTTAAGCAGATTTTTGATTGACAAAGGAGTCAAATGTTTCGGGTGGGCATGAGGGAAATTGGAGTTAAGGCCACATCAGGTCAGCCATGATCTTATTGACTGGTGGAACAATTTCAAGGAGCCCGGTGACCTCCTCCTGAGCCTAATTTTTATATTCTTTTGATTTTAATTATGTGACAGGTAGATAGTTAACATGAGACCAACATATTCTCCCTCTTTTGGTTCAGGTACGATCTACTGCAGCCATTTCTGGCAGATGTGCCCTTCAGAACTCAGCCAGTTTAGTAATGTGAAAGAAACGTTCTTTGTAATGGTTATTGACGTCCACCGCCCATATAGCATTCAGTGTGCTTACTGGTTTCTTGCTAGTGGTGTTCAAAACGGGGGAGCATTAATTCGTCAACTAAGGGAGAGTGGTAGGTGGTGTTCAGCACAGGTTTCCTGGCTTTTCTGTTACTTGTTGCCATGATTCGCAATGTACTATTTAATAAATGTTGAGACCTCACATGGTCATTTGCATATCATCACTAGGGGTTCAGTCCTCCTGGTATAACAGAACAATCTTAATGATGGTGGAGACTCGGACCTTGGCTATAAGATGTTATTCGGTTCCTACGAATATAACAGGTTGCTGCTTGACCAGCCTGGGCAAAAGGTCTTACTATATTTTGTAGACTATGCCTCGAGTTCATTCCTCCACAACCAGTGAAAATCGTTTTCCAAACGAGTTTATTAATTCTGCTTAAAACTTTGATCAAGTAACCCTAACCATGTGTATTCCTCTGAATTGAACGTTAGTTTTAAATTTTCTCTTCACAATTATAATTTAACCCCTTTCTTCCCGATACCATTCTGGGAAACCTATGATTCATTTCCGGCAAGCCAATAATTATTTCCTAAGGTTTGCAGCCCACAACTGCTTTCACTACATGTGTACTGATATATGTAGTTCTCGTATCCCAAGCTATAAACCTGTACAATTTATTTTAGTCTTCTAAGTACAAGTCACAACATTTTATTAGACTTTTTCAAAATTTACTGCAAATGTTCATAAATCTTTAATGATTGATGTGCGGGGTCTGCATGGGCTTTGGGACTTTCAGTATTTTCAACCTTTCCCATTTTATTAAGCACCATATTACTCTGTATACCCTTTTTGGGTACAGTATGGATGACCTGATATTTCGCTACATTTAAATATATTTTCCAAAGTTTTACCCCTCTTCTAATCGACAAATAATTATCTCGAACCCAGTGAAACATCTTAAACATTGCCTATCGCTGTGTCATTATAAAAAAATAATTAAATCTTCTATTACATAATTTAAGTTCATAAATATGGCGAATAATTTCTCTGGCTGTAACGATTAACAAAAAACTTTATTGGGTTAGCCTTCTAAATAATGTGGCTACAAGATTAAGAGTCTGGCTAGCAACTATGTGACAAGTGAGTCACTTCCGCATTGCCCAAAGACCATCAACCAAGCACAAATCAGGGCTGTAGTGCAATATTTCCCACTTGCCTGTGAAAGTCTGCCTCCAACAGCTCTTAAGAGCACCATCTAGAACAACGTTCACCCAATGGTCAGCACCTCATCCTCCATCGTAAATATTCCACACAGATGCAAAGTTGCAGCAGTGCATATTGTGTAAAAAATGAAATTGTGCATCACCTTCAGTGGCATATTCCATGCCTACTACGCCTACCATCTAGATAAACAAGGACAGCGCAACACATGGGAAAAAGAGCATCTGCAAGTTCTCTTCCAAGACAAACAACATATTTCCTAGTTAATATAACGTCGTTTCTTCACTGTTGCTGGGTCATAATCCTAGAATTCACTCCCAATTATCAGTGTAGGTATATCTTTACAAGATAGGCTGCAGCGGCTGAAGAAGTTGGTTCACTACTGCGTTCTGAAGTGCAATAAGGGAAGGGCAACAATTGCTGTTACAACTCCTGCCAGCTATCTTCAGAGTCATGCATCACCGCCACTTGGAAATGTATCCCCTTCTTTCATTTTTGCTGAATGAAACTCCTGGAACCTTCTCACTAACAACACTGTGGGTGTGCCTACATGGGCAGCAGAGGCAATTCTCCTTTGAAGTTATTGATGGGGATCAAACAGTCGCCTTGGAAGAGGCATACACAGCCATTGACCGACGAAAATGAACATAGAGTGACATTTGTCTGCAGCACCAACACATCATAGAATCATCGAATTCTACAGCAGGGAAGGATTCAATTTTTCTGGGTGCCTCTTTTCTGGCCAACTTGGGCGAATTCAGCTATTGCAATTCCCTTATCTTTACCCTCAGCATTTTACATTTGTTTTATTTTCAGATGATGATACAGTTTCCCGTTGAATGCTTTGATTGAATCACCGCCAGCAAAGTCTCAGGCAGTTCATTCCAGAACCTTAGCACTGGCTGCGTAAAAAAAAAAAGTTTTTCCTCATGTCTCTGTTCGTTCTTTTTCTGCTCAACCTGCACTCCCTGGTTTACAATCCTCTCACCGATACGAAGAGTTTCCCCCTGTCCACTCTGCCCAGGCTCCCCATGGACCTGACATTTCTAATTAAGCTCCTATGAAACTTCCATTCACCAAGCAAAACAGTCTTAACTTCCCAATGTGACTACCAAACTCAACTTTCTTATCCCTAGAAGCACCCTCGTGACATTTTTCTGCACTCTTCCACATCCCCCCAACAGCAGCTCCACCTCGACCCCCACCCCTACTCCTACTCATTCCTTTATTTCCTTTCTAAAGTGTGCTGGGCAAAACTGGAGAAAATATTCTAGTTGGGGCCGAACACATGTTTGTAAAGTTTTCACGTAGCTTTCTTGTTTCTGGTACACCATGCCCCTACTTTCTTGTTTTAGGTACTCAATGTCCCTACTTTCTTGTTTTTGGTACTCCATGCCGCTATTTTCTTGTTTTTGATACTCCATGCTTCTACTTCCTTGTTTTTGGTACTCCATGCCACTACTTTCTTGTTTTTGGTACTCCATGCCCCTACTTTCTTGTTTTTGGTACTCCATGCCTCTACTTTCTTGTTTTTGGTACTCCATGCCACTACTTTCTTGTTTTTCGTACTCCATGCCACTACTTTCTTGTTTTTGATACTCCATGCTTCTACTTCCTTGTTTTTGGTACTCCATGCCACTACTTTCTTGTTTTTGGTACTCCATGCCCCTACTTTCGTGTTTTTGGTACTCCATGCCCCTGCCTTCTTGTTTTTGCTACGCCATGCCTCTACCTTCTTGTGTTTGGTACTCAAAGTCTCTACTTTCTTGCTTTTGGTACTCCATGCCTCAATTTTCTTGTTTTTGTTACTCCATGCCACTACTTTCTTCTTTTTGGTACTCCATGCCTCTACTTTCTTGCTTGTGGTACTCCATGCCCCTACTTTCTTGTTTTTGGTACTTCATACCCCTACTTTCTTATTTTTGGTACTCCATGCCCCTACTTTCTTGTTTTTGTTACTCCATGCCTCTACCTTCTTGTTTTTGGTACTCCATGCCTCTACTTTCTTGTTTTTGGTACTCCATGCCCCTATGTTCCTGTTTTTAGGTACTCCATGCCTCTACTTTCTTGTTTTTGGTACTCCATGCCTCTACTTTCTTGTTTTTGGTACTCCATGCCCCGACTTTCTTGTTTTTGGTACTCCATGCCTCTACTTTCTTGTTTTTGGTACTCCATGCCCCGACTTTCTTGTTTTTGGTTCTCCATGCCCCTACTTTCTTGTTTTTGGTTCTCCATGCCCCTACTTTCTTGTTTTTGGTATTCCATGCCCCTACTTTCTTGTTTCTGGTACTCCATGCCATTACTTCCTTGTTTTTGTTACTCCATGCCTCTACCTTCTTGTTTTTGCTACTCCATGCCCATACTTTCTTGTTTTTGGTACTCCATGCCTCTACTTTCTTGTTTTTGGTACTCCATGCCCCTACTTTCTTTTTTTTGGTACTCCATGCCTCTACTTTCTTGTTTTTGGTTCTCCATGCCCCTACTTTCTTGTTTTTGGTACTCCATGCCCATACTGTCTTGCTTCTGGTACTCCATGCCTCTACTTTCTTGGTTTTGGTACTCCATGCCCCTACTTGCTTGTTTTTGGTACTCCATGGCCCTACTTGCTTGTTTTTGGTACTCCATGCCCCTACTTTCTTGTTTTTGGTACTCCATGGCCCTACTTGCTTGTTTTTGGTACTCCATGCCCATACTGTCTTGCTTCTGGTACTCCATGCCCCTACTTGCTTGTTTTTGGTGCTCCATGCCCATACTGTCTTGCTTCTGGTACTCCATGCCCCTACTTTCTTGTGTTTGGTACCCGATGCCACTACTTTCTTGTTTTTGGTACTCCATGCCCCTACTTTCTTGTTTTTGGTCATCCAGGCCCCTACTTTCTTGACTTTGGTACTCCATGCCTCTACTTTCTTGTTTTTGCTACTCCATGCCTCTACTTTCTTGTTTTTGGTTCTCCATGCCCCTACTTTCTTGTTTTTGGTACTCCATGCCCATACTGTCTTGCTTCTGGTACTCCATGCCTCTACTTTCTTGGTTTTGGTACTCCATGCCCCTACTTGCTTGTTTTTGGTACTCCATGGCCCTACTTGCTTGTTTTTGGTACTCCATGCCCATACTGTCTTGCTTCTGGTACTCCATGCCCCTACTTGCTTGTTTTTGGTGCTCCATGCCCATACTGTCTTGCTTCTGGTACTCCATGCCCCTACTTTCTTGTGTTTGGTACCCGATGCCACTACTTTCTTGTTTTTGGTACTCCATGCCCCTACTTTCTTGTTTTTGGTCATCCAGGCCCCTACTTTCTTGACTTTGGTACTCCATGCCTCTACTTTCTTGTTTTTGCTACTCCATGCCTCTACTTTCTTGTTTTTGGTACTCCATGCCCCTACTTTCTTGTTTTTGGTACTCCATGCACCTACTTTCTTGTTTTTGTTACTCCATGCCTTTACTTCCTTGTTTTTGTTACTCCATGCCTCTACCTTCTTGTTTTTTCTACTCCATGCCCATACTTTCTTGTTTTTGGTACTCCATGTCTCTACTTTCTTGTTTTTGGTCCTCCATGCCCCTACTTCCTTTTTTTTTTGGTACTGCATGCCTCTACTTTCTTGTTTTTGGTACTCCATGCCCCTACTTTCTTGTTTTTGGTCATCCATGCACCTACTTTCTTGTTTTTGGTACTCCATGCACCTACTTTCTTGTTTTTGGTCATCCATGCACCTACTTTCTTGATTTTGGTACTCCATGCCCCTACTTTCTTGTTTTTGGTCATCCATGCACCTACTTTCTTGTTTTTGGTACTCCATGCACCTACTTTCTTGATTTTGGTACTCCATGCCCCTACTTTCTTGTTTTTGGTACTCCATGCCCCTACTTGCTTGTTTTTGATACTCCATGCCCATACTGTCTTGCTTCTGGTACTCCATGCCTCTACTTTCTTGGTTTTGGCACTCTATGCCCCTACTTTCTTGTGTCTGGTACCCAATGCCACTACTTTCTTGTTTTTGGTACTCCATGCCCCTACTTTCTTGTTTTTGGTACTCCATGCACCTACTTTCTTGATTTTGGTACTCCATGCCCCTACTTTCTTGTTTTTGGTACTCCATGCACCTACTTTCTTGTTTTTGGTACTCCATGCACCTACTTTCTTGTTTTTGGTACTCCATGCACCTACTTTCTTGATTTTGGTACTCCATGCCCCTACTTTCTTGTTTTTGCTACTCCAGGCCTCTACTTTCTTGTTTTTGCTACTCCAGGCCTCTACTTTCTTGTTTTTGCTACTCCAGGCCTCTACTTTCTTGTTTTTGGTACTCTATTCCTCTATTTTCTTGTTTTCGGTACTCCATGCTTCTACTTTCTTGTTTTTGGTACTCCATGCCTCTACTTTCTTGTTTTTGGTACTCCATGCCCCTACTATGTAGCCCTGGATCCCATATGTTTTGTGAAAGACACTTTCAAAGTGCCCTGGCAATTTCAATTATTTATGCACATATACACATACACCCATTGCCCCTTACTTCTGCATTTCCTGCGTAATTATAACATTTAATTTGGTTCATCTCTCTGTGTTCTTCCTACAGTAACGAATCATTTTTTGCTTCTATGCATTAAATTTTATCTGCCCCCTAAAGAACTATGTTCTTTGAAATTCTGCACTACCCTCACATTTCCAAAACCTTCTAAATCCCCTGCCACACGCAGGTTATTAAATTATTTCCTTATGTACACGAAGATCCAGGCCCTTAATATATATGAGGATGAGTAGACGGCCTAACACTGGGCCCGGGGAATTCCACGATAAACCCCCCTCCTGCTGAAAATAACAATTCACTGCTATTCTCTGTCACTCAGCCAATTCCGAATCCTTCTTGGTGCTGTATATTCAGTGTACCAATTCAAACTTCGTTAACAAGTCTGGCATTATCTATTTGATTGAACGCATTGTGGAATACTATGTGCAACACAGCAACAGCATTGCCCTTATCAACTCTCACTGTTACGTCATTAATAAAAACGGAAGCAATTAATTGAACACGACCCTCCCTGAACAAACTTGGTTATCTTACCAGCTCTCTTAAATGAACCACCTTATAACCAGGCAAACATTTTCGACCAGAAATATCACTAAAGGATAAACTGGATGTATGAATCAATGCAATTCGTCTTCCTGGATGTTGAGATCCCTGGTGAAAATGAATGTCACTTGTTAATGTTTGGAGAGTAAATGGCAAAATGAAAGATTGCATTCAATGGATTGCTTCTCTGTTTATGAAACTCCATCAATTTGATGGCAACTTGTGTCCGTTGAAATGTGTGTAACCAAAGATGTGTAACATAACATTGTGGAGTTATGTTTGCTTTCTCACTGTCATTAAATACTCAGCGGGGTAATTAATCCATTCGGACAGGAGACAGCGGCAAGTCAGATGGGGACTGATAGTTGACCTTTTTTTCCCAATAATCAATAGAACGTTACAGAAGAATTAGAAATAACTATTACCAGAAAATTGTTCCTATAATAAAGAATGCTTTGTTTGTTAATTAAACCGGAGTGTCATATTTTCATGAGAATGGAGTGAGATACGTATTTCTGACAGGCATATGTTATATCCAAATGTTCGCTTTGATTTTTGAGTGAAAAATGCAATGTTTCATTAGGAATAGATTAGGTTCGTCCTGGGAAACTGCGAGCAGAAAACAAATGCAGTAAAGGTATTCTGATTCACGTTCATATTCGCAAAAACACTTTTATTTCGTACTGGGACGATTACTTAGAACACCTGCTATAATTTAACTAGTTGGGAGAGGGAAATGTCTTGTTTTTTTTCTCTTTTCTTAACCAAAGTCAGAATCAAAGTCCAAGGAATTATCATCACCTTTTTAATCTCTTCCCTGAATTTAGTTTGTGTTGCTGCATAAATAAATGTGTTTGAACAGGAGCTGAAATACATTAGCATGCATCCGGTTTCAGTCGCGATGTATTCAGGAGTTGCAAAATCGCCTCGGGTTTGTGCGGTACTTGGCAATCTCGTAGTTAAAAAACTAACGACAGCTGTCAGCCAAAACAGTAGAAAACTGCCCGATACTCCGAATAATAAAGTAATCGATTTTTTCCTGTTCTTCATTTCTAAATCACTCTGATTCTCACGGTGCTGACCCCGAAGTGCCCTGCGGGCTCTGCTGGCCACTATAATGCGCCTGATTGTCAAACAATTAAACAGTAATATCAAGCAAAAAGGAAGCCAAGCGACAAAAATGCTTTTAAACCAGGAGTACGCCACACCTGCAGGCGATGAGTAAAAGACTATACTGGAGAGGCAACCCCAGGAGATATTGTTAATTATTCGTTCAGGTTCATATGCAAACCAAAAAGGGATGTTCTCGAAATACTTCACAATAGAGACTATTGTTAAAACCACAGTCGCCGTTTTCTTAGTGCTGTACTTTGTTTTAAATTTCTGACAACATATAGCTACAAATCGGTCAAATGTGAAGGAGACAGTGAACCAGACAGACAGATCCAGGATAGCAGGATTCAAAGACAGGATGAATTTACAAACGGCAGTGTAGGACAGGAATGAAGACGGAAAGTGAAAGCTGATAACGCGATAAATTATTACATTGAAAATCATGACCAAAAGATCTGCTGCGGCCATAGCGGTCATGTAGAGGGAGATACATTTCGATAGGTCACAATTCCCCCTGGAGAGAATCACTATTGTCATTAAGTTGGCTGTAAGAAAAGGAGAGAAAAGTTAAGCAACGAAAAAAAGAATTGTTACACCATTTTATTGGGAAATATTCGGATCTGTCTCCATTTCGCGTTATCGACACGGATTCTTTTAATTTTCATTATAGAGACGAGTGTTGGTGAAACTTAGCTTTTTTAAAAAATGAAACGATTGACCATCTAATACCCGTTGTAATTCCAGCAAACGTTATTCAGAAATCAACACGTCTTCAAAATTGCTTCCAGAAGACTAATAGGCACATTGGGATTCCAATAAAACATTCAACCCAGGCGCAAACATAAAAAAAATGCCGAAAAATTCCACACATTCTCCATATAGTCACCCTCATTAAACGGCCCAGCCACCGCTCGGCGAGTATTGCAATTGTGAGGGTTCACGCCGGCAGAGCAGAGGTTGGCATCTCCCTGAACGGCAATTTATTCTCAAAATCCTTTCAAAAACCCCTGTTGGTTGAAAGTGGCTAAAATCGGAGGAGTTACCAACGTCAAGTAAATTGGGAGCACGAAATAATTGAATTGATGCCCAGGGATAAAAAGCAAATCTATCTGGGGTGAATGATTTATTCTTTGAGAGGGTGGACGGGGGAGGGGAGTTGTTCGAGGGTGATAGGGGGTGAATCAGCCTCAGCAAAAAGAGAATACTTGAACAGACGCTCGCCCGTGGAAAGGATTAGCAGGATACAAGTCGATATTTCTCATATCATCCTGATGGATATGTGACTCTGCACTGAGGTCATTCTCGAAATCTGTTATATTAACATTGGAATTATCAACAGCCCTTAGGCCACAGAGTGAAACTGACTTACCGGGAACGCCGAATGCTGCAAGAACGGGATAGTAAACGTTCTCTATCTGTAGAACTGTTATCATGTTTTATAAACCTGTGCGAATCCTCTCGAGCTATACGGTTCTAAGTGGAATGCAACTGAGATTCCTAATTCCTCCCCCTTTATAGAACAATCCATCTTCCCCTGGGAAAATCAAGTTACACAATATTTGTGCCCTCGATGCAGTTCTTTAACAAACAATTGGCGATTTTCTGGTTCACTGCGCCTCTGCCACTAATGGAGAAATTGCACAACTCAGGACATTAAATTCCACCTGTTAAAATCAGTGAAGGCAACATAATCCCGGATTGAAAGTGCTCTGTGCATGCCCTGTGTAATTTGAATGGAACATCCCCTTCTCCAAACTGTGCCAGGTTATTGTGACCTCTTAATAATTTGGTAAAATCCTCGCCAATCCAGATTGTAAGTCAAAGTTATTTAGTAATCAAAGGATCGCAGGTAATGCCTCGCCGCAAACTATACTGCGCATGACACAAAATATTATAATTGATATTGAATATACTCTAACATTGACCACGGCTGCCACATTGGAACAATAGTGCTAATAAAGTGACTCCAAAACTAATGTGGTGACCTTACTCTAACAGCACAGATAGTAACACCAAACTAAAATATCTCATAGAAACTCGACAATAACCCGGCTGGCTATAAACTAATTCCATAAAGCCTGGTGAATTTACGTTGACAAAATCATCATAACCTGACGTTGGTGTTGATGAACCCATGCAGCCGTTACGGATGATGGTCTACTTTTGAATTACTGTGTTTGCCAATTTTATTCAAGGTTGTAAAAAACCGTAACACAAATAGAGAATATGTATAAATTAATTGCATGGATCGCATCCACTGATACACTAACAAAATTAAACACTCTGCCTCTTCCTGTCCTCTGGCGCATCCTTCATATCAAGGGGAGATTGATCTGATAGAATTACGGGGGCTTGGTGCAGAACGACAATTTTGGCCCTTGAATATTGAGAGGAACGCGATATTCCAGAACAATAAGGAGCTATGTAAAGGTGGAGAGGTAGCACTGTGAATTGAAGATTAACAAGATTGGACCAATGGTTAATAATAACCTGGTTCAAGAGATCAGGATGTGGAATCGGTTTGGGTGGAGATGAGGAATACTAAGGAGAAAAGTCACGAGTAGGAATGGTCGACAGGCCCCCTAACAGTAACGACAATGTAGGACAAATTATAAAGCGGAAACATTAGACGCTTAGGATAAAGGGACAGCAATAATCATAGGTGATTTTATTCTACATATAAAGAGGGGAAATCAATTTTGCAATTGCAGCCTCGATGAAGAACTCTTAGAATGCTTTCGAGGTAATTTCTTAATGCAACATGCTCAGGAACCATGCAGAGAGCAAGTTCTATTAGACTTGGTACTGTAACAGAGATTAATTAATATATTCAGAGTAAAGGCACCCTCCAGGTGGTAGTGAAACAATATCATTAAACTTAAAAGGGGGAAGAGTGGACCCAAGACTAGTACCTTAAGCTTAAAAAAGGGCAAATGTACGGGCATGAAAGCTGAGTTAGCTGAAGTCAACTGGGTTAATCGACTAGAGAATAGATCAATGGAGAAGCAGTGGCAGGCATTTAAGTGGACATTACGGAATATTCAGTGTAAGCATATTCCGAGAATAATGAAATGTTCTAAGGTAACGGCCCACTATCCGAGGTTAACTAAAGAAGTTAAGGAGAGCATTAAATGTAATGAAAAGACATATAACTGCTCAAAGATGATTGGCCGGTCAGATGATTGACCAGAATATAAAGAATGGAAAAAAATGACTAAAAGTTTAATCAGGAAAATTATTTCGATTATGAGAGGAAGATAGCTGGAAATATAAAATGCACAAAAAGAGATTATACAGGGATTTAGAAAGTAAAGCATAAAGTAAAGTGACTGTTGGCCCTCTAAACAGTGACAGTGGGGAGTTAAGAGCAGATAATGAGAAAATGACAGACAAAATGAACAGATATGTTGATTCTCTGTTCAATTTAGAGGACATAAAACGCAATCTGCTAATTGCTGCAGATCAGGAGGTCAAAGGGAGAGGGGAACAAGGAGAAATTACAAGCACAAGCGAAGCGGTACTGAGCATAGTGATGGAGTTGCCAGCTGACAAGTCTCTGGATCCCGATGGATTACATCCAAGGGTAATAAACGAAGTGGCTAATGAGGTACTAGATGCACTGGATATAATTTTCCAAAATTCGCTAGATTATGGAATGGTTCCATGTGACTGAAAAGTAGCAAATGTAACCCCAATATTTAAGAAGGAAGCGAGTGTCCAGCACTGGGGAGCACTGTTTTAAATTAATGATCACCTATTTGGAACAGTTATGAGGAGATTTGCTTTCTTCCCAGAAGGCTGTGTGACTTTGGAACTCTGCCTCAGGAGGTGTTGGAGGCGAGGTCATTGAATATATTTTTTTATGGCATAATAAAAATACATTCTTGTTAGGCAAGCAAATTAAGAGTTATCGTGTTTAGTTTGGAATGTGGAATTCGAAACGGAATCATTCAGCTATCAGCGTATTGAATAGCTGAGCAGGCTCGAATGTCTGAATGGCTTACTCCTGCTCCCCATCTTCTTTGTTCTAGAGACCTGCCCCTATCTCTACCCCAATATTCTTCGAATGCAATCCATTGGATGAAGTTACATATCCACTATTGACATAATCATATTCCAAGTGCTTTTAAACTTCTGAGCATTTCCATTACCTCTGACATCTCGCTCCTGCTGACATTTGGCAGTAACATTGTTGGGGTAGAACCACAAAGGTCATATTTTTCCTTTTGCACATTTCTTGACTTCAGTCCCTCTGTTCGCTTCGGACTGTGCCCATCCTATTCTATAAAAAGGATAAAAGGAGCCTACCGTTACTTGAACCATGTAAGTTCCTGCAACATTTTCTAAACTGCTCGCAAACTTGACCCTCAAAATTATACTTGTTTTTCTTGATCTGTGGTATACACCTAATAATATTATATACATGTATTTCATTTCTCAGCTGCATTAGTCCGGTGCTGAAAGAGCTTATTTCACGAATGTTGCCACTTAAGATCTCGTTTATTTCAGAGCCTATCTTTCCTGCAATTGCTGAGCTGTGTACAAGAGCAGCTCATTGATGATTACGATTGAGGCCCAATGAGAATGAAATAAAGCTTTGGCTACCTCTCAGATAAGTTAGAGCACGTGGAATGTGCTTCACTGGGTGGTGGTGGAGCGGAGGTGGGAGGAGTGGAGCGGGGCTGGGAGGAGGTGGGTGGGTTAGTGGGCGTGAGGTATTGGGCATTTCTGCAACAATAATCCAAATATGGTCATGTTTAAAATACACGATTTAGGGAAAATACAAGCGAATATCAAGAGTCAAATACCGTTATGGAGGAGACTGAAGGTCAAGGGATGAAATGGGAGCTGGCCCTCTTTCCTTTCTAGGTAACACAGCCATTGAACAATTGGAGGATTTCAGTAAGAGATAGTAGGAAACAAAGTTCCCAGCCAACCTGGTAGGGGTGTGTATGTGTGGGGGGTGGGGGGGGGGGGGGGGGCAGGGGGTGGGGGGAGGGGAGGGGGGACGGAATTCTGGGGGGGAGGGGGAACGTTCCAACAAGTCAGCATGATCTACTTGATCTGCATATATAATTTTTGTTTCCCGGCTTTACATCAGTAGATCAAATTTAACACATTTTCAAGTTCAGGGTAA